>VXBB01003582.1:112465-143710 GCA_013399915.1 Illadopsis cleaveri | reverse complement strand
CGGAGGGCAGGGGTCGCCGGGGCCGGCGATCGCCGGGAGCTGGCGGCCGCGGGGTGCCGGGCCTGGCCCGGGGGAATCCCGCTGCCGGGGCGGCAGGTCCCGGAGCGCCCCCCTGCAGAGGACTGTCGAGGATAAAATTTGCTACTCAGTATTTTTTTAATGTTTGGCTTTATAAATGCATAAATAAGGAAAACCAAACAAACAAACAAAAAAAAAAGAAGAAGGAAGAAAACATAGTAAGGATGCTTTTTTTTTTTTTTTCTCTATATAGAGTAATTAAATGTGGCACCTTTTTTGGTTTATACAGTGTGTCCCTAAGTCCCACTTGGGAACTTGCACTACTTGTCCGGGAGACCTGGATGGGTTCAGGGTGAGGGCGGGGAGCGAGGCGAGGGCAGAAGGGCAGAGCCCAGCACCTGTGCTAGCACTTTATGGAGAACCGGAGCATGGAGGATGCACCCTGTGCCCAAACCTGCAGTGCCTTGAGCACCCGGGGATGCCGCTGGCTCCAGCAAGTTTTGGGTGTGCAAGGGAAGGAGGGTGAGACCCATTACATAACCTTGTGTTTATTTCTCTTTTTTTTTTTTTTGGCTAAGGTATACAGGTGTGGCAAGCGCATTTGTTCTCACCCCATCTTTATTTAATTCAGTATGTTCCCGAGAGATTTTTTTTTTACCCCAAACCTTGCTGTATAAAATGAATGTTACTGCACTGAACTACAAAAAAAAAAAACCCCTTCTCTCCCCCAAGAAAACACAGAGCAGCTTGTCAGCCTGAACTCATTTTATCCTAAATTCCAAGTGACACAAACTGGAGGCCGTAGGTAAACACCTCGCTGTGCAATCAGAAACGATTAAACCAGTTGGGGTAAGTTTCCCATATGGGTTCTTCCCTCATCCCATGCTCAAATACTGCGATTTCCCTTTCTGGAGACAAACCAGACGCCAGATAATCACACAGATAAAGCTTTTATAATAAGGCTTAAACCAAGACCTTGCCTAGATATTTTTAGTTTGTTGCCAAGGTAGCACTGTGAGAAATCTCACTTGAATGTTATGTAAGAGGTGAGACACCACAGCCTGGCGAGGAGAGTGTGTGTGTCCAGGGTCCGTCAGTCCGTTTGGTGCATCTGCTGCTGCTGTTGCTACTGTTTGCCTCAAACGCTGTGTTTAAACAACGTTACAAAAAAAAAAAAAAAAAAAAAAAAAAAAAAAAAAAAAATTACTAGGCTACAGAGTGGCTGTATGTAAATAGTTGTTAATACATCCAATTAATGATGTCTGACATGCTATTTTTGTAGGGAGAAAAAATACGTGTTAATGATATTTTGAGTTAAATATCTTTTGGGAGGATTTGCTGAAAAAGTTGCACTTTTGTTACAATGCTTACGCTTGATACAAGCTTATGCTGTCTTAAATTATTAAAAAAAAAAATAAATCCTGTCTGCAAGAAACCAGCTGTTTTAGAACAGTTTAGTATGTGATATATTAGAAATCAATCTTTATATTCAGTATTTTCCAGCACTCCATGAATTCTATTATCTAAATATTTCCACACTATTTTGTGATTAAAAAAATTCTTACTAAGTAATAAAAACTTTAATACACAAAATGGGGCTGTCTACTAATTAAAAAATGCAATGATAAGGCATGATAATTGTTGCATTGAGCTTCAAACTGTATGATTGTGTGGCTGATGATGATTTAATTCACATTTTTAATCTGGGTTTGAATTTGCTGGGTTTCCTTTAACTCTCTCTGGCAGACTCTGGTTTAGTATGCGCACATTTCACAAAGCAAAGTGTGGATCACACAGGTTTCTTCCTGATATCTACTTTTTTCCCTCATCTTTTTGCAAAATGCTGATCTTTAAAATTAACACTTGACAGCCCTGGTGCTGCATGGGAGCTCTCTTTGATCACAAGGAACAAACTTAATGATTTGCCTGACAATCTAATGACGTATCATAATCTCTGCAGGAATGAATGATGAGCGTCCCAGCTTGGATATACTCTACGAAAACTGAGTATTTTGTGGTGGGGGGGAGAGGAAAAGGNCCTTTTTTTCCCAAAAACTGTTTTTAAAAAAAATAAAAAAAAAAAAAAAAAAAAAAAAAAAAAAAAAATTACTAGCCTACAGAGTGGCTGTATGTAAATAGTTGTTAATACATCCAATTAATGATGTCTGACATGCTATTTTTGTAGGGAGAAAAAATACGTGTTAATGATATTTTGAGTTAAATATCTTTTGGGAGGATTTGCTGAAAAAGTTGCACTTTTGTTACAATGCTTACGCTTGATACAAGCTTATGCTGTCTTAAATTATTAAAAAAAAAATAAATCCTGTCTGCAAGAAACCAGCTGTTTTAGAACAGTTTAGTATGTGATATATTAGAAATCAATCTTTATATTCAGTATTTTCCAGCACTCCATGAATTCTATTATCTAAATATTTCCACACTATTTTGTGATTAAAAAAATTCTTACTAAGTAATAAAAACTTTAATACACAAAATGGGGCTGTCTACTAATTAAAAAATGCAATGATAAGGCATGATAATTGTTGCATTGAGCTTCAAACTGTATGATTGTGTGGCTGATGATGATTTAATTCACATTTTTAATCTGGGTTTGAATTTGCTGGGTTTCCTTTTACTCTCTCTGGCAGACTCTGGTTTAGTATGCGCACATTTCACAAAGCAAAGTGTGGATCACACAGGTTTCTTCCTGATATCTACTTTTTTCCCTCATCTTTTTGCAAAATGCTGATCTTTAAAATTAACACTTGACAGCCCTGGTGCTGCATGGGAGCTCTCTTTGATCACAAGGAACAAACTTAATGATTTGCCTGACAATCTAATGACGTATCATAATCTCTGCAGGAATGAATGATGAGCGTCCCAGCTTGGATATACTCTACGAAAACTGAGTATTTTGTGGTGGGGGGGAGAGGAAAAGGAGGAATAGAGTGCTGGAAGCAGGCAGATCATTCCTAGCATGGAAATGCAGCACCCTAAAAGCTTCCACAGATTGAACAGTGGAGCTGTAGATCACCTTCCCTTGTAAAAATTCTTGCAGGGAAATAAAATTAAAGGAACTCCTCAAACCCTAGCCAGTGTTTACGTAACAGAGAGATGAAGGGAACGTTCCGTGCTCCCTCTGCTGGTTCTCCAGTACCGGTGGCTGCACTGACAAGGAATGAAGTTGGAATGGAATAAAAAGCTCCTAAGAGTCGTGTTAATTCCATCAATCCCTTAAAATACAGGAGGAATTATAAACTGGATGAAAAATAAGGACTCCTTTTAAATTACTCGAGTAGGATTGTTGAGAAATAGGCATCTTCACATGGAAGCTGTAGTAAATTTAATTCCAATTAGAGATACAGGTGGGCTATCTACAAATACCAGTGGACACATAAAAATGTTTTTTCATAAATAATGGACCAAAAGCTGCTACAGTGGCCCACTCTACCTGCCAAAGTAAGTTACTAGGTAGGGAAATGGGAAAAAAAATCTCTGTCTGGCTCCATCTCTCTTTGGATCTGGTTCTGCTCCCTGTGTTGTCACAAGAATGAAAGTGAGCTGAGCTTAACCCTTCCCCTCGGTAACTTTGACCTGCATACCTGAACAGCTTAACACTTCTTAGGCCAGCACTTAGGCTGGGAGGAAGGTGTTGGTGTATTCCTACTCCTCCTGCCAGCCAAGGAAAAGGCCTGACTGAGCGCAAAGCCCTTCCTGCCAGTTCACTACACGAACACAAAGGGGGGAGCCACAAGCACTTCATAAAAAGCTGTGCCCCTCCTGAAGAGCACAGTTTAAAACCAGAGCATGAGCAAGGCTTTAGGTCTCCTTCAAATTTCTTTGGGTTTCACTGGGCTATATACTCAGATCCTTAGAGGGCTTTATCAATTTCAGTATTTACCATGTACAGTAACAGGAAGGCTTGTTTTTATTAGGTCTTGAATCAAATGTGCCAAATGACTTTACGCCAAGCTGCAGCATCAGTGAAGTCTATTACATTTTATGACATAAAACATAAAGACAAATTATGTGTGTTCAGATAATCCCAATGCCTAACAAAAGCAAACACAGCCCAAAAAAGGGTTTGTAATTGAGGTTGATAACCCACTGCTGCTGGAGGCAAAAAGCAAATGACAGGAGGGACCCTAGTGTCAGCCTTAATTATTAAATTCCAGGCTTCCTCAGATCTCTTTGGAACCTAAATCAATTTGTATGTCTTGAATTTTCTTGAGGATAAAAACAATCACAGAAACACTGGACAGAGCTTCCCATCTTGAAATATACATTCCTTTATGGAAGTGCTGAGAGTGCAGAACTGGATGCTACATTTACTGTTTGTATTAGAATCCATATTCTGCTGTCCCATAAACCACAAGATAAGTGATGCAGCTTGATTTCTTAAGCAATAAACATTGAAAACAGATTTTATAATCCAGTATATTATAGTGGCATGACAGGCTCCATTAGAGTGTGTTAAATAAAGATGGTTGGGATTGTTATACCAATGGAAGGCAGTATCCTGTACCTCCAACTGAAGGACAAGGAATTTTTATATTTGGAAGGGTTACACTTACAGAACTTGACTATCAGCCCTGTTTGAGAAAGGTCTGACCTACCATTTAAGCCATGTGAGTCCTTTTCTGGAGCACAATGCGCCTTGGATTAGGTCCTGAGTTTGTGTTTTGGACCTTGTTTGTTTGATTTTCACGTTAGTAGAGGCAGACTGAATGTCTGACATCCAGCAAGCCTGGGGACTGTGTGCAAGGTGTGTTTCAGCACCTCTAAATTCCTAGCCTGCCCTGCAACCTGGGCCTTGTAACTCGTTTTCTCTTCCCTTCAAACCTCAGCTCCTGGAATCATGTGATCAATGCCTTCTTTGAGAAGTTTTCTGCCTTCTAGTTGCAGGAATGAATATGTAAGTACAACCTTGGAGAAAGAAAGTAACAAAAATACCAAATTTCCTCTCTGCGAAAAAAGCCTTGGATTTTTTAAAGCCAATTTCACTCAGGAAAAGTCTGAATCTCTGCTGACTGTCTCTGGCTCTCCTGCAGGCTCACAGCTCGCTGGAAGCTGCAGAGAGAAGCCGGTGGCTCACCTGCCGCCAGCAGCAGCTGCGTGAGCCCCGGACACGTGTGGGCTGGATGTGAGCAAGGGCGAGCTGCTCCGCTCTCTGCATCCTTCCCGTGGCTCCAGCATTTCAGCCTGCAGGGCTGTCAATCTGTCACAAGCACTAAATTCATGGCAGCCTGGATGACGGCGCTGCCGCGGGCTGCGGGAGCTGCCCTGCCTGGGACAGGCTGTTCTGCCTCGCTGAACTCACGGGGCACCCAGTGGCAGCGCACCTGCTGCTGCTGCTGCTGCTGCAAACATTCCCCTCCCTGCGCCGCCCTCCCGGCGCCCCTGAGGATGCAGGCAGTGCCTGGGACAGGCGAGAAGAGATTCCCTTATGTTTCAGCAAGCAGGGACTTTGATCCAAGCTAGCTCTACCGGGTCATAGGGATCAAAGAGAGCTGTTTCTCCTGCCTCTGTAAAGCCCTGTTGGTTGTTCGTCTGGGTTTCTTACTTTGCTTTGTGCGAGACGTTTTTAAAGGATGTGAGGAAGGCACTCATAACTAAGCAATTTCTAGGGAATAACCTCAGGAAAAGAGCCATGTAAATATGGCACCTTCTTCCTCAGCAGAAAATTGTCTCCCTAAGTGTGTTTGAATTAATACCTGCAGAACAGAGCCAGATGAGGCAACAGATGCTGAAATGGATTCTTTTCTCACTGTACAAGGTTGCCAAGGCTCCAGCCCTTCTGTGGGTGGCAGGCAGGTCCACAGCCTTCCTTACATAAGATGTTGCTTGCAAAGGAGCCCACCTAGGTGGGAGCAGCAGCCCCTCTGCATGGCCTAATAATTATAGACTCGGTTGGAATGCACTGCACTGGCTTCAGGTTTGGAGCCTGTGAGTAGCAACCCTCATCGGCATTTCTGTGGCATGGAGATCACACCTTCCAGCAAAGCTCGTAAGGCTGGGCCCTAGGTTCCAGCTGCAAGACCTGGAATAAGAGCATGCCCATCAAAAACAGCCGTAACCCACCAACAGCAGACTCTGTAGCAATNCTGGGAGTGTTCTGACAGAATCACACGGTCAATTAGGCTGGAAGAGTCTTGTGTGATCTTCCAGTCCAAACTGTGACCCAACCCCACCGCGTCAACCAGACCGTGGCACCCAGTGCCACGTACAGCTTTTCCTAAAACACCTCCAGGGACGGTGNAGCTGGAAGGGACCAGAGTGGGTTGTCTGGTCCCACCTTCCTGCTCAAGCCGGACCATCCCAGAGCACAGGGCACAGGACTGCATCCAGATGGTTCTGGAATCTCGCCAGTGAGGGAGACTCCACATCTTCTCTTGGCAGCAAGATTTCCAGAAGCATTTGCAGGACTACCAGTAGGAGAAACTGAGTGTCTCCTTTTAATATGTAAGTTGAACTCATTTGTTCTGCACAGGACTGAGAGGCTCAAAAAGAACTAAAGCTGAAAAATCTTTTTATGCTTTGCTTGAAACAAGAGGGCATCAGTCTTAAGCTGCACGGGGGGAGGTTTAGGTTAGACGTGAGGGAAAATTTTTTCACTGAATGGGTGATCAGACATTGGAACTGGCTGCCCAGGAAGATAGAGTCACTATCCCTGCAGGTTTTTAAGGAAAGACTGGATGTGGCACTCAGTGCCATGGTCTGCATGACACGGTGGTCTTCCGTCATAGGTTGGACTCGACGATCTCAGAGGATTTTTCCAGCCTAAACGCTTCTGTGATGCTGTGAAAAGAGAAGGTCTGTGCCACTTGTGCACGCTGGGTTTGTCCGGAGGCCAGGAGCGCTCGGGCAGTACCTGCGCACACACCAGGCGCGTCAGTGCGCAAAGCAGTCCTGGGATGCACCGCAAGGGGCCAAGGGGCCGCTTCGCGGTGACTTTGCAGAGAGTCCCCGGCGGCCCGGCCGGTTCCCTGGCGATCCCGCCCCGCTCCGTGCCGCCGTCCTTCCNCAGGGACGGTGATTTCACCACCTCCCTGAACAGCCCATTCCGATGTATGATCAATTTTTGTGAACAAATTCTCTCAACTCTGCACTTTTGCGGTCTCACCTTGATTATTGTGTGCAGTTTTGGTCACTACAATGTAGGAAAGAGATTAAGCTGCTAGAGTGTCCAGAGGAGGGACATGGAGATGGTGGAGGACCTCGAGGGGAAGCCACAGGAGGAGCAGCTGAGGGCACTTGGTCTGTTCAGCTGGAGAAGAACCGACTGAGGTCAGAGCTCACAGCAGTTCTGCAGCTTCCTCACCAGGGGAAGAGGAGGGGCAGGCCCTGAGCTCTGCTCTGTGTGACAAGGGACAGGACCTGAGGGAACACCTGGAGCTGTGTCAGGGTGGATATTAGGATGAGGGTCTTACCCCAGAGGCAATTATCATGTCTTATCATTGCAGAATCCCACAGGCTCCCCAGGGACAGTCACAGTCCCAAACCTGACAGCTCCAGGAGCTTTTGGACAACTCTTGGGCACGTGATGTGCCTCTTGGGAATGGTGTGTGCAGGGACAGGAGTTGGACTTGATGATCCTTGTGGGTCTCTTTCCAACTCAGCTCATTCCGTGATTCTGTGATGTCCAACCTAAACCTCCCCATCCTCTCAGGAAGGGCTGCAAGGGGTTCAAAGTCCCGGCATTCAAAAGTTTTGCTGGATGTACACTGAGCAACCAAAAGGCAACATTATGCACGTATGAGCCAATTCTCTACAGGAAATAATAAGGACCAGGAGGTTTACAGCCCTTGAGGGCATCAGCTGAAGGGTTAATAAATCAGGGAAAACCTTAGCAGAGGCTATTTTTAAACTTAGATGCTTGTGAAATAACAATGTTGTTACTGTGATATGGAATCATAGAATGGCCTGGGTTGGAACGGACTTTGAACACCATCCAGTTCCTCTCCCCTGCCATGGGCAGGGACACCTTCCACTATCCCAGCTTGCTCAGAGCCCCATCCAGCCTGGCCTTGGACACTGCCAGGGATGGGGCAGCCACAGCTTCTCTGGGCAACCTGTGCCAGGGCCTCATCACCCTCACAGGGAACCATTTCTTCCTCATATCCAATCTAAACCTCCCAGTGTAAAGCCATTCCCCCTTGTCCTGTCTCTCCAGGCCCTTGCAACGAGTCTCTCTCCATCTTTCCTGTAGCCTCTTGTAGGTCATTTTATTTCAAAAAAGTTGTTGGTGGCAGCACTGATGCAGTGGCACCTGTTGGATAGCAAGATCAAAAGATAACACAGCCACCTGAGAGGAGAAAATGAGGCTCTGGCCCTGACATGCTGCATGATTATGCATTTTATGTTGTAAATTCACTATAGTATATAGGGATATAATAAAAACAGATCTTCATGGGAGAAGGGGCAGGAGTTGGCACTGTGGTTTCCTCTTCCCCAAGTACAGATTCTAATCAAACAGGCTAAAGCTATTTCTCAGTAACTAACTGCTTAATCATTCTGTGTAAAGTACGACAGGATCCACCAGAGGAACAGTGTGCATATCTCTGACAGCAGCTTTTGGCACAGGGAGCAGGAGATGCAGAGGTGAACCTCCTGGGAGGAAGAATATTCAATCCCAATCACGTAGTGAGAGATAAATACTCTAGGTCCCGAACCATGACTCAAAGGCAGGGCTGCTCCTCTTCCTTTGTGTGAGGAGTGGTGCCCTCTGTTGTTCCAGGGAGAATCTGCTGGGAGTTAGGGAACTGAAACCACGAATGTGAGGTGGGTTTGTTTTCTCCAGTGCTGCAGACTCTTACAGGTGCTCTGGTTTGGACACAGGGTCTGTCATGCAGAATGCACTGCCATCAGGACTTCATTTTCCAGAGTAAAGTCAGAAATTAATCGTGTAGAAGCAAATGGACCAACATGACTAGGAAAAATATGCTTAAAAATTAGAAAAGTGTGCAGAATAAGCAAGAATTCATTCATAGCTGCTACAAAGGTAATTGAAGGGTATGGGAATGTGTGTGGAGAAGGGCCAGAGCTAAGGCTGTCTGTGTTCCATTCGACTTCTGTTCTCTGAGAGAGAAGGAGCTACCTTTGCTTATCAAGCTGCCATCATTAGATAATGCTCCTGGGTACTCCTAGTCTGTCTGCAAAGGAAAATGTGTTTGTGTGAACCTGGGCTGCACGAGTTCCTGCTCCTTGGCACAGCAGAGAAGTTGTGTCTGGAGTGCAGTTTGCTCTGCAGAGTGCAGAAATAAGAACATAAAGATACATCCATGTCTGCAAAACGTGAAGTGGCTTTGAAAAAAGCCTCACTGACCACGGGGCTAATTCTGGTGTTGTAAATGACGAGGTAAGTACAGTTATTTAAAATGACCTTTGAGAGCAATCTGTGTGCCATGCCCCAGGAGCCAGCCATGGGAAGCACACTCCCATCAGCGTCCTGCCAGGCCCAGAAGGTATTTCCAGGACTCCAGCTGTTTGTTATGATTGCTGAACATGCAGAGTCTGCAATACCTGCTTTTAAAAGTACACAGTAAAGTCACAGGCTTGCTTGAGTTTAGTAACCCCAGGGCAGTGCATGCCAAGGAGTAGAGTGCAATTCAGCTGCCTGGCAGAGCCAGTGGGAAGGTACTGCATGTCCCTGACTTCTGTTTTCCACAGAGATCACCACCTGTACCTTCAGGAACAAACCTGCCTGTGCTGGGTCAGCACGCTGGTAGTTTAGGGCTACCCTAACACATTCCCTAGTGGGTATGGTCACATCATAGAACAGAATAACAGAATGGCCTGGGTTGGAAAGGACCTTAAAGATCATCCAGTTCCATCCCCTCTGCCATGGGCAGGGACATCTTCCACTACCCCAGGTTGCTCAGAGCCCCATCCAGCCTGGCCTTGGACACTGCCAAGGATGGGGCAGCCACAGTTTCTCTGGGCAACCTGTGCCAGGGCCTCACCACTGTCACAGGGAACAATTACTTCCTCATATCCAATCTAAATCTCCTGTCAGTGTGAAGCCATTCCCCCTTGTCCTGTCACTCCAGGCCCTTGCAAAGAGTCTCTCTCCATCTTTCCTGTAGGCTCCCCTCAGGCACTGGAATGCCACAATTACATCAAAACATCTTTATTTGTACAAGCCTGTGAAGAGGGATCTCCTCTTTTCCCCAGATGTTCCTGATGCACCCACACAGCAGTGCCTTCAGGATGCAAACCTGACTCCTTGACTGAAGGCACCTCCACAGTGCAGGAGAGTCTTGTGAGCTTCTGGCTGACAAGAGAAGCATTAATATAATAACATAATAACCAGGCAGAGTTATCTGAAGAGGAATCCAGAACAGACTAGAATTATGCAAGGAGCTGAACTCCTGCATATGCTGAAACCAGCGTGCTAAAATCAACAGTAAATGAAGATAGTGATTTTGCAAAGTTTTAAGTTTGAAACAGATTAATGAATTAGATGTCAAAGGTAAAATCTTTATTGGTTGAACCTGGCACAAAGTTGCTAAAGGGGAGAATAAGTTTCCCCTCTTTTGAAGTGTTCTCATTATTCACTTTAGAAGGGATGTACTTGCTGCTACCAGGAGGAGGTTTAACCTCTGACTGAAGGGTTAGGGAGAGCTTCCTCTGCAAGTAGGTTATTTTGGTAATGCCACACCAAAGGTAGTTTAAGAGGGAGCTGCATGTACCCAGCCAGCTCTATAGAGTCAAGGCAGAATGTTTGGCCAGGTGGCCCCCAGCCTGACTGAACCGCTGTGGGACAACTCTGTGTAGGTCAGAATAGACTTTTTAGCAAATGACCCATGTGCAAAAGTCAGTACATGGAGATGAAGGGCTTGTACTCCTTCTGGGAAAGCCCTCCACATTCCTGGGCTTTAGTTTTCCAAGCTGATAAAAGGGATAATGACATCTAATTAGTTGACTACATACACATATATGTGTGTGCATATATAAAAATTGTATGACTGGGATCATTGTTATAGTCATGGTAATATAAGAAAGTAGTTTTTTCATTGGGAATTTTAGGCTGTGTTCTGCCACTCAACAAAGATGTTAAGGCACTCACACTGCCCAGGCTCCTGCTTTTGCAGTTGCTCACAATACCAGAATTATGTGCTTGTCCCGTGTGGCTGCACCCCGGCAGCAGTCCACTCTTCCTACCAAATGAGGGAGATGTTCCTAAAAGTAGGTGCCTCCTGCTGTAAAGTTCCTCAGATAATGTACATTATCCTCAGATAATGTACAAAGGTAGCAGCAAGAACTTTATTGAGCAGGACATGAGATAAGGTACTGCAGGACTGATTATTTATTGCTCTGTCAGGTGCCAGCAGCTGCATTAATTATTACTGAAATGTGTTCAGATGGCAACATCTTTAAATGATCTTTGACCTCAGAACTGAGCAGTAGGGACTCTCTGTGCTCAGACATGCTGAAGGGTGCTCATTCTGGCCAAGACTCCGGTGTAAGTGCAGCTGAGGTGTTTGTTAGTTAATTAAATTTATTTGGAGCATGTAGAAACACTTTGGAGTTGGCAAACAATGAAAAAAGGCACCTTCCTACAATTCTAACTCTTGTGTGCTTTATCTCTTCAGCCACTAATACCAAAGGGCACTTGGGTATCAATGGAAAACTGTGAAATGGCAGCCTGTCATGGTGCACTACTGGTTACACTCACATTGCTAGAACATCCTAAGACTTGTGGAAACACTGGAACATTCAGGACCATCAAGAAAATCTCAGCCTGTTCAGTCAATTGTTTTTATTGATTAGGTACAACACACTCCCAAGCAACACTTGCAAAAGAATTTAGGCTGCCTCTGGTAATAGCAGCACTTTGGAAGAAGAGAGTTGAGCATAAGTTAAAATGAGGTTTTATTCCTTTACTTGCTCTTCCTTTTTAATCCTTTAGAAAAAGAAATCTACTTAAAACTAAACAAGAATTCACCTTCAGAAAACCCCAGTTCCTCTCAACACACCTGTATCTTGCTCTCACTGCAAGGTAAAGCTAACTCTGAGTGACTTCTTGTCACCCTCTTATATCCTGGTAGGACACAAAATATACTTCATGCTGCAGTATCTGGATGGCACAGCCAAGTTCAGGACCACATTGTGCTCAGTACTATTTGCCAAACAAATAGGAATCAAGACACTGTTCCCCACGTGGCGTGCCGTATATATAGACAAAGTCAAAGGGGATGAGGCAGTATTATCTCAGGCTTACAGCTGGGGGACTCCAATCCACAGGGATTACAGTAGCTTGCCCAAGGTCACACATAGGAAATCTGTGGCAGAGCTGGGAAATGAAACAAGAGCTTCCCAGGCGTGGGCAACTACACCAGGCACAGGACAGTATCTGAAATGGAATGTTTCAAACCTCATCTGTACAGTTTTCAGAAAGCTTCCAGGCCTGCTCACAAACTGCAGGAATGGCATCATTTGTGCATCAGTTATACTGACACTGTGAATAAGACACGTCTCTTTGTAAATATTACTGCGTCCTTGCTGAAAGAACATGAAGTTGGAATGCTGGGTGCCTTACACAATTCCCTACCACGTGCTGTGTATTCCTAGAAAACCTGCTTCCCTATCGCAGTGCGTGGCTGCTGCATGTACTGCTGCCCTCTCGTGTGGGCCTGCTGGGAACTGCAGCGTTGGCGCAGTCGAGGAGCCCCGATTATCTGGTGCCTGCCCCCGGCATCACCTTTCACCCCAGCCCTACAGCTAATGGACACTGCTGCCTTTCTCATTTGCTCTGTCACTGTCTCCTCCACGCTTGTTTCGTGCGTGACACAAGTGACACGACAATGGAGAATCCAGGTCAGAGTCTTGGCAGCCACGCTGCAGATCTGCCAGGTCAAGGAAACGCTTAAGACAACATTGTAACAACAAAATGTTGTCAAAGGTCAGCTGGCACTCTGGGGTTTCCCTTCAGTGTGCCAGGAGGGCCAGTTCCACCTCATCGATCAAAGTTCACCTCAGGCTGATTGGGACTGCTAAAGCCAAATCATCTGTTCTGAGCACATAACATTTCATGAACAGCAGTTTGATACGCACAATAAAAGTTGTGACAGGTAGTAATTTAGGAGAAGCTCCACAGGCAACCACAAAGAAATCCCAGTTATTTCCCACTTAAAGGCTGGTCCGAATTTAATTTTAGCAATAGCTCCTGATGCTACTTCTGTGATACCATGTTACTGGCTCCAAAGCTGCATGATTCACTTTCCATCACACTGGCACTGGAAGGGACTTCAGGGCAAATACTAATCAGGTTAAAGGTGTTTTACTTGGTCTACATCTCACTCCCTTCCTTCCATCACCCTGTCTTTGCTGTTGTTGTTGTTTTTTGTTTCTGTTTTAACCAGAAGCCCTCCTTTTAAAAATACCTAGGCAGGTAATTATTGCCACTTATTTGTGTTGCACTGGATAAGGTGGGGTTTTTAAGCACACTTGCTGCAAGCCCAGCTGGAGCTCTTCTGAATACTTTTTCTTCAAACTTTTGCTCATTAAAAATAAATCATAGAAAACTTTTCTTTCCTACAACTTGAGCCAGGACTGTAATATTAGATCTTTTATGCTGCATTTTCCTGCTAGTCTTCCAATTACCAACTATCTTCCTCCTTTTGCAGAGGGGTACAACAAGACAAAGCAGGTCAATAAGCAGTAAGTACAGTCTGGTGTAATGGTATTTCACCTTCATCAGCTTCCAGATGTCTGAACAGAAGTGTGATGACACTGTGATGACACTCTCCACTCTTCCAGAGATCCCTGTAGCCTTTCCACAGCCAGGAATTCAGATCCAAAAAGCCTCTAGAAATCAAACTTCAGATTCCATGGGGGAGAAGCTTCAGGACTGCCTGTGTGGCAGCAAGGAGGGAGGCACACACACAGGGCCACCAGAAGTGGGATGAGGACACTGGCAGTGCCTGAGTTGCTCAGACAAGTGGTGAGGTTGCTCAGGGAAGTTTATCAGCTCTGATTGCATCAGTTCCTGGTTGCACTAGCAAATGCCAAAGAGGCTCCTTTCCCGTCAGCCCTGGACAGCACACAGAGCTCATTGCAAAGGATGGGAAAAAAAGTACATTGCATACCCACCTGAAAAAGGGAACGAAATAGAACAACTGAGATTGTCTCCCTCCAGTATTTCTGGAGAAAGTTAATGATGAAGCAGTGGCTGACCCAGAAAATACTCATTAACACTAGCTACCATATCAAAGGTAGCAAATATATCATTTTCAAGCAAGGCAATAATGGGGACCATTGCTCATTGTGCCCTACTTCAGACACCAGACATCTTAGTTGAAACAATCATTAAAAATTTGGGTTATAAAGGAATACTGCCTAGCTGACACAGACATGACAAGCAGAAGAATTCAGTACAGCTTCTGAACAAAATGGATCATTGATCTGGTCTGGTTTTGCAACTCATTAGTGGTTCAGTTACACTAAGCTAGTTAGTGCTGCAGCAGCCACATACAAATACACCACTTTGTTCTTTAAAGGCAAAGCAAAAGATCAGAACCATCAGCTGTAGCCCTGGCTCTGCTGAGCATGCTGGGAAACCTTAGTTACCACAAAATCCAGCCAGCTGGACTGGCACAGGAGCAGGAAAGGGCACCTTTCAGAGCACAGGGCCTCCACAACTTCCACAGCCTGACAACAGTGCCACGTGCTAGGGCTTCAGTGGAGTTCATGGCATTGTCCTATTGCCAGTCAACAGTGCCACTACTGTTAGCTCACTTCTCCTCACATCTAATGAGATTAGGCTCCAGTTAGCTTAGAAAAATCAATTTGTTGGGATATTAGATTAAGGACTGTATTTGGATGGCGTAAATCACAAGTCTCCAGCTGTATCAAGTTCCCAGCCTTGATTAGCTCAAATGATCTCAGGCAAGCTTCACACCCTGCCAGGTGTCAGCACAGTAACTACACCTGAATCTAGCCTAAAAGGCCTTCTCCTCCTTGTTCAAAGATTAATTTCTTTCTGCTTCCTGAAGCATCAGGGCACTCTGCATTTGTTGTGGAAAAAATCTGTACATTCAGTTCCTCTCCCTGATCACCTTCAAGTGAACCTCTGCCTCTTTGCTTTAAGTTACACTTCCCCGGAGTCACTGACCAATTCTGTCATTTCAGGGTTACTGTTTATTTTAATAACACTTCCGCAGCTGAAAACAAGCTCCTCTTTGCTTCTGCAGTGCCTGGGCTTTATCTGGTTGAGATTACAGCACACTTAGAGTAAAGGAGCTCTCTTGTCTGCCACAGAGGCCCCACACCAACCAGCTGTGTGTCCCACACCCCACGGAAATTGCCATTTAGGAGAGCTCCTGTGGCCTAACACTCAACTCAGGGCCATTTCTGGAATTGTTTGAGCTGGACACACCAACCTTGGCCTTGGCCCTGCCTTCAGGCCCGGTGTTCTGTGACAGAGTCCCAGCAGCTCTGTCATGAGACGTGCGCGACATGAACGGTGCAATCCCAGCAAACCATGAACTGTAAAGACCCAAAGTTTCAGAGGGGAATTTATTGTATGGGAGCATATCCAGTATTTTTTGTCAACCATTCATGAGAATAATAAAAAATAGAAGCTTTTTAAATGACAAAAAATATAGTTACATATAATACAGATTTTCATCTTGCATTGAAGCGGAGCAGTAATAAAATGCTCACTCATGTTTTCACAGTTTGTGTTGCTTCTCTGGGTTAAAGCATCAGCAACTCAAGTGTTCCAGCCAGAACCCCAAGTTAGCAGTTTCATGGGATGATGGTGAGGGTGAACGCTCTCAGCATTCTGACACACTTCACAAGTACAGCAGGCACACTTGATCCATTTCAGAACTACTAAAATTTTCAGAGGTACCAGCTGCACTTGAGGCATCCTTGCTGTAACTGAAAGGGTTTTTGCATCAGAACACATTTTTTAGGCCCCAGTCAGAAACACATCTGTGGAACACTCAAGAATGTGCTTAAATCCAATCTGGTTCAGAGGGCTCTGAGCTGATCCTTTGTGACCCCCTTGTTCTGCCCTCACAAGCACCACACATGGGCAAAAAGCTCTAACCAGTACTTGGTCACATGTGTAAAGTGCTTGCAAGACCACAAAGGATTTAACATTCTTCAGCACTCCACTTAGAGACCTAAAGGCATTCATTGCAAGCATACATTGGTATTTACTACACACACTTACACCCAGCACCCAGTATTATTGCAGTAATTCTTTGCTGGTATAACAGCTCATACACCAAGTTCTACTTATTTAGTTTTCTACAAACATAGAAAAAAAACACCTGAAGAGAGCTAGAACAGCTTTCAATCAGTCACTATATTTGCATTGAAAGCTTTATTTTGAAAACTTTAAGCAGCAATACTGAATAAATAGACAGAATGATTGTTTTGTCATCTCCATACAACTGATGGCCTTCATCCAAAACATTAAAATACTGTAACGTATAAACATGCACATTTCAATGATCTAAAAAAAAAAAAAAAAGAAACCCAAACAAATAAAACCAAAAAAGAAGGTGTAATATAAAAGTAACACTTTGACACTTTTTAAATACAGTACAGACCATTAGAGACTATTTTCTGGAAAAAATATCTGAATACAGTTTTGTTATTTACATGTATCATTAAGGCCCAATTCACTCAAGTTAATGCACATCAGGAATTTATATGCTTCAAGGTAACTCACTAAAAATTACAAGATCGATGTTTCTTTGATCATACTCATATGACCCCAGTTCACTAAAATAATGCAATACTCTTCACGCTAAAAACAAGGCAATTGCTGCCCCAGGAGGAGATTTTTATTTCACTAAAGGATCTTTTTTCCCTCTTACCTCATATGTTTGCATATTGCTAATGCTAGTAGTGGTAGTTCTCTTCTTCAAGAACTTCCTCCAAACTTGCCAGGGTTTAGAAAAGCAAGCAATCTCAAAGCTAACATGCCATTTCCAGAAGCAATTCAGGCACTTGGGAACCTAAGTCCCACTGAAAGATACTGGGAGCTGACTTTTCAGAGTGGGACTTGGTTTCTCCCTTACTCACATGCTCAGACTGTTCACCTTGGCCTTAACCTACTGGCTTTTGAGATGGTCACCCTCCCTCTTTTCCCCTAACAACATAGCATCTCCAGCAAAAATAAACTGTATCCTCATGGATGAGAGAGGTAACACAGTTAACTTCCATTAGTAATAAATTACAGGAGTTTTCCATATAAATTCCCTGTGCACTGGAAAATAGTGCTTGTGTATTCAACTATTTAACGCAAGCAAAAAACCCCATTTTTATCATGCTGCCCAGTAAATAATATGGCACTTGTTAAAATTAGTATGTGTAGCTTCCTTTCTGCTAATGCCCCAGGAGGTTTGGAACACTTCTGAAAATGGACTTTTTGTACAGTTGTGAAGAAAAAGTGAGTTTCTGCAGTTGATCAGAAGCAAAACTCTAAATGCTGCAGTGTGAGGAATTTTTCTAACTGTTACACATGGGTCAATTCACATTTAATGCAAGGGCATGCCATTTCTTTTTGGTTTATTTACAGAGAGGGTGAAAATGCTACGGAACTTCAGCCTGGGTGAAATTCAATAAGCAAGAGGAGTATGGTGGGGGCAGGGGAATTTGTCAGTGTCTCACAACTGGCAGGTCTGGATACCAAAGCCTCTCCTCAGCCACAGAAGTGGCTGAAGCTGCCAACGTTTTTCAGATCACCTTGACAGGTGCCAAAGCCCTGGCAAGGAAGGGCCACTCAGGAGTGCTGCAGTGGTCACTCCTGAGCCAGCTCCAGCCTGGCCCCTGTGTCCAACAGCTGCTGCAGTCAGCAGGTCCTACTTTTTAACTCAAATGCCAAATTCTTCCCTTGATTCTATGACAAAGCTGTAAATCAAGCCCTCCAAAGCTGCTCTACTCTTCCTTTTAATCCTTTTCCTTCTCCCTCTGTCTTACAGAATAACCTGGCAGAGAAAGAGAGCAGGTTTTAGGATGCAAGAGCCCGACTGAGCTCAAACTGACATCTGTGGGAGATGGACCAGTCACAGAATGACAAAATCATTAGCTGGGGTAAATATGCTGATCTACCTTAAAAATAATTCATCTCAGGACAAGACTGTTTCCCCCCACCCCCATGCAGCATAATTTGGGCCAGACTTTGCAAGGTGCTGAGTGCCTCAGTTCTCTAACATCAAGAGGTGCTGAAGATGCAAGATACCCACTGGAGAGGGCCATTTCATTTCTGTAAATTGAACCCAGAATGTAAGGCATATATGCTCAAGTACCTTGGACAGATATTGTCCCCAAACTATGTATATTTTACACTTTTTAATATATATATACACACATTCTTTTTTTTTTTCTTCTTTAATACAAAGTTATGGGCACAGTAAACATGAGCACAGAACTGTGATAAACTAACAGTAAAATGGGTGAGCACTGCAAAGGTTCCTCAGGTAGGAATATCTCATTTTCCAGTTTGCTCACAAGGGAAGATGAAAAAAAAATGAAAGAAAAACCTGATAAGTTAAACAGTAAAAATTCATAGTCCATTTGGAAAGGTCCTTTATATATTCACAGCCTTATCTGTTGCTGTTAGTCTAAATACAGCAGCATTTTTAGAATATATGATGCCATTAATAAGTGGAAAGGAAAAAATGCATTAAACACTAAAGAATCCTTCATCTTCTGCCATATCGTTTAAAACTTCCATTTGTCAGGAAGCTCCTTTTTTAGAAAAGGAGATTAAATTAACATTTATCTGCACATCAGTGAATCAACACAAGAGGATGCTAGGAGTTAAGTATTTTTCTATGGCTAAAAGCTTGGAGTTTCCTAGCAGTGGTAAATCCTGCCAAGGAGGACATGAGGAGCCCAAGTCTTCAGCACTGCAGTGAGGGCAGAGTGTCCCCCCTCGTGCCCAGGGGATCTCCAAGGTGGGGATGATGCTATGAGTTGCTGTTAGAACAGGAAATCCAAACCAGGGGAGGCCCATCCCTTCCCTAACTCATCCATGAGGCCAGCCCCCAGCGTTTACAGTGTGTCCCACTGATGCCAGTCCCTTTCTCCACAAGCCTGGTGTCCCCTGCAGCAATCTCACTTCAAGGCCTGCAACCAACGAGCTATTTGGGAGTGGCTACTTTCTACAGGAAACCCTTTTTGTCTAATTCTTTCTTGCCTTTGATTGCATTAGAGCAACATCAAGATGTGATAATGTTCTCTTTTCATATGTTTTGTGAAAAATGATCATCAAATGCCATTTTTCAAAAGTTACCTGTGAATTTTCAGCTTGGAAGCTTTACATTCTGTGACTGTCTTTCAAAGGGACCTACTGCCCACCGGGGAGCTGAATGAAATCCTGGCCTCACTCCTATCAATAAGAACTCAGCTAGTGACTTCACAGGACTCTGCCAAGTTTCTTCCCTTCACAAAACTTGAGTGGATTCTGGAAGGCTGGAATTGGATACTCATTTGTGTTGTGTCTTTCTTCCCCTCCAACAGCAAGATTTGTAACAAAACAAGAACACTGTAATGGCTAGTGGAAAAAATGAAGTACAAAATCACACACAGTGAAAGCCTCCTACTCTCTTTTGGTAAGATATATGAAGACAACTTCTTACATTGTTCTTTTCTCAAAAGGCATATACAATGTGGCAAAATATTTCAAATATACATTCTATATAATAAAATATCATCTAACTAGTGCATCCTCAATCATATGCTGGAAATATTTTTACCAAGCCAAGGTTTAAAATCCATATATCTTTTGAACACTAGGTGCTTCATTCAAGGCAGATACAACAGCAAGTAAATCCCACAAGCTCACTTTTCAAGCTTTAAAAGGTAGCAATGGATGGAACATGACATATGATGACCCACAACAGAAATGAACAAAGTTAGTGGTGAGAAACCACTGCAATGGTTCAGCACCCCTCAGAACTCTGCATTGCAGGTTGCTGTACTTGATCAGATGGGGGATGTTAGTACACACAAATTAAAGTCACCTCGTCAGACTGACACACAGCCATACGTGATAATTCACAAGTTAAAAATAAAAATATAAAAGGTCAACATTCACAGGTCCATTGACTAAAGGGAATAAATTAAACCTCAGATAAGTTGCATACATAGTTTCCTTCACCCTCAGTCTTCCATTTATGCCTATACAAGGAACAATACTTTCCCAAACACTTCTGAAGTGGCAAAAACAATGAAGGTTTTTGCACTCAAGCTGTGTTGACAGCAAGGTCATCCTTGCCAATTATGAATCGAGACAGTTCCTGTCTCTTTAGCATCAGTGCACAGGGTATGGCTCCAAGTGGTGTTGGAGGAAGAAGAAAAAGTAACACGGTGGCGTAACAAAAAACCAGAACAAGACAAACTTCTTCCATTCATCATTGGCAGAATAAAATAAAGTGTATCTTGTCCAGGGTACCTTGCTAGGTCCTCTCTAGAAGAGGTATGTACTGTCATACATAAATGCCCTCCGGGTTAAAACCAGATGACAGGGGGTTCTGTAGGATCCGAAGGTTACTGGGGAGTTGCCTCGATGAGCCAGGGCGCTTCAGTGACCCAGATTGAAAGGTTGGCTCTGCATAAGAAAAAGGGCAATTAGAAAAGTCATCAGTAGGAGGGCACCTCTCCTCCTTCTCCTTAATGCAATACAGATAAAGTAATTCCACATGCAACAAACTACTGAAGTGCCTGGCTAGGAAGTGAGGAGATCTAAGGTGCACGCTTCCTACTCATTTCAAAACAGAACGAAACCCATGCAAAAGAATTACCCTCCCACGAGAAACATGTACACAGTCACACACACTAATATGGTGATGTGCAGAAAGAGCTTGAACCTGTAACATAACTCAAAGCTTCAGTTTCCTGCCCACTTAAAAGAGTTCACACAAGTGCTGCATTTGAAGGTCTGGTTGTCTTCTCTCCCGACCTGCCTGCCCTCCCAGTGCCTTTTGGTTATAAAGTTTTCTGAGCAGAGGGACAGACCCAGCACAAAAGAATGCTGAGACAAAGAGCCCCTTGGAAGCAGAGTGCTGGAAAAAGCACGTGACCGTGCTGGTGCCACAGCTCTGACAGGCATTCAAAATACTCCCATGGTTCTGCCCAGGAAATTCTGAATCCAGATGTGGGCACGTGCAGGCTGCACTGATCTCACTGGGGGCAAAGTCAATTCACACCCTCCGTAACAGCCATCTGTGCAGGACTTCTGCATGGCTGGCAGCCCAGCTGGATTGGCTCCTATTCCCGTGCGGCTGTTGTCTGGGATTTCTTGGGATCCAGACGCATTCCTTTTGCTGCTTTGA
Source organism: Illadopsis cleaveri (assembly GCA_013399915.1). Lineage (NCBI taxonomy): Eukaryota > Metazoa > Chordata > Aves > Passeriformes > Timaliidae > Illadopsis > Illadopsis cleaveri. The sequence goes on along the minus strand of VXBB01003582.1, from coordinate 122,393 downwards.
CAACACCCCCACCACCAGACGAGTAAGAACCCAGATGAACAGCAATGTCAGATGTACAATCACGTTCCATGCTGGCAGCCAGCCATGGCGGCCACTCTTGAAAGCTGCAGGCTTAATGCATTGCTGATGGGACAAACGCACGCCCAAGCACAGTGGGAAAGAAGTTCTCCACATACTGCTCTTTATTTAGAGCCTGCTAAACCCTTGGAATGAAAAGAAGTACTCGACAATGTGCTCTCGTAGTGTTTTGCTGATGTCTTTGCTAAGGGAGCATTCACTTCATGTAGGAATGCCAGCATTAAGCTGCAGCAAAGGCACTGCCCGCCCCTTTTCCCTCCTTCCCTCCCTCCCAAAGCATTCCGAGGGATGCACCTCTCTCGAGCTCCACATGTGGGGCCTCCACCTCCATGGGGTCTGCTGGCAGCACCGTCACCTTGGTTCCTGTTTGCTGGATGAACTGCTGCAGGTTCACCTGGCGCAGCTCCTTGGTCAGTTGCTCCAGTTCTTGTTCCCTGTCCTGCCAGGAAAGAGAAAACATCTGCTGAGCAAATAAAGCAGCATTTCATGACCATATTTACAGTTGGGCAACTAATGCTTCTCCTTTTGATGAGAGAGCCTCCAATTTTTAAAGCTCAAATGCAAATTGAAGAGTTGAAAGGTATTTTAATCTTGTAATTTAAAAAGCGAGTCAACCCTCACTTGCACTTACAGAATCAATTAGGTTGGAAAAGACCTCTGAGATCATTAAGTCCAACCCATGACCCTAATTGGGTTTTTCTTAATGTATTTTATTTTTATATTGCTTCTTGGATGACTAGCAGCTGTTTCTCATACCACCTGAGAAAAACTTTGGCATGTCAGCAAATAAAGGCAATAGTGTGAATGCTGAAAAAATAATCAACCAAGCAGCAGTCTGGCACCAAGTCTTACTTCTTTCCTGAAGTGTCCAACTCATTTAATTCTTCTGATCTTAAAAGGAGTAAAATTTTTCTCTCTTCTTGTTCTTTGCATTTTCTATTTAAACTTTTTTGTCCAGAACCTTCTCACTCTGCTAGAGTTTTGTGCAATGAAGCGGAAACCTGGCTGGTTCCCCACCCCTTCAAAGCACAGATGATCATTTAGGATCTTTCTCTGTACTTCTGTCATGATATGCAAACCTTACAGCTCTGACAGATTACAACAGTTTAGGACTATTATTATTCCCATACACAGAGGTTGAGCTGCTTTAGCAAATATCTTTAACTTTAGGTATGCAATAAAAGATTTATCTATTTTCTCCCCCGCAAAGGTCCATAATGCAGAGCTCAATTTATTTTCTTCTGGACTTCCAGATTTGTGCACCTTTAGGTTTAGAGCAAGATTGGACAATCTGAATTGAATGGGAACTTTCCCAAGAAAACTTAGACTATGAAAAGAACCAAGCCAGAAATATTTTTGAACTCCATCATAGCCTCAGTAACTTTGACTGAGGATAGATAAAACACTTAAAGAGGACTTGAAGCTTACCATCAGTGCAAATCCTTAAGTGTAGCATGTCTGGAAACTTAGCATAGATAAACATGGCCAAAATTGCTTACAGTTTTCATCCATTTTGCTTTGAGTGAAAAGATTACTTTTTTCCTCCCTCATCAGCTCATACTGACATGGTTCTAAGGAAGGAGTAAGGACACAAAATCCCTTTACATATTCACAGTGGAATAACCTTAATGCCACTGCAGTGCTGCAGAATACACTAACTGTGAATCCTGGGAATCAGCAAGAACCACAACTCCAACTGATGTGTGGTGCCTTAGGACTACCTTACATGGCACATAAAAATCCCAGGAGCTCCAATCTTTCCTCCACCTCATCCAGCTAGCAGCTGGAGTTCCTTTATTCTTTCATGCTCTATCAAGTTCCAAGTGATATCATGAACTTCAGCAAGGAAATGGGGACTGGACTCTCTTTTGACACATGTGCGACAAATGCCTGAGGTGTAGAAAAAATAAAATCCTGAACACCAGTGAGTCAGCCAGGAAAAGAGGGACGCTGTTCTTTAAAACCAAAGCCCTGTAAGGTTGCAGGTACTTTACTTTAGCTCTGCATCTTTCCAGGTGCTGCTTTTGGGCTGTTCTTTGTAATTTATCTCTTTTGGTGGCAGACAAACCTAGCAAAGAGCAGAAGTTTATCCTCAGAAAAGGCTATGATGGTGCAAATTACTGCTTTTCTTCTCAGACAGTTTGAATGAGCAAGCTAAACACAGGTGAAATAAAAACAGTCTGCTGTTCAAAAAAAACCCCCGCAAACTGAAATGCAATTTGAAAATGAAAGCAACACATTCCCTCTTTTACCCTGATTCACTTTGGAAACTGTCTTGTTTTGTCTTTCATGGGCTTCAGATTTGTGTAAGAGAAATTAGTCACAGTCTTTGACTTTCTGTAGCTATGGATAAAAAGACAGTCTTACCTGTAATCGCTTGGTAGCTTGGCCCAAAGACCTTTCTACCGCTTTAATGCCATTTTCCAATCTCAGACTCTGCTGGCCCTGAATATCAATTTCTCCCTTCACCTTCTCGATCTTTTCCTTGACCTCTTCTTCATTCACCTGGGACTCTTGAACTTCCCGCTGCAGCTTCTCTGCTTCAAGGCCACTCTCCATGTTGTGGATCTGAGACACGTAGTCCTTGAGCTTGCTCTCACACTCCAGGATCCTCTGCCTCATCTCCTGCAGCTGCTCCGTCAGCTGCTTTTCATTCTCCTGTTCGATCTGCAGCTCATTCTCCCAGAACTCTTCCTCTTCAATCTCCACTTCATTCCGTTTGATCTTCTGCTCCAGTTTGAGGATTTCTTCTTCCAGGCTGGCGTTGTACTTTTGCTCCCAGTAGCGGATCTCAGCTTCGTTGGACTCCAGCTGCTTCTCGATGCACTGAAGCTTCTCCGTCTGGAGGTGGATCAGTTTCTTCAACTCGTCCGCTGTTGTTTTACAGTTGTTGAGCACCTTTTGCTTGAACTCGGATTCCTTGCTCTTCCCGAAGATGTCCATTAGCCCCTTGGCGCCGCCAGTGAAGGTGAGGGATTTCCTTTTCGGCTCCCTCCTCTTCATGGCCTTGTCCCCGGGCGGCCTCAGCTTGGCCAGAGGCGGCAAGCTCTGCCGGTACAGAGTCCTCTCGGGGATGCGCGCCACGCTGTCCGACGTGGGCCTCTCGCTCAGGGAGGGCCCGGTGCGCCGCAGGATCAGCTGCACGTCGCTGGCGTACTGTCCCCACTTGTTGAGGGACACGATGGGGTTCTCGTGCGGCGCCAGGTGCCGCTCCGTGTCCCGCCACTTCTCGATCAGCGTGTAGCGCCCGGTGCGCCCTGCAAGGGAGCACAGCGTCAGCGGGGCCGCGGGGGGGCGCCACCGCGCCGCGCTCCGCCCGTGAGGGACGGCAGCGGGACGCGGCGGGACAGCACCGCGACGCGGCGGGACAGCACCGGGACAGGACCCTCCCGCTCCCCACAGGCTGCTTCAGCGCACCTGCCCCTGTCGCAGCACACGCTGCCTCACTCACGGTGCCCGCACATCACCGAGTTCGCCTCTAAACCCTCCCCGCGCAGGGCGGGAGCGGCAGCAGCGAAGAGGGATTGACACCGTGAAAACCGGCAGAACTGCGCAAACCCGGGGCTGCCGGCAGGCTGGGAGAGACTGAGATTCATGGAATTGCACAATGGTTTGGGTTGGAATGGACCTAAAGATCATCCAGTTCCAACACCCTGCCACGGGCAGACACCTTCCATTATCCCAGCTTGCTCAGAGCCCCATCCAACCTGGCCTTGGACACTTCAAGGGATCCAGGGGCAGCCACAGCTTCTCTGGGCAACCTGTGCCAGGGCCTCCCCACCCTCACAGGGAAAAAGAATAAAGCGAGTGACCCGGCAGTGTTGGTAACCATCACATAAATATACCCAATGCGAACCTCTAGACCAAGAAAACAAGAACAGGAGTCCCAGATCTTTTATACAGCCACATAGAAATATCAAAAATTGTGGAAGCAGTGTGTTATAAACTTGCTGTTAAACTTTCATCAGTCAGAGGCAGCTGTTAATGACTGACAGCCTCAGTTCCCCTGCTGATGCCCTCCAGTTCGCTCACACTGATCCAGCCTGGGCCACAGCCTGTGATGCCTGTGGCAGCGCTGCTGATGTGACAAACCTTCACTGAAGAGAGCACAGGGACAAGAGCAGCAGAGGCTGCCTGAACTGCAAACGAGCAATCAGGTTCCCTGCACAATCTTGTTGCCTGTAACAGCGGCTCCCACGTCCCCACTGGGGTAACCCAGCCTTCAGGAAGAAGCTAGAGTCCTTTCCTAAGTGTTGAGAGTCTTTCTAAGTGCTCTTTTGACAATACAACTTCTGTTCATGGCTTCAGTTGTGTTCTTATCAAGAACACTTAGATTTAGCTCAGCAGTCTTCCTCTTCCAACACCCTTTATGGGGTTATATTTTTCTAAGCACTTTCACTACTCTGAAATACAGCATTCTCCTGCTCCAGAAGAGTTTCCCCTACCAAAGTAACTTCACTTAAAAGCCACAACATTATTTACAAAAAGATGGGGAAGATCAACTGCTTAAAAGCAGTTTAATGCCTTAAAAAGCATTTGATGCTAATGAATTTCTGAACAGCTCCACAATTCCCATTAACCTTAAAAACATCGTTAACTACTTTAATGCATTGCCTACATTCATTTTCATGAGAAATGATCATTCAAATGATTTATCTGAGCACATAAAAGCCTGAAATACCTGTCATATATGCAACTACAGAGGGGAGGAGTCGGAAGAAATGTAGTTATCAGTGGTAACGCATTCAGTGTATTCCTTTATACTACCTGCCCAGCCATCACACTTCTCTCAAAAGGACAAAAATATCCTAATCTCAGGCTGGAGATCTGCCCCTGACCTCCAGTCACAACACTCACATGGATTCCTCACTTCAGATTTGTAGGAAACAAGCTGCACTGTGGTGATTAACACACCATGCCCCCCTCTAAAAATCGGACACTGCCTTCTAAAGAGCTTCCTGAGCTACAACTACTGCATTGGAAATGTTCCTCTGCTCTCACTCTCTCACAATTAGCTCTCAAAGCAAAGAATAAGAACAAAAATTGTCTGCATAGGCACCACCTGGAGAACAGGTGGCTTTGGCTCGTGGCTCATCCCAGAGGGACTGGCTGGCCCAGTCAGAGACTAAAATGTCCATGTTCACTTCCAAGTTAGGAGTGAGGGCTGAAAGATTTGGCTGCTGGAAGTCAGCAAAACAAGGCAGGCAGCATGAGAACAGCAATCCACCACTCTGAATGCTGTATAAATAACTGACTCTGGGTGGGGAATGAGGAAAAAAGTGGGGAAAAAAACCCCCAAACCTGTCAGCATACCNCCATGTTCACTTCCAAGTTAGGAGTGAGGGCTGAAAGATTTGGCTGCTGGAAGTCAGCAAAACAAGGCAGGCAGCATGAGAACAGCAATCCACCACCCTGAATGCTGTATAAATAACTGACTCTGGGTAGCGAACGAGGAAAAAAGGGGGGAAAAAAACCCCAAACCTGTCAGCATACTAACATGCTTGGCTAACACTCTCAGAAAGAGATTTAAGGCTTATTCTAATGAAGTTCTTCAAAATCAAGTTTATAATGGTATATGGTATAAAGAGAGATTTTTGCTAACTCACAATATTGCTAATTGATCCATGAAGATTTATAGTTTGTAGTAGACATTGGTGTTGATACAGCAAAAAAACCCAAACCTACTACTGTTTGCCATAGCATACAAACAATAAATCCTTGAGAAGAAAAATTAAGTAAAAACATTCCCCAGGACAAAGGCTGCACTTCACTGCTCTGTTTTTTTCATCTTAGAAGTTTCCAGCTTATAATCATGGTTGTGGTACTAATGTTCATGTTGTGTCAGAATCAGTAAAGTTCAAAGAAATCCTGAAATTGCAAACCGGAGTAGGTACCACTAGGGGAGCAAGCAGAGTGCAATTTCTATTCACTCTGCTATTAAATTCATTACTTAAAAGAAATGTAACAGGAGACAAAAGGAAAAAACGAAAAAGAAAAAAGAAGGGGGAGGAGAATAAAGTTCTAACAACCTTGACCAAGAGTGAATTAAAGAATTAAGCACAGACTTGTCAAGAACTATTTTCATCTTAGCGTTCCAAATCAACATGCAGGCCTAAATAATGAACTCAGCACTCCACATAAAATAAAGTGTTTTGTAGAAGTATTACTTGCACAGTTCAACAACCACACCTGGAGCTCAGAACTGCTCTAAAACAAAGCTGTTCTCTTCCGAGATCATTACCCAGGAGTAGTGCTCAGCCTGTGCATGACGCAGATTAACAATACCCAGACAACCACAACTGTGATGTTTGCCTGCATTAGAGGGGATTAATTCACAAATGAAAGGGTGAATGAGTTAATTCAGAACTAATGACAGAGTATTTCAGAACACAGGCAGAAGCAGGCGTCCTTGTAGCAAACTGCTGGTTTTGATGTGCAGCCACTACTGACATGGAGAAAGCAGCTTGCCTGGGTTGTTGACGAGGAACAGTTCGACACCTGCATGCTGCTTCTTGCCCTGTGTGCTGTCCACAAAAAGCACCTGGCAGAACTCAGTCCACCTTCATCCATGCAACCTTATTATTTTAAAAATTAAGTTAAAGTCACGTGCAGGTGATGGCCATGTATCAGCAATGTATGGCATTCCTTAAATTACAGTGTGTTTCACCCAGCTGAATATTATATTGAATCCCATCCAAAATTTTGCAGTATCTCCAGGGAAGGTTCAGTGACCAGTTCAGCAGTGAATCCCCCTAAAACTTCTGAAATAAAACTTTTCTTTAACTGCAACTAGAACACATGGGACTTTTTTTATTAAATACTTCTACCAAAGCCTTGTATTGATGGGAATGGTAGAGAAAACCATCCAGACAGGCCCAAAAAAGCACAAGCAGTGCTGTGTTCTGTGGTTTTCTCTTCAGAATTCAGGAATTCAAGGGCTGGAGAAAGCACAGAACTTCTGCATCCTATTTCAGGTCCAGCTACTTCATAGGCAGCAGGGGAAAGGCAGTTCTGCTCTACTCTCCTGAGAGCCCCTTGTAGAGCTGCATCCAGCCCTGGGCCCAGCATGGGAAGGACAGGGAGCTGCTGGAGCCAGGCCAGAGCAGGGACACCAAGGGCATCAGAGGGATGGAGCAGCTCTGCTGGGAGGAAAGCCTGAGGGAATTGGGATTGTTCAGCCTGGAGAAGAGAAGGCTTTGGGGTGACCTCATTGTGGCCTTGCAGTGCCTGAAGGGAGCCCACAGGAAAGATGGAGAGAGACTCTTGACACGGGCTTGGAATGACAGGACAAGGGGCAATGGCTTCACACTGACAGAGAGGAGGTTTAGGTTGGATACAAGGCAGAAATTGTTCCCTGTGAGGGTGGTGAGGCCCTGGCACAGGTTTTCCTGAGAAGCTGTGGCTGCCCCAACCCTGGAAGTGTCCAAGGTCAGGTTGACCCTCAGATCGACCCCTTTTCCCCCTTATTTAATCCTGTACCCTTAAACCAGTTCTGTTCTCATCTCTGGACCCCTTAAACACTGTGCCTTATTCCTGCTAATAAACAGTTGTGGGATTACCACACGAGGACCTGTCCCTTCATCTCGTCAGACATTTCAGCAGCGTGCTCCGGGCCCCGAAAGCACAGGTCACTCTCAAGGCCTCATTGCAGCACGCCACAACAACTTCCTGTGACATTAAATGGCAAACTGCACTCAGTGTCCTAGATCTGGCTCTGCGGCACAGCCAAACACAAGCTCTGGACCCAAGTGCCCAGTCACTGTAGTCTTAGCTTGGGATTGATGTAATTTGCTAATTTAAATACAGATTCCATCACAATGAACAGTGATTAAACTAATGAAATATAGGTACAAGGTAATGAACATTTTTTTTAGACTCTCAAGAGGCAGATTTTTAAATTATACTCCATGAAGGTAGTAGGGCAACATTACTCACTTTAAGCTTCTCTATATGCTTTAATATTTGCAGCTGACACAGTAGACAGAGCAACCATTTCTGCTGCCAAATTGAAAATGAAACTCCAAAGGAAAGCAGCAGCAGCAACACTCTTGGCAGGACTGTAACCTGAGAAGTCATCAATTCCCTTTTTTCAGGACAGAAATGATTCATCCCATTACTCCCACCCAAAAGTCCATCATCCTCTATAAGCAAAACATTTCAGGCACTACATTTTTTTTTTTTTTTTTTTTTGCTATGCAGGTAGTATAATGCACCATGAAAAAAATGTATCTGTGCCTTATCTTTCCCATCAGGCTACAAATGTATATGCCAAGCACCAAGCAAGATCCATCTTTCTATTAAGTGTCTCCCATGCTTCAGAATCAGGACATGTAGTGTTGCAGCAGCCCTCCTATTGGAGGATGAAAAAGAGCCAAGGCACAGACTTCTTGTTTATCACAGCATAAAAAGGGTCATGGTTTATTCCTCTTCATGGCTTAGTCATCTTAATTCCAACTGTTCACTGACTGGCTGCACCAAGCTCCTACTGTAGGTTTCCCTTGCAGCCTCTGACTGCCGCTTATTTCCTGCTGAACTCTGACTGCAGGTATCAGTTTGCAGACTCTGAATGCAGGCCTTTACCCAGCTAGACTGTGACTGCAGGTTCTAACAACGGGCTCTGACTGCACGCTCAGACTGATCTTGCAGCAGTGATGCTCTCTCATCAGGATCCTGCTTCATGATGCTCTCCTTCATGCTCCTCAAGGTTCCTCCTCATGGTGATCCTCCTCTTCCCAGCCAACCCCCTCTTTTATCTCGCTCATGCTTACTGGATATAGCTGTTACTCATCGGGGCAAGGCTGTATTCGTTAATTAACACAGCTGTGACTTATCAGGGGTGAGGTCACCTTACTCCCTTCTACAGTACAGCAGTGAGTCAATGCAAGCAGGTGACTCATTGCCCTGGTCTCTTAATTTCTAGGAAAAGTGGTGAGATGAGCAGGCTTAAATATGAGGGTACCTCTTCTTCCCTAGAAAAGGGGTTGGGGTGGGCAGGAGCAGGTCTTTGTAACCAGAGGACACAGAATCATTTAGGCTGGAAAAGACCTCCAAGATCATCAAGCCCAAGCTGTGCCTGATGTCTGCCTTGCCACCTAGCCCAGAGCACAGAGTGCCACAACCAGTCATTCCCTGGACACTTCCAGGGATGGGGACTCCAAACTTATTCTTCAAACTGTTCTTATTATCCTGAGCAGCCCCTTCCAATGCTTAACAACCTTTTCCATGAAGAAATTCCTGCTGATGTCCAACCTGAGCCTTCCCTGGCACAGCTTGAGGCTGTTTCCCTTTTGTCCTGTCCTTTGTTCCCCGGGAGCAGAGCCCAACTTCCCCTGGCTGCACCCTCCTGTCAGGGAGTTGTGCAGAGCCAGAAGGTCCCCCCTGAGCCTCCTTTTCTCCAGGCTGAGCCCCCACAGCTCCTTCAGCCACTCCTCACAGGACTTGCTCTCAAACCCTTCAATGCAGTCTTGCTCCCACAGTTTCTCCTCTTTCCTTGAGACTACCAGTATGCACTCAGTGCCAGGGAAGTTCCCTGGNGGCTGCCCCCTCCTGTCAGGGAGTTGTGCAGAGCCAGAAGGTCCCCCCTGAGCCTCCTTTTCTCCAGGCTGAGCCCCCACAGCTCCTTCAGCCACTCCTCACAGGACTTGCTCTCAAACCCTTCAATGCAGTCTTGCTCCCACAGTTTCTCCTCTTTCCCTGAGACTACCAGTATGCACTCAGTGCCAGGGAAGTTCCCTGGCAGGCACATTCCTAGCTCCCATTTTCCCCAGGGGTCCCATCACCTTTGCTGCACAGCAGCTGTGCCAAGAGTCTGCCCTGCAATGTGGCACTCTGGACAGTCTTGGGGGGAAAA
>VXBB01003582.1:91810-103848 GCA_013399915.1 Illadopsis cleaveri | reverse complement strand
AACATTTTAGCAAAGAGTAAGTATCAGCATAGGAAATACTGATGGGATGAGGTTGAGGCTTATTCAGGATGCCTTTAATCACTGAGGAATATCTGACAAGACTTTCCTTGGTGGAGCCTGAAAGATTTTATTTTTCTGTTCTAAACTGTTCAACAAAGGGCTAACAGTGTAGAGACTTCCAAGTTACTCTTTCATGAGCAGTGAGTTATGTGGCATGCAGGAGTCAGGAGACCCTGAAGGATCTATTTCATTGATCTATACTATTCCCAGTATAGCTAAAGATACTTACAATGGGTATAATTTCAATGAACATCATTAGCCAACCAGTTGTATTGCACTGCTTTTATATTTTCTTTGGTACTCAGAATATTGACAGTTTAGCACCTTCCTTAGTCCAGGCTCTATTTACAACAACCAATGGCAGCATAATTATCATTACTTAGAGAATAAATTTTTACTGAAGGAAAGGTTATAGATTTCAAAATGTTTCTTTTCTGTCTTTTCAGTCTCTCTCTGGCAGGTGAAAAATCCAAGGCTACAAGTTTACACTCCAAGATTAACCCACTGTGCACTGCATTTTCTGCTCTGCTGGTACCCAGTGCTCCCCCACCTCCCCTGGGTTTAGCTTCACAAAAGAAGTTTCACCCCACTTCCCACCTGGCAGTACTCACCAATAGCCTGAGCAAGGGCTATTACAACTTCCTGGCATGTTGTGACTTCGGTGACCCCACACACGATTCTCTGCACTCCATCCACCCATACTTTGAGCTCCATGGTTCACCAGATCATCCAAGAGCCATGAATGCAAATCGGTCAAGTCATTCTTACAGCTGACTTCCCACAGCAGCTGGAACAGAGAAAAATCCTGGTGTTTAGAGCAAGGAATCACCAATTGGAAAAGTTAACAATTTCACCTTGGCATCTATCAGGTAGGAGAGCCAACACAGCCTCCTTTCTTTAAAAACAACAGGAACCACTCATCCATTCATCTTGGGGGCAGAGTGGCTGGAAAGTGCTCAGCAGAAAAGGACAGGAGGTGCTGGTCAGCAGCAGCTGAACATGAGCCAACACCTGCTCAGGTGGGCAAGAAGGCCAATGGCTCCTGGCCTGGGTCACCAAGGGAGTGGCCAGCAGGACCAGGGCAGTGACTGTCCCCCTGTTGTGGGCACTGGTGAGGCCTCAGCCCAAGTGCTGTGTCCAGTTCTGGGCCTGGTACTGCAGGATGGACATTGAGGGGCTGGAGCGTGTCCAGGGAAGGGAACAGAGCTGGGAAGGGGCTGGAGCACAAGTCTGATGAGGAGCAGCTGAGGCAGCTGGGAAAGGAGCTCAGCCTGGAGAAAAGGAGGCTCAGGGGGAACCTTCTGGCTCTGCACAACTCCCTGACAGGAGGGGAGAGCCAGAGCCAAGTTGGGCTCTGCTCCCAGGGAACAGCCTCAAGTTGTGCCAGGGGAGGTTCACGCTGGATATCTGGAGGAACTTCATCGTGAAAGGTTTGTCAAGCATTGGAAGGGGCTGCCCAGGGAGGTTTGGAGTCCCCATCCCTGGAGGTGTTCAAGCAAGGACTGGATGTGGCACTCAGTGCTCTGGGCTGGGTGACAAAGCAGGGACTGGGCACAGCTTGGATTTGGTGTTCTTGTCCAACCTCAGTAGTTCTATGATTCCATTCCAGCATCCCATGCTTTAACAATTTCTACTTCTTCTGCAGGCTTACCCAAAGTTTCATTACAGTATATTTCCTAAAATTTTACGAGTTGTTACAAAAAGAGCACCCAGAGAAATAGCACTAAATAAACAACTCCAGAATAAACTCATAATAGTTTCCAGTAACAGGTGCCCCTGTTCCTTTATATGCTGCCTGAATGTTTCCAGGGACTAGTAAGGATGCTTTCAGTGTTTGTTCAATAATTTCTATCAGGTGGAGCTGTAGAAAAACAAGGGGGAAACATTTTCAATTACAGCCATCCATGAGAGTCTGATTTTTGCCTCCCTGCAGGAGAAGCAGAAGGTTTCTATTCCCAACAAACCCATGCATTTTGTACCAGAACCCAGAAAGCAAATCGAGCAGACACATTGCTTCTCTCTCCTTCTAAAACCAGGGGATGCATCAAGGAAAGTGTTGCAGAAGTGGTTTAACCCCTACCAGCACTGTGCAGGTTCTGTGAGGAACCAAACCTTGTCTAATATCTTTTCCTAGGTTTCTTCATAGGCACTGCAATGATACTAAGCAAAAAAATTTCATAGTAAACCCAACAAAAATTATTGTCTTAAAAAGACAGAATGTTCCCTCAAAAATGAAACAAAACCCAAACCACCAATAATGATGACTAAGTCTTAAAAAACTCCAGAAACTAATAAGAAAGCAAACACCCAAAAACCACCTACAAACCAACCAAAAACAAATAAAGAAAACCTAATGAGACAGCTGGGCTGCTTAAGCAGATAGAGGGAAAATACACGGTGATAATACAATAAAAGAAGCTCATGTACTTAGGTAATCCCATATGGATAAAGTGATAAAACTAGAGACAATATTTTTAAAGAATTAAGTACCAAGAAAATGGATAACACAGGGATAGAGTAAAAGAAATCTGAAAATTATTTAAGGGAGATTAGTGAAGACAGGCAGGGTAGGGTTACACAAGAAACATGGAATCTGACAATGCTGATGGATTGAACAGAACTGCACCACGTGGAGGCAGAAATGGTGCAGAGAACACTACACAAATACTTAGTGCTGTTCAGATTTACAGTCTAACCAGAGCTGCTTTCTCCTGCGGATGTGAACATCTCTTCCTGCATCTAAAAGATGCACCTCTGCAGCCCCCAGGCTAGAAGGGAAAAGTGACTTCCCCAGTACAACCAAACAGTTCACCCAGCAGATGACAAATAGTGACACACGATGACCTGGAAGATCTTCACTTGACAGGCTGGGGCAGCAACAGCCTGAGAATGTGGTAGAGCCACAGGGATCCCACCACACCAACGGGACGAGCTATAGCAGAAAAGCACCAAGCAGTAGTCAGGCCAGCAAACACCCCCCAAATCCCTGTCCAAACCTACAGGTTCAGAAGTATAGGTAAAATCTGTAAGTAAAATAGACTTGCACACTCAATAAAAAAAGTGATCACTTTTAAGAATATCAATATATACAGAAATAGTATTTTGAGACATGAACAAGCACCTGAAAACCCAAAGAGGTTTTGATAAACATTTTCCCACATAAAGCTAGGTAATTCAAAGAAAACTTCTATCTCCACAATCATTAACCATGTACAAACACAGAAACACTTCAGTCAGGTTAACACCATTTTAATGTACCAATAAACTCAGCAGAAGAAAATCTTTTACCAGCCTGTAACATAGCAGTGACTGAAGCAAACACCTCACAGCCCTCATCGGTGACCTCTGCTATTTATTCTTGGACCAGTTGTCTTCACAAATAAACAGACCTCACATTCCAAGCCCAGCTGTAAGGAACTTTATTAATTAACTTAATAACTTGCTGAGGGTTGAACAGTTCAGATTTCCTGGCACCGACCAAGCCATCTCTCCATGTGACAACGCACACGTCAGCAAAGCATCCGACAGCTCTAATTGTTTTTCTGTCTGTCAACATCCAAAGTATTATCTCAATTTAGCAAGCCAGCAAATGCATTTTTTCCCCCAGTCAGCACACAATGTACAGTCCTGTGCTCAGTGCAGATCAGGTTTGGTCATTTGTTTTCCTACAGTCCATCTTTAAAAAAAGCAAAGACTAAAGAGAAGTATCATATAATAAGGAAATATTTGCTGACACTTCCAAGTTTGAAGAAAGCATTCACCAAAGCTGCAAATGATCTGAACGAAGTGCCTTTGAATCAGTTCAAGCTCAGGGGAAACATTCCCACTCATTTTTACAGGACAAATAGTTTTAATAGACTAAATAAGATAAAGAATTTATGGTACGTGCATCCCTCAGACCAACAGGCAGGGCTGAATTAAAAGAGTGTGTTAATAAAAGGGCTGCCCAGGTGGAGTCCCCATCCCTGGAGGTGTTCAAGGAAAAACTGGACACTCAGTGCTCTGGTTTAGTTGACAAGGTGAGGATCAATCATAGGTTGGACTCAATGATCTCATAGGTTTTTTTCCCCATGGATTCTGGGATTCCATGCGCCCCACAAGTGCTCACAGGATTCCTTTGGGCACCTGCCACTAAGAACATACACTCACATCAGAAATATAAGATCTCTGTGCTGAAATCACTGTCTCTCATTAGAGTTTCTAAGCCAAGCTCATCTGTAGCAAGTTTAAAAAAACAGATCTAGGACTGGTTTGGTTTCTAGGATTGTGCAGCAGAAGTTCACAGAGAGGTCTGCAAACCAGAAAATTTTCTGGCTACGTGCTTATCTCTGCTTCCCAAATATAACTCTGTAACACCTTTTTATTAGCCTTTGGTTTTCCTCCATAGGTATTCAGTTCTTTATTTGCTGTTAGTTAACTTTCATACCAGTAAAAGCTGATTTGCCACCCCACTGAGGGTCATCTGACAGCTCCAAGTATCTTTTTTGACCTGAAATCTGTGTCCAGAATTCACATTGTGCTTTTATGTTAGAGGAAGCAAAATAAGCCTTACCTCTAGTACTGGGCAAATTTATTTCTGAAGCCAGTAGAAGGGTTGGGGGGAGAAAAAAAAAAAAATTTCACTTCAGGTTTCTCAATCCCGTAAGTTCAAAATCAGTTCACCTTATGCATAATTTATTTCAGCAATGACTGGGAATAGGAATGCAAAACTAATTTACTGAGAGGCACACAAGCCAAAACACGCCTATGATCACAGCTTTTCCCCAGTTTGTCAGCCATCAGCTCCATAGCCACACATAGTTCTGCTTGGAACCAAGCACTGGAAATCTGGCATTCCACAGCTACTTCCTTCCCCCACTTCTCCATTACCTTGCCTGAAGCCTCCTCAATTACCTTGTTTACCATGCATTAAGCATTTTCCCAAAATTCCTCTTTTATCCTAATTGGCTGATGGTATCTCACTCTTTCAGATATTTGTTCAGTTTTTAAGCATAAAGAAAAGCCAGCATACGTATACATATGTACATATATACACACACAAATTATATATATAACATATATATGGGCAACTATTCAGCTGCCTCTCCACAACTTGTTTACAAAATATAGAAAAAGCTGAAGCTTTACAAAAGACAAGCAGATCAGACTAAGTGCAAAGGATTTTTTTATCATTTAAAAAGAAACAACATTCCAAGACAGCTTGCCATAAGTGTTAAGTCACAAGGAAACCCAAGAGCTAAAATCAAGATACCTCATTTCTACTTTTGAGAAGGTTCACACTGCCTGAAAGCATCATGCACCTCAAATCAGTAAGCTAAAACCCTACTGCAGCAGAATTTTGACCAACCTTTTCAGTGACTTTCTGTAGCCCCAGCAAGGCACCAGCATGTTTTTCAGTACACTTGAAAGTCAGGGTGCTTTCATTTGTAATTAGCAATAACCAAACATCATTTAGAGTTTGGCATTTACCCTTTATTTCCCAGTCCCTGTGCACTATGGCCAAGTTGTGCTCCTTTTTTTTCCCTATTATGACACCAGGTAGGGCCCTGGACAAACAGGCAGCTTGTTCCACCCATGCTGTAAGCCATTAATAAGAATAATTAGTCAGTGCTAGTAAGGCTTGATTGGAAAATACCAAACAAATGAGCACAAAGAAGCCAGTCCAGCTACTCAGAAAGAGTTTATAAACCATTCAGAAGAACATGAACAGGGATGCCTTTGGAAGGTCTTCCCCACCAGAAGAATCCTGGTACAGAGCCAAGTAACATGTTCCAGATGAAGTTAACTGCAAATACAGAATTGAATACTGGAAATAAGCTCCCTAGTATTTACCAAAAAGCCTCCTCCTCTAGACTGATGAAGAAGAAATATCCTACAAGATATGCAGCCTCCCATCAGTAAATGGGCAAAAATATTTAATGACAGGTTCGAGTCAAAAATATCAAGTGAAAGTCTTCTGCAGGCAAAGCTTCTATTGGAAAGAAACAGGTTGTGGGTTTGAAATCAGCCCATGACTTTCTTTGAAAAGGAGAGTGTTTACTCAGAGGTAGCATCCAGTGGTTTTTTTGTGAGACTAACTCTCGTGGAGAGTATTCTTTTGCTATTCCAGAAGAATGCTCTGAGATAATAAGCACTGCTTGAAACAAATAAACCAGAGGTCCCACAACCATGAAGATGACAGTGTTGAGAACGAGCTTGAGAGAGAGTTTAAGACCAAGGAATTTTCCTCCATGAAACTGGCCAAAAGATGATCTGACATCTGTGTCAAACAGGCCAAAATCCTGATGCCTCCAGTGATATATAAACACACACCACCCACACCACCCACCACCCCCCTCGCCCCTCACCTGTGAGAGGACAGCACAGCACCAACACAGGAGTTTGTACAAACATTGACATGCAGGCAGTTGTTTCTGGCAGCCAAGGCTGCACAAAATCATGCCTCTGGATAACCCGAAATTCCCCAAGTCACAGTTTCCCAGACAAATTACCAGTTGACTTCCATCCAGGAACCCTCAGCTGCCTAGAACAGGAATTGCTGCTTGCACTACAATTTCTCCTGCTGCAATACAGCTAACAATTTGGTGGGAAAAAATGAGGGAAGGAAACATTGTTCTGAAGCACGAATACTACAACTGGTATTTTGCCTAATTACAGAACATTCCCGACCTCTCCCTGAGCTGCAATCTCTCCTTGAGCTGCAATCTTTACAGCACAGAAAAAACAAATTGTCACTTCTCTTTGTATTGGTGAGAATTAGCTAGAAGGAATTAACTTGTTTTCTTTTGAGGATGGAGGAGTGATAGGAGGAGGTAAAGCAATCAGCCACACTTCTTGTCAGCGCTTGCAAAGATACACTTTGTTAATAGCAACTATTCAGTTATTACCTGAACTAATTCTTCCACCTTGAAAATTTTATTTTTGTCTTCAGTATTTTAATTCTAAGACTGATCTCTGACTTCAAGCAAGTGTGTTAAGCCTTTAGGACATCTTCCTACACAGTGTTTTAATCTAAATCACGTGACAATCTGAAGAAATCAGAGACACCAATTAGTAAAGATTTAACTGCAGCACAGCACAAAACATCCATCCAACTTGGGATAGAAGTGATGACATAGCTACAAACCTTCACAATTATGAACTGTGTCTAAAGCTCTCACGGCCTTCATAGAAAAGTGAGTTCCAATCAGCTGTCACAAACACAGATTGATGGCTGGAGTGACAGCACTCTTATCACAGTCTGTAACACTTTGTATCTTTGGAGCTACCAGGCTTGACCCAACTGTGCTGCAAAACATTTTCAAATCCCCACAAAATATTGGAAAGGAAACAAGCCAGCAGGTGAGCCAAGGAAACAGATGGCTTACTAAAGTTCCTTTGTATTCAGTCACTGCTGAGAGCATAACCTTGCATTTTTAACAGTAACTTTCACACTCTTGAAATTGATTTAATTCAACAGGAACAACAACTCTGAAATTAATACTCTCCCTAAAATTAGATATAAAAAGCATCTGAACTCCACATGGACTTGTGGTACAAAAGCCCAAGGGTGTTTTGGAAATGGTGACAGCACTCAAGTCAGAGCTTCAAGGATCCTTGCTTCTATTAGATTTCAGTCAGAGAGTTTTTAAAGCAGAAATATAAAAAATTAAAACTTAAACCCATTATATTTAGGATATGTACCAGCAAATGAAAACAATAACTGATGCAGCACTTCCTTCAATTCTTGAGACAGGATTTACTGTGATACAAGTGTGAATTCAATTCAAGCAGGCTTACTCACTAAATCCTAAACCTGAATCTGTTTCAGGATTAGGACTGAAGTATCACCTTCATTTTACCCGAAGCACTCCTTTTCCTCACTCTCTAGTTTAGCTATTAAAAAAAAAATTGTCAGTATGAAACATTACAATCCTAGAGAGGCAGGACTGAGTGGATTCATCCTGGAAAGCCTCACTGGCAACCACTGTTCTAGGAAGGGCTGAGTCATAGAATTACACAATGGTCTGGGCTGGAAGGGACCTTAAAGCCCATCCAGTTCCAACCCCTGCCATGGGCTGGGACACCTTCCACTATCCCAGGCTGCTCAGAGCCCCATCCAGCCTGGCCTTGGCCTCTGCCAGGGACGGGGCAGCCACAGCTTCTCTGGGCACCCAGAGCCTCACAGGGTACAATTTCTTCCTCATAGCCAGTGTAAACCTCTTCTCTGTCACTTTGGAGCCTCTTGTCCTGTCACTCCAGGCCCTTGTCAAGAGTCTCTCTCCATCTTTCCTGTGGGCTCCCTTCAGGCACTGCAAGGCCACAATGAGGTCACCCCAAAGCCTTCTCCTCTCCAGGCTGAACAATCCCAATTGCCTCAGGCTTTCTTCCCAGCAGAGCTGCTCCATCCCTCTGATGCCCTTGGTGTCCCTGCTCTGGCCTGGCTCCAGCAGGATAGCTGGTGGTAGCACAGCAGAGGTTCAGACAGCAGCTGGGATGGATTTATTCTGTGGCAGAAGAATATCCTTTTCCAGATACGTTAGCCAAGGAGCCTGCACTGCCTATAAATGCTGTGACAAACAGCTCAAAAAAAGACATGTGCATTAAATAAACATCTCGTGATTCATCATCTCAGTCACAGGCAGACATTTACTGCACTGTAATGTCTTCCAAAGCCGTGTAAGTATTTGTTCCTCATTAGTTGCAAATATATAGTGCATTTGAGAAAACAGCTTTATTACACACCACTTTATTAATAAACAGAAGCATTAGGTGGAAGTCACATTGATACATCTCTAATACGGTCTAAGTAGTGTGTGGGAGTGAAAGAAAACAAAGAGCAAAGAAATAAGCAAGCTGGCTCATTGCAGGGGAAATATCTATACAAAAGCTACAATACACACACCTTACTTCAAAGTTGCCTTAGACCTCGAGATGCCCTAGCTTCAAAGGAGGCAAAATAGGTCATTCTCCAAACTGGTTCCAAGGAAGACATAGCTCCACCCGTTCAACTCTTCCCCTCTCCCCTCAAGGCTTGTCCAAACACTCACACCCAGCTGAGGGACTGAAGACATTGTGTGTAATTGCCAATATTTACACTAATGAGGCAATGAGCTCATCTGCTCCCTTTCAAGACCTGCATTAACTCTTGGTTTCGTAGGGCTGAATCTGTCCTTTACACTTCAGTCAAGCCCACGTGCAGCATTTGCTTTGTTATTTGGCTACAGCCACCTTGAATCTCAGCTGTCAGAGAGGGGTTCCTTGCACCTCAAATGTGAGCTGAGGGCAAATTTCAGAAAAAAACCAAAACAAAAACATGCAAGAAACTTGTTACACTTCCTACATTTCAAGATATGGACCAAAACACAACACCTTTTTCCTCTATATTGTGGTGAACCTTGCATACAAATGAGCCCATTCCCCCTTCTAAGTCTGCACTGAAGGATGCAGGAAATAAAATACATCCTGCAACTGCAATCTACTTAAATTTGAATTAACAGAAGTTTTAAAAGTCAGTTAAGCAAATAGTTTAAAGCCAAGGGTATGACACGACTACCAAAATCTCACTGTAATGAAATGCAATTTCTGAAACAGAAACAAGGTGAGGCAGTTTCAACTTAATCAACATAACTGTTCCAAAAAATTATAATCTCAAAGCTTTATTCAGTGAGCAGTTACATTATTCATTAAATATTACCTAAGAAATTTCAAGTTGCTCTCCTAGCAACCCAGAAAAGTCTGCAAGATAGAACAGAACTTATTACTATGAGGAGCCTTTAAACAGTTAAGCAAGATAAACGAGTGGGGGGAACCCATCACTTTCTAAAATTTACACTTGGCTGTGCTTACTTCCATATTTCCCCAGGCACAAAAGAACTTCTTTGCTTCTTCTATTTGCTATTTATAGGACTCAGCTGGATCACTTAAGTATTTCTCCTCTCTTGACAATTGTGAGCTTGGCTAATTTTATTAGAGCAAAATCTGAGGTAATCATAACACACAGCAATAGCTTATGGGATGAAATACTCAAAAGTGCATTACTCAATTCATGGACTGAAGGAACGAGTTAGGCTGGAAAAAGTTCATGTCATTTCCATCCCCCTGCCATGGGCAGGGACACGTTCCCCTATCCAAGGTTGCCCCAACTAACCTGGCCTTGGACACTGCCAGGGCAGCTACAGCTCCTCTAGGCAACCTGTGCCAGGGTCTCACCAGGAACAATTTCTTCTATAGGTCTCACCTAATTTCCCTCTCTTTCAGTTTAAAATTCCCATAGTTTTCAGTCTGAATTCCCATAGTTCTGTGGCAGTGCCACAGGCAGCTCCAAGATAAGCCTACACCACTTTGGCCAACTGGCCACACTGCACAAAATAGATGTGGAACCAAATTCCACTTCTGGAGGTGAGGATGCCTAGGTTCTCTATTCAGCTGACAATTTTAGGGAAACTGTTACAAACTTCGTACTTTCTAAACCACTAATTCTCTATAAGGTTTGCTGAAACTCACCTAAACTCCAAAACTCACTGGGAGGAGTAAGAAGTGCAGATATGAACATCATACCAAATACACTTCCCCTTGGAAGTCTTACAAAGATCACAAATCACATTCATAGAAAGACCCAGCAAAAAGCTCTTCAGGAAAAACATGATTCTCTGCCAAAAAACTGACAGCAATTAACAGAAGTCACAGCCAGCAATGCCAGTGGAAAATAGATGTTAGGTCAAATTTAATACAGCAAGGTGGGGGAAAAGTTTTCATTTTCCTGCTCCTGCCTTCTTTGTTTGTGGCAACAATTTTTAAACCAACACAACTTCTCATGTATTGATTTCCCTCCATATTTTCAGACAGTGTCAACATTTTGCACTTTCTGAGCTCGAGCCTTTCACTGCTGGCCATGCAGTCATAGGCTTTCATCTCACCTCCCAATGGCTACATCTTCCTCCTCACTGCACCCTTAGCAACCCCATCCTGTCTATTTGCCAGGCACGATGATGTCAGGACAGATTTCTGGAGTCAGCAGACTTGCCAAATGCAGGCAGGGCAAAGCAGCCCACCCCTTTCTTCACTTGATCCACTTATTTTCACTCAGAAAGTCCTTCCACACTGATCTCTACTCTTCTTATTCACTTCTTGCTCAGTTTACCCAGTGACCTCCTTATAGGTCACCCGCCAGAGTCACCCCAGATATGCACACAGAAGTGCAACTCCACCAAGCTATTGTTTAAATCTCTTTATCTTCCTTCATGCTGTCCCTTAACTCACTTCTGCAGAGCACCTACCAAAACACAATGGATCAGCAGGTGAGACCCTACTGCTTTTAGGGCTGATTGAGCTTACTCTGTTCACCTCCACACCTTGGGCAATGTGCACCTTCTCTTTGGGGGTCCTGCTGCCTTTCAGAGAGGCCAAGAAAAGCACAGTTCTGCTTTAAAGAGCTCCTGCAAAGCACCCAGAAGATGGGCAATGTAATCAAGCCCTTCCAGAAGTACGCTCGTCCCCCCAGAAGGAGTTATATCATCATTCCTCCTATCACGGAGGATCTTCACTATTTTTTCTGAACTTATGAGATGTCTGGGATGTCAGACACTGCTACTGAAGAACACAGAATTATCAACATCGGAAAAGATCATTGAGTCCAACCTCTGACTGATGACCACCTTGTTAACTAGTCGCCACATCCAGTCTTTTCTTAAAGATCTCCAGAGATGGTGACCCCATCAGCCCCCTGGGCAGCCTCTTCCAAAGCCTGACCACCGTATCCATGAAGAAATTCTTCCTGAAGCCCTCCTGACATAGAGCCCAAGTTAAACAAAACAGCATCTCAGTACTGCTGCATCAATTACTGTGATGAACTCTCTGGGTTATCATCACACTGCTTACGAAGGACAAAGTCCAGTCTTCATTTCTCTTTGGAAGCAGAAAAAAAAAAAAAAAACAAAACAAAAAAAAAAAAAAAAAAAACCAAAAAAAACACCCAAAACAAAAAAACCGAAAAAGAA
>VXBB01003582.1:8177-91765 GCA_013399915.1 Illadopsis cleaveri | reverse complement strand
CATTATTAATTTTCCCTGGTCTTTCTTGCTTAAAAACACCTCAGTATCTGTGGATTCTATTTTTCTACAGAAACAGAGGAGAGGCTGTGCAGTCTGGAGAGCCATTGGCAGCAATGCATAAGTTAATAGACAAGGTTTAGGATTTAGAACTGTGTGAGGGAGCTTACCAAAAAGAGCCTGGCCAGTTTTCTTTTAAATAAAAAGTGGTTGCTGGGATTTCTAATCTTTGTTGATATGCAGTTATGGAAGTGTAAAATACCAGGTAACATCAGGAGGACAAAATGGCTTATTAAGCACAATTACCTAGCAAGCAATCTAAATCCTGGAAAGAACTCAAGGGGAAGTGCCCACAGAAAGTTTGTGCTAATCATAAGATAGTACACAAATAAACACGTAAAACTGTGCAAACTTTAAAGCATTCATGATATGCTTTAAATCATAAAAACATCCAAAACATAATATTTAAATTAAAGTCCAACTACATGAGTCTCCTCAGACCTCAGAAAGGTTATATAAAAGAAATACTAAATTATTCTTTATAAAATTCTTATTTATAAAAGTACAAAGCCAGGCTTACAGAGTGAGACAAGCCAGGCATTCGTATTTCTCTTCCTATTTAGTTATGAATGACCTGAATATTAACTTGCAGGTATTTTTAAGATTTTTGCAATTTGACAAAGGAGATACATTTGACTTAATGCGGCTGCTATTTTTTCTTCCTCGCTCCAAGATATCAAATACTAAAGCATGTTCCCTCAACAACTACAATTCAAAACAAAAACCTTTATTTCTTTAAAGCCCAGAAATTCTCATTTTTAAACACTGTGCAACTATCCTGTGTAGGAAGCAGTCTGCAGAACTGCCAAACCTACATGGAACAAAGAGAAGAGATTATATCAAAACGACATGCCTCCAAAAAGCTGAGTTTCTTTCCTGCCAGAGAGAGAAATGACTAATGTGCATTGCAATTAGTGCAAAAAACAATACTATCTTTGCAGTTGCAGACTAGGAAAAACTAGTTTGATGTTTACACAGCAGTAAATAAAGTGGGAAAACTTTTGAGTTGGGTAATAAGCACATTTTTCCTCTCAAATGTTTAATGACAGTGAATCATTAAACACCCATGAGGTGAGGTCTTCCACATTTTGCTACTATGAAGACTAGAATATTGCAGAATTCCCTAGTGATTGATAAACTAATAAAACCCAAACTAAGTCATTTTAACATTAGAGTCCACAGGAATTGCATAACTCTGTTTTTTCCACTGTTCTGCAGCAAGTGAGAGGATGCAAACCTTGCCAAAGCTTGATAAATTAATGAAAAAAAGGAGGAAATAGTTTGCCTGCAACACCCAGGGCTTGGATGCAGCACCCCGCGTCTCAAGAACCAAATATTTTTGAAGCAGAAAAGCCAGGGACTACTGTCTCTTCATGTAAGTGGCATTTCCACACACCATCCCCCCTGCCATTTATTATCAATACTTCGGTCTTTTCCAGACATCCTGTCTCCACTTACATTCCATTTTCAGTTTGCCCTCAGCTGGCAAGCACAAGATGAATCCCAACTCTGAAAAACCACTGGAAGAAGTTTTTTTCCAACTATCAGACCACTGTATTTCTTCAGAAACACTTTCAAAGTATTCAAATGCATTTCAAATACTTGAAGCACTGCTGCTCCAAATGCAAAGAAACCATTCAGATGTGGATATAAGATAAAAGCTTTATGTAAGGACAGATTTACACAGGACTATAAAGTAAAGGAAAAGAAGCCTTAAATGAGAAAGCAAGAAGCTGCACGTAATAAAAATGGGACCAAGTGAGGAAGGGGAAAGAAATGGATGCACATGCCATGGTATCTTCCATTTCAGCTCTGCTACCCCACCAGTCTGAACAAGTGCAACACACACAGCAAGGAAACAAGAGGCACTTTGTGCAGTGTGCAGCTCTGGAGTGGGGAAGAGAGACAAGGGATGAAAAGTATCTCTTGTAATGCAAAGAATGCAGAAAAACTCAAGGATCCTAGCAATACCACTGTCAAAGAAAACTTGGTTTTTTCCTGTAGTGACTCAGTGCCCAGGCAGCAGGAGAAAGGTGTGCACCCAGCAAAGCTGAGACAGGCAGGAGAAGCAATGAGAACCTGAGAGGCAGCACTTTTCCCTTGAGATTATTCCTCACCTCAACTAGAACTCACCAGCACGTCAGAGCAAAACTCTCCCTGAGCCAGAGATCCTCTCAGAGAGCATCCAGGAACTTCTCCCACCTATTAATGCCTTTCAGAGCATACCAATCAAAGGTGAAGGGCAGAAAATCATGAGCTCAATGAACAGAGTATTTTCTGATTCATGCCCTGGGGCACTCAGATGAAAAAGGAATTGCACTCTGCTTCCACGGTTCTGGAAGGGAGCACACGTTTTTTAGCCCAGCCAGCAGAAGTATCTGCCCAGCTCAGGTAGGTCAAAGATACCTCAATCATGACAAACACAGGCCGCAAAACAGCCGGAGGATATAAATTAAGTCTCAGTGCTCACACACCAACAAAGTCTGGTTTTATTGTTTATCAAACATCCCAGAAAACGCAGTATCACTATGCAGAGAAACATGAAGCAGCATTCTGCAAGTGAAAGCTTCTGAAGTGGGTCTCAAAACAATGTTTTTGTTAACTGTATTTAAGACTGTGTGTGAGTTAATTCAATTTAAAGCATCCTTAGACCTACCCTGAACTTCAAGTCATGTCTATTTTTGTCCACTTTTCATATTTAAAGCTTAAGTATTGAAAGAGAAATATTTCCCGAAGTTACTCCTCTGATTTGGGTTCCACTTGTGCTGCCAGAGTGAGTAAGTTCTGCTCCTTTTCTTCATTATTTTATTTATTGATTAACACTGAATAAAAGTGTATCGATTTTTTTTCTCAAAAGTACAAAAATCTATTATTACTCCATGATTTCAGCTGGGGAAAAAAGTTTTATTAAAACACATACTACAAGCTGACCCTGTCTTGTGCCTCAAAACAGACAGCAAAACAAAGTCACATAACAACAACAAATTACATTAGTGATGCTTAAGGCAAAAAACCAAACTGGTTTATTCAAAACAAGTGAAGGTAAATAAGCAACTCTCCCCGTGTGAGGATGGGCACCATCCTGATGAATTTTCAGCAGGCAAATACCTTCTGCTCCCATACAATAAAATCATTCAGAGACAGTAACTCACATGACTTGTTTCAAAGTGACAAATAAAGGAGTGACACTGCAGTCACCTGGCAGCCGGCCACAAACTTGCTCCACTGAAAGGAATTTATTCAAAATAGAGTCAACAAATCCTTAAATATTTTAGCTTGGCAGAAGAAAACCTGGCTCAACACCACTACATTCCAAGCTTCCTGGAGTTCTAGGTTAACATACATATGTATATATGCTCAGGCTAAGTGTCACCTGGGAGAGTAAGAGACCGGGTGTGTGTCTAAATTCTGTGTGCTGGTTCAGCCAGCAGGACTGTCCCATGGCTGGTGCCACCCCTCACACAAACCATCACACCCCTTTAGCAAGGTGATGTTGTTGGCTGAAGGCAGCAATTAGCACTCTAGAAATGTTTGCTTTAGAAACAGTCCACTGTGTGGATTGTGGATGTGCATTAAAGAGACACATAAAGTGCCTGGAATGTGGGGGTGAAAGTACTTTAATGAATAACCCAAAACACCTCTCAAATATGAGGCAACTTAAGACAAGTCTGAAGCCAGACTCCAACCAACACAGCATTCTGGGTGCTGTACATATGGACAGATGCATCCACACACATACCACCCCTCAGCAAAGCTTCTCTTCACCACAGAGAGTGCATTTTATATATGTGCATTGATATTTCTACTAGTTCTACACTATATTAAGGATAATGGAAATATCCATCCAATGCTCCTTTGCTTCAGTTTTTCCTGTAGTAAGATAAAGCTGTTGCACCTTTATCCTTATCTGTACCTCTGATACACAGAACATGGGACAAGCTGTCACTGTGGCAGATGAACAAAGCATTTTAATTTATTTAGCTCTGTTGGTCCCTCAGCTGCTTCAGTTATCAACAATACTGCTATAAATACTGCATTTGCAATAGAAGGAGTGGTAAAATGGCAATATACACACAAATGAAAAAGATGGTGTGACTGCTATATCACTGAGAAGCTGATGTGTGCGCAAAAGGCAAATCAGCTTTAAACAAGGCCTGCAAATGGTGACAAGCCAGAGAAGAATCTGCATTCTCAGTTTTTCTCACTTGCTTCACCAGCCTTGTCAACATCATAAAGCAGGGGACTCAAAAAATCAAACCAATATGAACAATAAACCAATGCATAATCTGAAAGTACATATTTTAATCTAAGTTCTGATATTTTTCCTGTATCGAGGATGCATCATGTTGTCAGGAAAAACACTACCTGCCACTGTTTACTTTTCATGACAATTTTTTTTTTTTTTTTGGCAGTGTCTCGGTGAGGACTGAGCTGGGGACAACTCTTTACAGTGAATCACAGAATCATTAAGGTTGGAAAAGATCTCCAATAACACAGAGTCCAACCTTTGATCAAACACCACCTTGTCACCCAAACCAAAGAAGAAGCACCAGCTGTTTCTCAAACACCTCCAAGGATGGTGACTCCTCCTCCCTGGGCAGCTCATTCCAATGCTTGACAAACC
This sequence comes from Illadopsis cleaveri, assembly GCA_013399915.1. Taxonomy (NCBI): domain Eukaryota; kingdom Metazoa; phylum Chordata; class Aves; order Passeriformes; family Timaliidae; genus Illadopsis; species Illadopsis cleaveri. The sequence goes on along the minus strand of VXBB01003582.1, from coordinate 87,084 downwards.
TTTCAGTAAGGAAATTATTTCTCAAGTGAAGCTCTGCTGCCCAGAATCATCTGACAAGTAGAGGAGCCAAGGACAAAAGCCATCTCTCATTCCACACTCCCCAGTGACAGGTTAGCTGTGGGCCTCCCTCTCATACAGCAGGAATGTGAATATCCATAGAGGTCACACCATTACAGGAGACAGAAACTCAGCAGGGCCAGGGCAGGTCTGCCCAAAACACAGTTGTTTAGAGAAAATGTTGCACAGAGCAGGGGAAGTGGGATTTTGCTCAGATTTCTCATCTCAGGAAGAAAGGGGGAGTGATGAACTTATGAAGTTGCCCCATCCCTGGAAGTGTTCAGGGCCAGGCTGGATGGGGCTCTGAGCAACCTGGGATAGAGGAAGGTGCCCCTGCTGATGGCAGAGGGGTGGGAGGAGATAATCTTTAAGGTCCCCTCCAACCCAGGCCATTCTGTGATTCTTTAAGCTTGAGTTTTCAGAATGCTTTATGTGCAAGTACCTTCAGAAGAGAGCAGGGAAACTCCTTCTTGGAGGGTTTTGGTACTAAATTCTTACTTGTAGATGGAGACAGAGATGTCTGCTTATACACAATCTGCTACTCCAGGCATCAGTCTCCACTCTGCTGATGAGGGCAGTTCCTAGAAGGAAAAAAAAGAGAAATATCGTTATACATTAGTGAAACAACCTTCTGGAGGATGGAGTTCTAGTCCCCCTCCTTCCTTTAATGTTTTGGAAAAACCTAGTGTTCACCTGGCACCTATAGATCTACAACAGCCTGGTACACACAAGCAGTATTTTATTTTTGAAAAGTTAGTTCAAAAGAAGCATGGAATACTGCTCTTAATTTGCTGCTTCTTATACCTGGTGTGACATGTTCCTGCTATAAATAACGAAGTGTGGTAAACAACATTTCAACAACTTTCCAGAACATTAGAAAAAAACCAAAAAAACCACCCTAAGCACTGTATTAGGTAGTCACGAGCATCTACCACTGGTAAATTGTAAATATAGGAGATTGTGAAATAATCTTCTTTCCCAATTTTCTTTTTAAGGAAAATAATCCTCAGACTGGAGCGCTTCCAGATGTATAACCCTCCAAGTGCTCTGGAGCTGCACACCCTGACTCCCTCGCAGCAGTGAATCACCAGCAATGCATGCACAAACAGCCAAACAAACTGGGCAAAAGGTAACAAATCCCAAACTGCTGATTAAGACTAATAATCAGCTTGGAAGGCATGCTTACTACAACAATGTTTAACACCATCATTGTGACAGACATTGCCTAATATTATGGCACAGACAAGGAGAACATGTGAGATGTAGTTATTTTTAAGTCTTCATGACCAATATTATTTTCTGAATAATATTTTAAAGGAACATATCTAGTATGTGTAACTCTACACGGGAACTTTATAGAGTGCAGCATGGAAAAACAGCTCTAAATCAGAAAAACTTTCCACTGGTATTCCAGCATCTCCTCTACCACTGTTGTCAGACACTGAATTTTGTCCAGACAAAATGTTTGCCTCCTAATATCTTTCCAATGGAAAGATATAGTAAGTACCAACTCCAGCATAATAACATCGTAAGAGTTCAGAAAACAACAAAAACCTCTTAAAGATCTGGAAAGAAGGAAGGTCTGTAAAACACTAGACCATGCATACAATACATCAAAGCCCTATAGGAGTAATTGCTTCTCTCATTATAGCCTGAAACTCCACAATAGGACATTCAGGAGCTCCAAAAGTCTGAAGGCACATACCAAATAATTTCCACCATGACTGGCTGAATATGCAGCTTTCATTCACAAACCTATATTAATTAAATTTCTGGGTTGCCAGAATATGTTTTTGTGATGTTTTGTGCTTTCCACTCAGCAGACCCTGCAGACAGTTCACATGAGCCTTTTACTCTAGCTCTGAAATGAACAGAATAATTTCTGGTGAGTTTATGTCTCCCAGCTCAGAAGCTGTAATTTAACAGAAGGAAGACATGATGTTAAATCTCCTTATAATGCATTTGATTGCCATTCCGTTAGAGAACATTCCTTTAAGTTCTCTACTCAGGTTTATTTACCATATAGTCCTAAGTATGGTCAAACAGTCATAGAAAATGCAGAACATTCATCTAATGCACCACATCAGGTTAAATCACCAGTGCTTGAGCCCCAGTTACTTACCAATCCCCACTTACACATGTTAGATTAGGAAAATAAATCTGGTTTTAGGATACAGATGGTGAATTAGTTAATCCAGAGGCACAGATGCTTGAATTTTGCTAGGGGAGGGAGAAATAGAGGAGAAATAATCATCTCGCCCTAAACTACGAAAACCCAGCTTTGAGATGCTAAAAGTTGTCATCTACTGCAAACTCATCAGCTGCCAATACACAAATAGTAGACATTTCAATTACTGCTGTTTGTTAATTACCCCAGAACACCTTGCACAAAAGCCCAAGAAGAGTGGATTCTGAACCTGAGAATGGAGTGGCCGCGATGCTGATCCAGCAGCAGGGACTGACACTTCCACTCCAACAGAGCAGCATTATCTACAGCTCTACTGAAACCCTAAAGCTCTTCTCAGACCACTCTGCAAACTGAGTGGGAAGGAGTAAGGATAAGAGCCACATTTTGTCCTTAGGGACCCCTATTAAATCAGATTCCCAACATCAGCCACTTCCTCTTTGTTTTCCTCAAGCCATATGGCTTCCTGACAAAATCTGTACAAACAATAAATCCATTAATCAAGCCACTGCTGGAGGAAAAGGCGCTTTTTCCCCCCTTCCCTTCATCAATCCAGACATTTTAATGGAGATGTTTTATGTATTTTATTTTATGGAAGTCCCAAGGAAAATACTAAAGTGGTCTTTGTTCTCACACTGCAATTCCAGTTCATACTTGTAGAAGGAGATTCTTACATAAAACGCAAAGAGATACATGAATAGAGAGAAGTCGGTCAAACCAACAAGAAAGGAGTCCAGCCTAATTGGATCCTAGCAGGCATACAGCATAAATTGCTGCCTAGGTTTGCTGGCATACTGTCTTAAAAAACCAAAAGTTACAAAGAAAACAATTAACAGAAGTAGGTAAAATTAGAGAGGCTACTCCTACAAGGCTCTGAGGAGATGCACGCGTGCAAATGCCACAAACAGCTCAAAGGAAGAGCTTATTTTAAGAGATGTCACAAGAAAGGACTTCTCCAGAGGTCAGGTTCCTGTTTAGGGTGAACCAAGATGACCAACCTGCTACACAATCAATCTGTTTTGGCACCTCCACACTGGTAAAATGGTACTGGTGATGATGTGCAACTCAGATCAGGAGGAAATACACACTGCACACGCAGGGAACTCAGTGGGAGGGAGGAAACACAGAGCAGCAAGATTTCTACCTCTTGTAGGTGGGAAACTCCCTTTCCAGCAGGTGGAAAGATCTCCCACTCCTCTGAAAGAAGGATGAACACTAAACCCAAACCTAACCAGCCTTATTTTTTCATCAGACTAAACGTACATTTGAGGGACTGCTAGAAATGCAAACTGCCTGTTTTGATGATCTGTTCCCATGGAGGCTTTTCCCAAAACTTCTTTGACTGACCTTTTATTAGTCAATAGCCTGCAGTGCAGGACGAGGGTTGGGAAGAACAAGAAATTACTTTCTAACTCAGGTGGTCTCTTTCAGTCACACACTTCTAAAGCAACTGTGACCTTTCCATTCACATGGAAGGAAAACAAGATTGGCATGGTAATAAATCTTTTTACCTTAAATCATGTTTTATTTTCTTCACAGGTGGTCTACAGCTTACTGGGTGATCAAAACTGTTCCTCAATTCATGTGAACAAAAACAACCCTCTGTTTAAATGAAGTTCAGGAAACACAAAGCAGCTTATGACACTGACAAAGACCTTACAGAGAAAGAGCATTAAAAAAGGTGTGAAGTTCACTTTTCAAAACTTGGAGTGGGGTGGATTTTTTGGGAGGGAGGAGGGGGCAAGGTGGTGTTTGTGGTTTTTTTTTTTTTAATACAGGAAAGCAGTATTCTTGATTAAAAGCAGGAAATCTTTAAAATTACACCCCTTTCTGTCTTTCCTGAATTAAGTAACAATTAGCCACAAAGAAGAAAAAAAATACAGAAAGAATAGCTTAGAAAGTTTGAGTCATTATCTCCAAGGAGACACATCTGTAATGTTAACAAGGTCAGAACATTTCAGTCAGTTCTTGTGGGTAATGGGAAATACAAGATGTTAGCTTCTGTTCCTATCAAGGCAATGACAACTCTGAAAGACTGCAGATATCACTTAGAGCCTACACCACTATGAATTATTAGCCTCGAGGCCACAGCCTAGAAAGATACAACATCATATCTGAAGTACAAAAGGATCCGTGGATGCCTTGAGGTAGTGATGAAAGGTATGTTTGCTTTGGACAGGGTGGTGAGGAGGATCAGGTGCTGCCAGCTAGGGAGGCCTTGTACCACATCTGGGGCAGATGGTCCCAATTATCTTCTCATCAGAAGTCATCCTTCAGCAGCTATATAATAACCCATGTAAAAAAAACCCTAGGACTGGTGTTTGGCTCCTAGCAAGAGGAGAGCTTGCCTGTCACAAGTCAGTCAGTACAGGCAGCATCCTGGCTTGGAGTCTCATTTACAAGCCTGTGGTATGAAGCTCTGCAGGTGCAAGACAATGTCTTCACATCAGGTGTGAAAACAGAACGCTGACAAGACAATTTAGGGGCACACCAGTGGGGAGGAGAAGGCAGCTCTCCCTCCTGCCAGCTCACTTCTCTGCCCTTTCTGACCTCATTCATAAACAGCATGTGCTCCCAAATTAACAGAATCTGTATCACCCTGCTTTGGCTACTGCTCTTACCTACAGGGACAAAACTGATCCAAACTGGAAGCAAGACACATTATTAGGAGACTATAAAGAGCATCAAGCTCTTCATGTCTTCACTGACTGTAGTCACTTATTCATATCATCACTTGACTGTCAAAAGGTGGCCAGTCACACAAGATCCAAAACATTTACTGCCTCTCTTCCCCAAGCAACCCAACACCTCAAATAGAATTGAGAGAGGACTTGTCCAGCCCAGACTTCACTGCACCATTAAGTACCATACCCTGTGTTAGCAGGAGCAACATCATTTACATCTCAGAGAAGATGATGCTTCTTTGTTACTGCTATTTAGCTCTTCTCAGGAAGAGAAAAAATTGCTCATCTTCAAATTCAGCCCTCCTTATTTGCTCACAACACTGTATCCTAGTCCTTTAAGCTCTACTGTGGTGTTGAAAAGCAAGTGCTACAAAAAAACATGTTGACACATAAACCAAGAAGAGTGAAATTAGAATTATAAAGCAGCTTGATGTGAAAGAAAAGTCTTGACTGAGATCTCCAGAGTTCTGCCTGTCATTTGTCTCCTTGCAAGTACGTGAAGGGCATTTGCTTTCCAGGAACAAGAGGCTTGAATTCATTTAATACATTTCTAAGCCTTTAGAGTTGCAGTTGTTGAGAAACAAGAAAGAAGACAAAAAACACTTGAAGTGATTTTTTTTTTGTTTAAACAACACAGCCAAGAGAGCACCGGCACATGAGCTCAGAGGACATCAGAGCAGAATACCCACAGGCAGAGCACGTTGCTTTCTCTGCCTCCAAACTAACACTTTGTTTTGCAACCCCTGTGATTAAAGCCCATGGAACCATTACTTCAGGATGAAAAGGGGAGGCTGATACAGCAGAGAACCATCACAGCTCACCCACAGACTCACCTGCACATCCTACTCTACTCCTTCATCCCCACGGCTGCACCTGGAAAACACCAGGGGAATTGGGAAGAAACCAGGAGTTTCTCTTCTCGTCAGCGAGAAGATTTCACTTTTTTCAACACAGGAGCATTGGAAGCACCATGGTTCCAACAAGCTGCTGATCAGAGGATGGCCTCCCAAAACACTGCCCTGGCCACACCTCTGTGGTTCCACACAGCCAGGCTCACTTTATTAGGTAATTATCCAACAGAACAACAGAGAAAGTCACGGCAAGAATTTGCTTTGTTGTTGAAAACTTCTTTTTCACTCACAAGTTTGCCTTCTGATTTAAAGAGAACAGCTCCCTTACTTTACATTCCTACCTCACCTGCACAATTTCACACTTGACTACTAATTCTTCAAACACAGCAAACTCTTGCCATACCTATTATGACTAAGTATTTTGCACTGGTTCTCAGAAAAGCATTTATGAGAAAGCATATTTAAAGAAAAAGAGCAAGAGACTCAGTAATACAGTCAAGCAGCATTTAGCAGAAATCAGGATTAGGCCTGGCTATTCACACACCCACTGACCTGTCTGTATTGGAGGTTAGCTCTTGTTATTAATCCTAGTGGTTAGAACTACAGGAAGGCATTTTAAAGGAACGATTCAAGTTAAAACATGTATGTCATTAAGCATGCACACCTCTGAAAAAGTACAGTTGGGCAAGTTATCCAGGTATTTAGGCAACACAGAAGGGGTAGCACATAAAAATAGAAGTACAATGACATGGCATTTGCTTTCATTTCTTTCCTTGAGGATAAGCCTATTTAACAGTAACTGAAAAAAAAAATGGAATAAGATTCTTGTTTATTTCTATTTGTGTAGTTAAAACCATGTAGAACTAATGAAAAATGATCCCCAATCTCCCTTTCCAGAGCAGCTGTGGCTGCCTCATCCCTGGAAGTGTCCAAGGCCAGGCTGGATGGGGCTCTGAGAAACCTGGGATAGTGGGAGGAGATGTCCCTGTCCATGGCAGGAGGGTTGAACAGGAAAAGCTTTAAAGTCCCTTCCAACCCAAGCTATCAGATTTTATGATTCCTTTACCACTGAGCAAGTGTCCCTGCCAGCAGAATGACTATACTGGTGGCAAAGCAATGGCTCACCATGCAGCCTGTGATTGCAGTACAGCCAGAATCCATCAGCCCCTCCAGTTTGCTCACAGTTGATATTACAATTTCTGAGTAAACAATGCTCCACTTTCTAGGCACTGCCAGACAATTTCCATTTCCACATCATATCAATTTATAGGCAATTCTTGAGAGCCTGTTCTGTTTTTGAAAATAATGAAAGACTGCTGCTATCTTAGCAAGTAAAAGCTCTTCTTTTCTGCTTCTCTGGGTTGTTTACACAGCATCCCTTCGTGTGATGATTTAGCCTGGTGTTGTACGAGCACCAAGGTAGGTCAGTTTGCAGAGCCCACATCAGGAGCATAAAATAATTAAGATATCAGGATTAAACAGTCACTGTTTGTAAATTCAAATTGGTTCAGTTTAGCCAAGCCAGTAAAAATATCCAGTGTCAAGTCAGTTTTGTCTGTAACATCAGCAGAACATTCAACGTTGCTCTGCATTTCCAAATGATCCTTTCAATACGAGACAGCTCTCAGCCAAACCAGTGATTTTCCAGAGGGTTTAAAGGTTAGCTTCACTTACCCTTTTCTTGGCAAGGAGTCATAACCCATTACTACTCTCAGCAATTCCAGACTTCTTAGAATTGCACAGGACAAAGCAAAGCACTTAAGACAGTGCCCCCAGCAGCAATACCTAGCAGGTGACAGAGAAATCCAGCCCCTATTCCAAAGGCCTGCAGTGCTCTCTTTTGTGACTGCCACCTTGCAGGCAGTACACTGCTGCAGCTTCCATTTGATTCCACAAAGTAATCTTTCCCCTGTTTCCAAAGCACACAGCTCCACTGACACTTGAAAGCAGAATTCTGAACTGTACCATGCTTCCTGCCTGCTCCATTTCTGCCTGGCCCACATGGCACCTCTCAGTTCTGAGTGAACTGGGTCATGAATCAAATCCACATTTGTAAGAAGCTCAGAAAGAGTCCAGCAATATGCACAAGCCAATGAAACTACACTGCTGAGAGGATAAAAGCAGCCAGTGAATTCCTCCCTGGCCATGCCAGTGCTCATCCAGAAGGAAAGGACATCACCAAGACAAACCACTTTCACTCAGGAGAGCAATCAAAAGCCCACCTCTCTTGGTTCTGCCTTTGCACACAAAGCAATGTTAAAGTGCTCAAGGGCCAAAGAGACTTCATATTATCATCAATACATTAAGAGATCTTTATTTGAGATGATGTCTTGAAAAAAACTTCATTAATGTACATGAAATATGGAAACATGGACAACAACACGTAGTTTTCTTGTTTATGTTGAAACACCCTGAAAGTAACTCAATTTCAGTACAAGAATAATACAGTAAGTTTGTTAAGCAATAATGTCTTCCAGGTAGCTTGTGTCTGCAAATAGCTTCCATCTAATGAACTTCAAATGCCTTTAACTGGAAGCACACACTAGCTAATAAGAGGTAAAATACTGAAGTGTGCAGCTGTTATGTGTTTCATGGCTGTAAAAAACAGACACAGATGGCACCTGCAGAGGGCAAAGCCAGGCCTGAAAGCTTGCAGATTTCCAGCTTCCTCCACAAGCATTTGTCCTTGGGGAAGATGAGTACCTTCCATCAGCCCTTCATCAAACATCCATGTCCTGTGCCATCGTGTTCCCCTTCCAGAGTGTGCGAGGAAATATTATTGGGATTCTAATACACCATTTCTCAGTTACTAACCAAAGAAATAAACATCTTATAGCAGCTACTGCTATTATATAATCACAGATTTCTTTTCATGTGGAGCTTTAATCTCCCACTTCATTATGTAGTCAAGAGATGCCAAACATCCTTTTTCTTGCCTTGCAATTACCCGTGAGTCAATGGAAGACAAACGCAGAGCTGATTTTTGCTGGATTTACTGCACTCTGTCCAAGGAAATTTAATCAACCCTCTGTGCAACAAATTCCAAGTACACTTGGACCTCACACAGTTGCAAGTGTAAGGCAAATGTGAGAGAGAAAAGTTAATTTCTCTATTGCAATCCACTGTCTCCTTCCCAAACAGCAGGAAGTAAAGCCACAGCATTTGTCTCTCTTGAGATTTAACTTAGGAGAAACCCTGCAGAAAGTGATCAAGGCACAGCAGTTTCAGAACTAATTACAATTTCTAGTTGGACACTTACTGGTAGTTAATTAGCACCTGGGAGATACAAGGGCCAGCTCATCATTAGCTACCAGGAAATGCAATTTATGCCATTAAAGTCTTTGAAATTTATTTATTTATTTCGTAGTATAAAGGTACATTAACAAGTTCTTTCTTCATCTACGACAAAACTTAATTTCTATCATTGGCAACACAACTCAAAACTTAAAAGGTCACTAATAATCAAGAAGAAAGCATCACTTTACTGTCCAGTTCTACCTTTCAGCTTATGGCACAGGCTGGTGTTGTCACTGTTAAATCCACCTCCTCATATCTCAAACCGATGGGGTTGCTAAATGTAAATAATTAATTTTAATGTGAACATTAAAACTAAGTTTTCTTATACAGACATGACTCCTATCAGTTAGTACTTGAATTCTCTGAAAAAGATATATTTTTGTGGGTGAGATGCGAGGTATGGGATGAGAGACAAGGAAAAGCTACTTTAATAGATGACTGTTCAAGTCTACTAGGTCAAATAAAAAAAGAAAAGTAACCACAAAAAGGTTTGTCACAACAAAAAAGATAATGGGCTGGTTAAAAAATACCTTGGATAGCGAAGTGAAAATAAACATAATAAAGCTTAGTGGCATCCCTGTCCATGGCAGGGGGTTTAGACCAAGATGATCTTGAAGCTCCCTTCCAACCCAAACCAGTCTGTGATTCTAGATAACCAGACTCTCCAAGCACTGGAACAGTGGAATGAGAGAAAAATCTTCATATTCTCAAAGCTTTTTCTTCACAAGATCTTCAAAGCAGGAAATCCTTTCTTTTTGAAGTTTTCCTAACTGACTAATGAAGTCCTCACATTAACCACAGAGTCAGACCAAGGCAGAAGTCAACATTTTTATTCAGACCCTTCCTTACAGTTGAACAACCAGTTATTTACTTTTTCTTTGTTTGCTTGGTTTTGGTAGGGGACTGTCAGGCTCATTACCTAAAATTACTAAAATTAAGTGCTCAACACAAGCCAGACAAAATGGAAAGATTTCTGCAGAGTTCAAAAGCAGGACAGATCCTGCTGCCATTAGCAGAAATAACAGGAAAAGAATCAAGATAAAGAACAGCAGCAATAAAGCCCATTGTGTCTGTTACACTGTTTTCAGACTTCCAAGGAACTGTCTCTCTCTTGATTTAGGGCAGTGGCCAGTAAACCCCCAAATTCCCTTTGAAAAGGTCCCATGCACTGTAACAACATGTGGGAGGCCCAAACCTCTGCAGTTCAAAGCCTAAGAGCTGCAAACACACGAGACCAATATGTTGTAAAGATGTACTGATACCTTTCAGAGTCCTGCTCAGTCAAGGGAGACCTGAAGCCAAGTGGCCAAAAAACAGGCTGTCCTGGCCTGCTGATACACAACAGTATTCTTCTTCGCCATTTTTTCCATGTGTTTTTATCAAAGCTCTTCTTTCAATTACATCTAGACATAATTTTATAAATTCTCCTCCTCCCCAAACCTAGTTGTTTGCAAAATTGCAAACATTTTGTTACAAGGTATTACAAATCTAATTCACAGTATCACAGAATGGCCAGGAATGGAAAGAACCCTGAAGATCATCCCATCCCAGACCTCTGCTATGGGCAGGGACACCTTCTACTATGCCAGGTTGCTCAGAGCCCCATCCAACTTGGCCTTAGACAAATTCCAGGGATGGGACAGCCACAGCTTCTTTGGGCAACCTGTGCCAGGGTCTCACCACCCTCACAGGGAACAATTTCTGCCTTGTATCCAACCTAACCCTCCTCTCTGTCAGTGTGAAGCCATTGCCCCTTGTCCTGTCATTCCAAGCCCGTGTCAAGAGTCTCTCTCCATCTTTCCTGTGGGTTCCCTTCAGGCACTGCAAGGCCACAATGAGGTCACCCCAAAGCCTTCTCTTCTCCAGGCTGAACAATCCCAATTCCCTCAGCCTTTCCTCCCAGCAGAGCTGCTCCATCCCTCTGATGCCCTCGGTGTCCCTGCTCTGGCTCCAGCAGCTCCCTGTCCTTCCTGTGCTGGGATTTGGAGACGATTTAACACTGACTCAGATCCCATCCAAATGACACCAATTCTGATGAGCTCTCACACTTTCAATTTCCAGAATTTCAACGAAAACCAAGAAACAGCTAATTAAAGCCTCAGTTAGGATAGTTTCCTCCCTGGGGGCAAATGGAATCCACCTACACACTAAACTTACAAAACAGTCAATAGCAAAGTGTAAATATTGCCTGAAACTAACACTCACAATCAATGAAACAGATTTTGAAACTGCAAATATAACAAAGAGGCCGAATAGAATGTTTTAACCTTCTTTGAAAACGACAAAGATTAACAATGTTAAAAGGCTTTTGGAGGCTAAAAGATGCACGCAGCTTGTTTCTATAAAAAGTCTAATGCCAACTCATTTAAAAATACTCATGCTACTACATCCAAACAGCAGGTGGGTACACAACAACACCAGAGAGCTGAGACACAGGAACAATCAAACTGTGAGCACAAGACTTGCATAGTGACCAAACTCCATCACAAACCTGCAGGACAGCACTACCTCTGAAAATTATTTAAGGAAAACATCTATTTTCTGCTTTGTGCTTCATACCACTTAATGAAAGGCTCAGAAGATACCAAGTGATGAAACCACCTGAACAAAAAGCTCAGGTCTTGGGAGTACTTATCCCATGACAATAGCTGGGAGCTGAACAAGAAAATTCTCACTAAGTTTTCTGTATTTACTCAGGACACATACAGACCACAGATTTGCCTGGTTTGTTCATCCCTTTGCTAATTCCCACAAGGACACAAGACAATTCTACCTCCAAAGAAACCAGTACAAACCAGTAATTACCTCAAAGTGCCTCCATGATGCCCTTAAACATGCAAATATTTCCTTATGGAAATGCCATATAGGCACCTAAAATTCCACTGGGCAGAAACAAATATCACCAGAAGGTCTGTGCTTGGATTCCTTCTATTGTGTGCTTTCTTGCTGCACCATCCTTTCTTGCTGCACCATCAAGTGCAATCTGCACAGCTTACTCTTTGAATTAATGCTTTGTGAAAGCAAAACACAAAGAACACTCAGTTATTAATAATAATCCTTAAGCATTATTTTAAGAACATGCCAACTCAGTTGACTTAGCATAGTTATGCATTAAAACGATCAAAAGCTTCAAAGGACGTTTACATAGTTTCTAAGATTAGCCAAATACTAAGTGAAAATCCCACTTTATGGTGAGAAAACAGGCCACTTCTCAGTACATTAACAACATCTTAATTTTTTGAGTTAAAAGCCACATTCAAACATTTTTACTAGACATCGCTGTTTATAATCACTGGACAACATCTGAGTTCAGGCAATCTCTTCAGCTGAAAGAGACATCTATAGCAATGAAAATTTTATTCAGCTTCACTAAAAAGTATCAACCTACAGCACTCTTTATTACATAATACACCAGTTGCACACAATATTAAATTCAGCTGCAGTGATTGAGAATCCTCTTTGCTGACAGAAGCTCAAAAAATAATTCATTTTTCACCTGATCGATTACAGCTAAATCATTCTCTACTGGAGACTGCACCAATTCCCTGTGTTGAGACTCCTCTGTATTTCCAATATGTGAGTTTCCAACAGAAACTACTGCTAATGAGGTAACTCCTGGAGTTCTATAAACAAAACAACCTTCTACAAACTGAGGGCCTAATCTTGACTAGCCCTGTGGATGCTCTGTGCTAAAGAAAATACAGAGCAACAGGGTAACAGCGCCAGGCAGAAGCACTTCTAATTTGTCACCAAAAAGACCTACTTTGCTCCCAAAATCTACTAGTTTTAGGTTAGTATTACTTTCCTTTGCCAAATTTCTTTCAGGAACACTGTAGCTCCTTGTTCTTTGTGTTAGTCCAGGTCTGCAAGGCAGCAAGGAAGAGATGTAGAGGGTAGCTACGCAGTTTTAAAATAATGCTGTATGTACATGATTATCACAGGAAAGTTAGTAATTCTGGCAAAAGGACTACAACAATGTGGTTGGCAAAGCATTCCATCAGATTTTTCAGACATTCACGAGCAGCACTCAGAAACAAGGGGAAAAACCAACAGGAAACAAAGCAACACAAGACTTTCACCACTGTGCTACACAACAATCAAACATGACTCACTCACTGCTTATCTGAGGCTCCTATCAGCATTTCCAGGAGCAAGTCTTCCCTGACCACAAGTAACAGCCTGCTACAACTGATAGAAAAATCTAAATCTAGAAAAATCTAATAGCTGACCCACACAGAAATCCCAAACTCAGCCACACCATGAACCAAACCTTAAAAAGATTTGACACAGCATGAGGAGAACATGCTGCTTCAGGAATTAAGATCTCCTCACCCCACTGTGCCGGTGGGAGAAACTCTGTTCTTCAGGCATTCATTCACCAGGAAAATGGGAGAGCCAGTAATGGCCAGAGCAGGAGTTCAGCAGGACAAAAAAAAGCATTACACAACCTGGAACAACTTTGCAAGTGATGGAGAGAGGCTTTGGAAATCCAGATGTTCAGCAAAACAGCTCAGGTGTGCCACGTTCCCAGACACTGGATGCACTGATGCTCGTGGTACCTTCTCTGCAGAAGGCAAGAGCAGAGTGGAACACTACTTTTTTTGTTTCAGAAAATGAATGAAAGTTTAATTAGCCCAGCTTCTCAGAGGGAGCTAAATTTTTTAAAGACTTGCCCAACAGTGATGAGGATTAAGAGTAACAAGAGTTATCTATATTTGATGTGTAGCAGAGGAACGAAATTATCAGACTGCACCAACATTAATACAACCAGACATTCTTGTTGTTCATTTTTCTCAGTTACCTTTTAGAAAGGACTTTTTTTTTTTGAAAATAGAAATTGTATTTCTCTACTATTTATTCCAGTCATTTTTGTCCTTCTTGCCCTTGAGATTAATTTGATGTAGAAAAGCACACACTTTGCAAAGGACATAATATCCCATATGAGAACAATTACTAGATTTTACTAAAAGTGACCTGGCATCATAAAATTATTTATTTGCTACACAAAATATTTTTAAGATGGATATAAGATACGACAAAAACATTGGTTCAGTCACCTCCAGAAGAATTCATTATAATTAAAAAAAGACATTTCACCAAGCTATCATATTCACAATAAAACAACCCCCATCATATAACACAAATCCCATATTCTTAATGCTTCATTCTTGGAAACACATTAACAAAAAAAAATAAAAATCAGTTTTTAGAGTGAAGCCACCAAAGCTGCAATGTTAATATCCCAATATTATGCAATTCTTAATAAATAAGTTTTGGAAATGCATTAAAATCAGATTCAGCATTTTCTTGACAGTTTGCCATTAACAGACAAATAATTATTTCATTTCTGCCAGTGTAGCAAGCTGGTAGCAATCCAACTTAAAAGTTATTCCATTTCAAGCTTGTTTCCTACCCAACATTAAGTGAAATTGGTTTACATTACTTGACTAATGCAGTAAAGGCAAGACTCCTGTCACTTGACTGTAAGAGTGTCTCACACATTGGGTATTATTGCATAGGTGAAACAAAAATACAATTCAAATGCAGTAATATTTAACATTGCAGCACCCTATGTCCTAGAAAAGCCCTTGCCCACAGCAGCAGCTTTGCCACAGATGAAGTCTGAGGGGTAGGTGGAAGCCCCACAGGGAAACTTGAAGGGTAAAACACAGCCAGACCACCATTTCCCCATGCAGACAATTGTTTTCCTTGCACCATTTAGAACTGGAAGTTCATACAGCAAAACAAAGCTGTGTATTTGGAAAATAAACCTCTTGTGCACTTTTTTATCCAAAAAGAAGCAAGAATTAGACCGAATGGAGACTACAGAAAGTTCCTCATACGTACAAAGCAGAACAGGTGGTGCTCTAAAGTCACCGCAATAATGCACAGCTACAAAAAGCCTCACCCAAAACCAACCTGAAAACCTGAAAAACATGAGAGGAGCACCTGTGGTACACTGCATCAATTAGAATTACAGTTTGGGTTTGAAGGGACCCCAAAAATCATCTTGTTCCAACCCATTCCACTATCCAGCTTGCTCAGAGCCCCATCTAACCTGGCCTTGGACACTGCCAGGGATGGAGCAGCCACAGCTTCTCTGGGCAACCTGTGCCAGGGCCCCCCCACCCTCACAGGGAACAATTTCTTCTTAAAATCTCTTCATCATTCAGACTATTTTAGCTGTTGTTGCTGTAAGGAGGGGGAAGATCAAATCTTTTATCTGCATTTGCAGCAGCAAGAAGTAACCCACATGCAATCCAGTTCAGAGATACAACAGATGCATATCTAAGTACAGAACCGGCATGGCTGCACCAAATCAAAGCAGATACCAAAACCCCAAAAGGCAAGTTATGATGCAGTTACAGAAGGAAAAATCCCATTTTTATACACCATATGAAGGAAAACAACAGACTAAGCAATGGCTTGACACCGCTGTTAAGATCTAAGAATGTTTCACATTAAAATCAAAGTAGAACACAATATCTCAAAATGCTGTTTAGACTCCAAAAGGAATAATCGTTTGGAGCACAGAGTTTAATTCTGTCCAGCCAACGACACTCATTAAATACATACTGCCTAAAATAAACCTGGAACTATGCTCAGTGTACACTGTCATAAAGGGGTGTAGGGGAAATCCATCAGTTTAAGACACATGCTCATAAACCAACCATAATTACTATTCTAAGGACTTCAGAATTGACTTTTTATGCATATTAGTTGAAAGGCCAAAAGCTATTTTTATAGCATGGTTTATGGTCTACATAAACTCTAGAAATAAAAGATTTAGAGCTAAGTTACAAGTCAAAACCAGTTTTTTAACCCAAGGTGGTGTTGTCATCAGCAAGAGGAGCTCTTCATCTCCAAGTCAAGAGTTAAAAGTCACCATCATCTTCTGGAAGCAAATATAACTGCAGATTTGCTCCTACCAACATCCCCGTGGGCTTGAGAGGCATGAGAGAAGAGGTTTTGTCTGCTTTTGCTCACAGCACTGTACATGAAGCCCTCACACAAAGTAAAATCAGTTACACTCAAGTACAAGCCCATACCTGTTTTATGGATAGAATAGCCAAATATCTGTGACCTAGAGTATCCTGAGTGCTTCCCTTTCCACTCAGCTGTGCTACAACACAAGACTATGACATGCTGCTGGTTTTTTCCATGCTTAAACAATAATTCTGGGGAAAACACGTATATTCTGAGTAGTAATGAGGTTATTTTTTTATGGCATTAAAAGCCACTTGATGAGGACTGAGTGTGTGCTAGATAATGGATCAGAACACTCTTTACAGTAATTCAATTACAACATAACTCCTTGAGCCTTCTAAAAATAAGGAGTATAATGGAAGGAGAGTGACTATTGGTGAGCAAACTGCGTCCAAGGATGACGTGAATGACAATCTCAGCTCTAAGATTCTGGGTGGGACAAGGAGCTCCTTGCAGCAATCAACAACTGACTACTAGCACCAGAAAACAGATTTTGTTATTTGTTTGTTTATATGTGATTATTTTTATGTCTATTATCCACACATATTACATGAAGGTGGGCAAGAGTTCAGCCTTTCTGTATGTCTGAAGTTGTTTACCTGCATCTTGGCTCTCCACATTCACCGAAGAGACCCTAAGTAACAAAATCCCTGGTAAACGATCTGTTACACTCAAAATGCATTAAACAGCATGGACAGAAAATCATTTTCAATGAGAACAACATAAGGTAACTCTCACTTGTGAAAAGAATGAAATCTCACAGGATTTTGAGCTAGTCAGTAATGACCCACTTCCATCACACAAGGCTTTCATGCACTAATACTCATCTTCTCCATTATTATTGATTTTTAAATTTTTTTCTTTAAATCTGTGACCTATATAAGTAGTGAGAAGTCAAATAATTATAGAAGAACTGAGCACCAGGCATGAAACAAGCAGCTGAATAATTGCCCAGCCGGGCACACAGATATCCTGTGTTGATCCTTTAAATAACACCCATGACATGGGAAGAGAGGTTGTGCTGAAGTTTCATTCAGGTTTTCGTATTTCTCCATTTAAATTAATGTACAAGATCACAAACACCAGCACAACAAAAAGATTTCTGCATGTTAAAGCACCTCCTCAGGTAACAATATCAAAGAAGATTAGAAGCTCCATTGGATTGCTTGACATTCCTGCATTTAGCTGCAGGTAGTTTGGGAATGTTCTCCCTAAGTAAAGGTTTATTACCTTGCACACGTACCTTTTTAGAACTTGTCTTTAGCTTTTGGACTTACTGATTGCTGGAACAGAGAACAGAAGCCATTGCCAAATTATCATTATGGCAACACTTCTCAAACATAAGGCACTATTCTTAATACAAACAAATAAGATTTCTTGGCTTTATTGGTAGCATCAGAATTATTTAATTATGTTAATTTCTGGCTGTTTCTCTCATAACCCTTTATCTGTGCTGTAAGAAAAATCTAAGTCTCTTTTTCTCCCAGCTACTGGTTTATGCTAGCAAAGTCCAATCAAATTCAGAGCAATGATGCTGCATGTTCCTCCCCTTAAACAAGCCTGCCATACTGTACCTGAAAAAACACCTGGAATTAAAGAAACCCAGGCAGGAAGATGGATCTACAGCAAATTCCAGCTCATGACAGAAGAGTATGCACAAATCAAATGATCCTCCCTTTTCACTCCTGATACTACTTCTCTTTCTCACCGTATGATCTTTAGAGGAAAAAATACACTAATGATCAAACTGATACTTCTGCCAGATAAAAGAAACCTTAAAATGCACAAAATTACATCTAAGTTCTTAATTGTAAACAATTTGTTCCTTAAGTGTTTGGAAGACATGTCTTCCAAGATATCAGGCACTGCTTCAGAATCACCTTACTCATTTTTCAAAATCAAAATGGCACCTTTGCTGTAACTTATTTAAAAGTAGTCCTATTTACCTACCATATTTTAAGAACCAGAGAAGTGAACTTGAAGTTTAATGCACCTGATAAAAGCTGAACTTTTCAGCATCAGTGTTTCTGGTGAAGCTACATGCAGGACTGGCACCCAAACAGACAGAGTTAATAGCCCACAAAGGCACTACTACACTACTATTCCACACCAAGAAAAAAGTAAAAAAAAATTCAGGTTACAAGTCTCTAACATAACACTGCTTCCCCTCACACTTAATATACTGTTACTGTGGCATGTTCTTGTACATTAAAGTTATAGCAACACCAATCCATAAAGAATATTTGCTTTCAAACAGTGGTTGCAGTGATTATAATGCTCCCAAAGCAGCTGTAAGTAAAAGTGGAACACTGATAAAAGCATGTCTAAATCATTAGCAAGAGTTTCACTTCACCAACCAAGCTTCAAGATCAGAAAAGTTACCTTCCCACACTTACTGATTGACCAAAGGACTGCAGGTTTCTGCTCTCAGCTCCACATCCCAGTGGGACATTCTTTAGAGTCTCCACAATCTCACCAATTCCATTCCACTCGGAGGCAGGAAGAGCCATCAGCTCCTTCAGGGCTTCTCCCAGAAAGTTCAGCCTTCCACTCACTGCTTCCCTCCCAGGCCTGGCACTGCCCTTCTGTCAGCACAAACTCCAGGCAGATCTGGCCTGGCAGCTCTGTTTTGCTGGCAAGGGCAGCACCAGAACTCAGAAAATCTACATGATGAGCCCCAGGGTTGCTTAAAAGAGTGTGGATTGATGATGTCTTTAGGGGTAAAGTTGTTGCTGCAGATGGTGTGTGCACAGCAAGGGAGTACACCTGCACTACTGCAGTCAGCTAATTAAATAAATTGGGCTTGCTTCAGCACCTGCAAAACCACACTAGCAAGGAAGAAACCATCCCCACCAGAAACTGTGATCTTAGACATTATGCACATGACAATTCCACTATTAGATAACATGGCACAGGCTCTGAACATTCAGATTTCTGTTCTGTAAGCAGCTGAAGTTCAGCATCTCTCAGAAAATAAATGCATGAAGTAATTATAGTTATAATTTCTCAGTCTCTACAGAAAATGTGGTGCTAGTATCCTGACATGACTCTCAGTTCTGGAAGGTTTAGTGTAACTGAACAATTTTAGTCTCCCCAAAGCCAGCCAGAAACTGAAGTTGACAAGCAAGAGTACTAAACTTCCAGTTTCCATGGAAATGGAATTTGGATCAGTATAAACTGGGATTTCAGAATTTAAAACCCAACGCTCTCCATCTTCCACACTAATTCAACATTCATTTTCCTGGGTAATAAGGGGTCAAGAGAGGCACAAATACCACACACATTTGAGATCCAGTAACTCACCCTGCCTTGTGGCTCCCCATTTTCATTTAGAGGTTGCCAGCCCCTTCTAAAGCAGGCACCAGAGCCATCAATTCAGCAGCAGCCAGCCAGACACATTTATAAACACGACAGTATCCCGAAACTGTGCATCTGGGAGGACAGACTGGTTCCCAGTTACGTGATGCTAACACATGAAAGAGCTGTTTTATAGCCCCATGCTGAGCCACCCAGAACAGGGAAGTTGTGCCATACAGCAAAATCAGTAACAAAATTCTCATTTTCATTGTTGATATGACCCAACAGAATCACACAGGGACAGAATTGTGGGATTTTCCAACTGTAAATCTTCAGGCAGGAACCAAACAAACCCCCGTACATTTCATCACCACTAATGCAACACTCCTGCAGCAATGGCTGCCCAGTGCTGCAAGGGAGAATTCCAACTGCAAGGGTGCTCACTGGCAGCTAAAACAATTTGCCAATGGTTTTTATGGCTCCTATTCCTTCTGTTTGGCAAGAGCAGAGGAAGAGTAATTTTCTGGAAGTATTTACATTGATTTTGCAGCTGATGACAACATTCCATCTGCTCTCAGACACTTCAGTGTCTTTGCCAACTTCTTCCCTAATGTGGTGCTTTCTCCAAGCTTTGCCAAGACTTCTCTGCTTCCTGCACTTCTTCCACCATGTTTGAAGGGGACATTTCAAGTTGAGATGTGAACACCTAACCCATGCCCAAACCCACATATCAGCAAACAGATTTCAAATGAACTCCCCCTCTTAAGACCAGCACCTCCAGAAGCCTGAGGATGTGGCTGATGACACCAACAGAGCTGGCAAAATCCCTGAAATAAAAGGGTCCAGGCCAATGAGAAGTAGAATTTAAAAAGGACCTAAACAAACTCATTCTTTTAAGACAAGCCCAAAAGTCCCACAGAAATCAAGACTTTCCCTAGCATTTAAATACTGCAACCTAGTAAAGCAATATCCTCTCTATGGCAAATAGTGGCCTACCCCTCAAAAATACAAAATTTCTGATGTTTATGCAGCAAGTGCAATTCTACCCACAAAACTTGTGGCGCAAATCAAAGAGAAGGAAGGATTCAGTTTGTACCTGTTTGCCTGGCACCTTTCATAGAGTTCAACATTAAAAGAAGCAGCAAACGCAAATAAAGATTTGGAAGCCTGATTTTTTTTTAACTTTAGGACATTTATCAAAGCAGAAGCATACACAAATAACTTGACTGCTGTCTCTAACTTTTATACAATGATCACACTACCTTGATGCCATGCCTTATCATTCAAGATAAAGTAGTCCTAAAAATGTGAGAGCTCATCTTACAGCATCATATAAGTGAAAAATAACTCCCCAAAAGTCACATACAGCACTCTTTTAAAGATGAATCCACCACAGGAAAATGGATTGCAAGGTCAGAGATTCCTGAAAAGTGGCTATGACTTTCAGCAGCTCACATAAGAATTGTAAGTATTTAAACCCCCAAGAACAGAGATAAAAAGAGCATCAGGCTGCTCATGTTTCATTTGAAATTAGCAAAGTATGTTGGTGTGAAATGGCATCCCTAAGAAATAATCCCAACAGGGTAAATGCAGGAAATAAATGCTTTAATCCCTTTTGTATCAGTACATATTTATCAGGCCCTATGCAGAGATAACCAGGATTTGTGGTGTGCAGGTTGGATTCCACATCTGAATGCTTCTTCTAGCACAACACCTGTCTCAAATTATCTATCCTATTTGCTGACAACCAGAGAAAGGATTACCGTGTTTACAGGCAAATTCTTTCTTTTAACAATTTGCCCTTTTCTTCTCATTTCACTGACCACCTAAATAGAAGAAAAAAAGCAAATCACAGCACATGAAAAACAGGCATCAGCCTCATTCCACTGCTGCAATTTATCTCTGTTACTTCAGAAACCCAGGACCACGGCGATAAGCCCAGAAAAAACAACGGGTTTGAAATGAGCCTTTTTCTCTTCCAGAACCCCTACAACATGTAAGCATGCTCCTGCTTCAAGTTACAGCCTCAGAGAGAAACTGAAAGCTGAAAAAATTTGGAAATGACCAACCTCTGCATTTAGGCACTAGACTCAGGTTTGTCTTTGTAGCAAATAAAAGACCAATTCAGCAGCTACATCAAATACAGCAGCTTGTTTTGGCAACCTCGTTTTTAGAAGATCAGATTTAGCTACTCAGCTTTAATACTCTTGGTTTTGAATTAACCATCTGTTCTGTAACATTGAGACAGACCTGGTGAAGTGCAATGTCAATCTAAAGGGTCTTGAGGCTAAAACACACAAATACATTATATATATACACACATATACACCCACAACAGGCAAAAAGAGTCCATCAAAATAATAATCAACTTTCCCCAAAAGGAAGATGTAGTGTTGATTTTTCTATCTATTCTGGGGTTTCATTTTACCCAATTACCAAGAGGAACTTGGGCCAACTCAGCATACATTTTAATCAATTAACACAAAAAGGGAACAACTGTGCAAGGCTTTAGAACAAAAAGACTTGCATTTACAACAGCTGTAGGTCAAAGATCTTATTCTGGGTTCTTTTGAGAAGATTGCCAAAAATAAACATGCTTTTCCACTGTAAATTGTCACTGCAAAGGAAATGCAAAATTCTCACATGAAAATATAGAGTTAGAAAAAGCTCCATAGGCAATGATAGGTATTTTTAAACTATTGCTGTGAAAATACGGAAGCTTCTTTTTCCCCTTTCAAAAAGATAGATGCAAGTACACAGTTGCTCTGCTATTTAAAGTCCCATCAAAAGAAGACAGGATTTCTAAGTGTTGCTTGTCCAGTGAACTTTTAAGAAACATTTTAATCAACTGATCCCTTTAAGAGAATCACATCATCAAAAAGCCATTTCTTTCAGCAGGCTACCAACCCAAATGGCTGAAAGTTGGCTAAAGCATGCTACAGAAACACATGACAAGCTCAGAGTTCCCAGATCTTCAAACACCATCTATATATAAAAAAAGTTCCCAGTAATATCAGTGCATTTCCACGCAGTATCATCAATACTATGTTTTGCAGCTGATACATTGCAAGAGACTCTGGAAGATCCAGCAGGTCCTACTCCCACACGTGGTCAGTAATTAGGGCTTACCAGTCCCAGACTGCCACTTCAGTGACCTCCAGGATCTGCTTACAAGAGCTGCTACAACTGCTTTTACAAGAGCTCTGGCCATGAGCCTGCACCTTGGCATAAGGCTGGCAGCACCCAAACACTACAGGGTTTACTTCAACTCCAAAGTATTGCAGCTCCACTTTCCAACAGACACAGCCTCTACTGCAATTAACCCTCCTACTGCCATCTATTTTCTCAAAAAAAAAAAATTTGGAGCCAATCCAATTTATGTGTTACTCCTGCAGACAACCCCCAGTGTTTCCCCTGGCACAGATGATTGTGACTGCAGAGGTGTTAGCAGTGGCTTAGCTCCAGCTCTGCCCACCCCAGCTGGCACCGGGCCACTGGCTGCAGAATCAGTGCAACATGTGCATATTCAGAGCCCCCTGCTCAAATTCCAACTTATTATCACTTTTTAGTAAATAAACTAAGGAGTTAAACCGTAAAATTCCAAGACAAGCCAGCAAGCAGTTAAATCAAGTCTTACATTTCACCAAAAGCAGAAAGGAAGAGATACCAAAATAATTCTCAAGAAGCCACCTGAGATACCACAGTGACCCCAAACTTCCATCTAATCTTGATTTAGGAAACAGAAGTTATCATTAGGGTAGATAACTATTGATGCACATGACTAAACAATCAGCACATGATGCCAGAACACACCACTGTCCTGACATTTTCCTTTTAACCTCCCCTGATGCACTGTGCAAGTTCTATTAAAAGAACTTTTAATGTACTGGGTTTTAAATTAAGAAACTCAAGATTTTGCAATTCAGGTGCCTTTACATAAATAACTAAGCACAAGCTGTGACATTCAGGTATTTGCCAAAATTTCTAAGAACTGATGCTGCAGTTGCTGACTGTTTTGCTGACAGGTGACTACTCAGTGAGTTTTCTTTGTGTCCTTACTCCTGCAAAGTTTGATTTCTCTCTATTCCATCTATCATTGCCTTCTATCAAGATTACTTCACCTAGAAGCAAAAAATAGTGAAGAATTAATTAATTTGTCCCTTTTTCATAGCATGTTCTAGAATTGCTTTACCAGAAAAGAAAAAAGTCAACTGAAAGTAAGAAAATCAGATTTCCATGAAAAAAGTACATCAAGCCACCTCTCAACATCAGCTATATAAAAATTATATGACAGTACTTGAACCAAAGGGGAACTCTTTCACTCAACAAATAAAGAGACAGCAGAATGGTCTGATCAAAGATTTCATTTCAAAAAAAAATTCTAGTGATGTAGCACCTAGTGAAGCACAGGGTATTAATCACTTATTCCTCTTCAACTTCATTAAAAATCTCTTCTGCTCCCACTTCAAAGCTTGCAGCTGAAAGCTTGATTTATCCTGTTGGGTCCAGAGTGGGATGGCTCTCCAAATCTCAGAGATATCACCAGGGAGGGACAGACTCCTCTGTGACACAAGTCCAGACACATAAAGGAGCACCTACTCTACTATTCCTTCCACAAAGCAAGCTAGTGTGTGAACAAGCAGCACTGAAATTCTGGATTCATTACCAGGCATGGGTTTTTCCCACATCACCTTACTCAAGTAATTACATAAACATTCCTATAGAAGAATCTGTATTTTCAGCTCCTTGCTAAAGGTTTCATCACATAAATGCACACATTGTATTCTGTTAGAAGTACTTTGGAGAAAAGATTTTTTTCCTTCTCTCCTTTATCATCTCTAATATTTACTATGCTTATAGCTTTTTTTTCCAACTCAATAATTCATGAGTAGTTTCAATATATTATACATCTGTGACAAGCTTCCCTAAAGCAGAGTTTGTTTGTCTGCTGCATTCAAGTACAGGATCATTGGCCCCCATACAAAAATCCAGCTCCTGGAAAGCTGAGAACTTACCCTACAGTTTAGAGCAAGGTCATAATAACTTGCCCTATTCCACTTCTTTGACCAGATTCTGCAGCAGCCAGAAAACAAGATACAAACAAAGAAAATCCTACATGTTCTGCATTTATCCAATAGAAATGCTGTAAAGATAAGCAATAAAAGAGGTTTTTTAAAAAACTACTTACAAGCAAGGATTTATTTACCCCTCTGGCTTAACTGCTGGCAGTACCAGCAAGGCAATCCCATTACAGCTGTGGCTGTGTGGTACAAACACTCTTAAAGAAAAACAAAATAAACCAAAAGCCAGAACCCTTCAGGCTGGAAGGAGCTGCTGGAGCCCAGCCTCCTGCTCAAAGCCAGGCCAGTGCTCCACTAAGACCAGGCTGCTTTCACCAGCTGGGTCTGAAAACTGAGTCAAAGGATGAAAATGCTTCTCAAGAAAATTAAAGCCTTCTTTACATACGGTCATTAATAATGACATACATCAGAGCCCTCCCACTAGTCCTAAGCCAGTGACAAATCTTAAATCACTTTCTTTAAATACTTCTACAGTTAATGAAGTTCAGAGCCACTGAATTACTACAGTTTCCCAATGCATTCCTAGAGTTCTTAATAAAAAAAGTATCCCCTATTATTGATGCTGAATTCATTTTTAAGCAAGTTGTGCTCACAAATGACTACATCAACGCAGGCAGTTGGAGTCTCAGCTCTGAGGAGACCCAGTGTTGACTCAAAGAAGGCAACTGGTTTTCTCCCAGCCTGGGACAAGGTGGAATAAATCGACTTGAAATTTTGTAGAAATAACCTATGTAGGTAAGTTTGCATACTAGTTTTTAATATCAGCTGTCACAACTGCTTTGCTGCCCCCTCCATCCAAGACACAACACAAATAAATCTGTTCCCAGAGACAAACCCAAATAAGCAAATACATAACGGCAAACTCACCTAAGTGATTTGTGTCACAATATTTGTTTGGGGATGATGGCTCAAATTGAGTTGCTCCCAATCACTATTTACCTCACTCTCTACACACATTTCCAATGTTTCAAATAAGCTTCAGCATTTATTAAATGAGTAAGAGCATTTTACATGAAGACCAACAGATTAATTCCTACATATAGTATATTTTTAATAGCACAAGCTGACAAAGGAACATATTTTTATAGGCCTACTTAAATCCATACTTTAAGTTGTTGGGTTTTTTTCTTCCTTTTCAAATAAAACCTACCTCTGGTAAATGTTAATGGGGAAAAAAAAGAAAAAAAGATAACCCTGAAATTTCCCTAAGAGGTAAAAGCAGGCACAAATCACCAATTCCCACATAGTCAAGCTCTGCCTCAGGTTCACACATTGTCAAATTAGTGACAATGAGCAAACAGGTACTAGGAGAGCAAACAATATTGTCAGAAATTTCAGGACATGCTTGGCCTTTGCTTTAATGAAATTTAGTCACATGAACAAAGGACAGAAAGAACATCTCTCAACACATCCACAGGGTTCAGTGTGAATAGAAGAACACATACCATTTGCACCTCAAGAGTGCTAAGAATTGCAAGATAACCAGTCAAAAACCTGATGATGGGCTCAGCACAGCAAAGTGGAACCTATTATTCTTTTTAATAGAACTGATGGTAAAGAATTTCTCAAAGGATACTCCTATCAATTTGCTACTGTATGAATTAAAAAAAAGAAAAAAACCAGTAAAAAGCTTCTAAACTAATACTGATTCTTTACTTTGTGATCTGTTTTGAAGACCTGTATTAATTATCAACATCAGGAGTAAATTCACTGCAGGAAATCATATGACAAAAACACACATTTTGGAAAAGGACTATGAAAATGAACCAAGTCAAACTACTCAAGGCTTGCCTTGGCTTTAATGTTCTACTTGAATGTCAGATAGTAGAAAGGATAATGCTCCATTCTGAAGCATTATAGTGATTTCCCTTTTCCTAGTTCAACAAGCACAGGACTGACTTTATTAAAACATTGCAGGAGTCAGAAGACAGGGAGAAGAACACAACACAGAGCAAAATGAGAACAGTGGTTACACAGCAAGATTATTTTGAACTCCCATCAGAAGAACACGCGAACCCTCCCACGAAGCGCTGTATGCTCCAACAGCACTGGAGCACTGGCATTAGAGTTACTATCCCGCACAAAAACTAAAGTAGAAGCTGCAAGAAAAGATGTAAGAATAGCCAGTGGTTTATTTGCCACACAGTATCTGTGTACCAACTACTGGATTACACCTTTCCCAGGTCCTGGAATCCACAAGGTACAGTAACAATTCATGGCTACCACCAATTACCTTGTAACAAATCTGACTCCTCCAGCCAGCTCTTCTCACAAAAAAAGATGAACCTTTCCTTGATACTTGTCCCTTAAAATGTTCAGTATTCCACAAGAAACCCCCAGTTTACATTTCCCTTTGCTTGAGCTTCTTGCCAGCAGAGAAGCTGTATCCCAGCTACGTGCCTGCTATTATCCCACTCAAGGGGCCAGGTAAATCAGCTTAACATCCTTTACAGACATTTCCCTTTGGTTATGTGACAGCCACAACACACAGGCTCTGGTGACTCACAGAGTGGCTCGCAGGGGGCATTGTTTGACCATCATCACTCTACATCTGAACCTCTGCCACTCCAGCCTGGCTGAGGAGCGTTTCAGGTCGCAACAGAGGCTGTCATGTTGCTACGCAAGTTAATCAAGAACTTGTTCCAGAGCTGAACTTCCTTACAGGGACATTATCCTGGGAATGCCAACACTCGCCCACTGAGGATGGGACATGCACCTACCAACTGCTGATTTAGGGTCTAATTATTCATCTAGTAGCCATACCCTTTATTTTTTCAGGAAAAAAGCCACTGATCAGTAGTGGTCAAATGTCCAAAGGAAGTTAATCCTGTAATCTTGTACTAAGGTTTGAACTCTGAATGAAGCAACTCAGATGACTCCCCCTGCCAGTACTAAAATCAGACCAGAGATTCACATCTGCCTTGTGCCTGAAATCCCAAAAGGAAGAGGCTCAACATTACAGCTACACATCGTGATATCACCACGAGAGATTTAGATATTCTTTTTTTTCATGAGATCCTTGAACACTGCCAGGGATGGGGCATCCACGGCTTCTCTGGGTAGCCTCTTCCAGTGCCTCACCACCTTCACAGGAAAGAATTTCTTCCTAACATCCAATTTAAACTTTCTCACTATAAACTTGAAGCCATACCCTCTTCTTCCCTCTTGTTTAATTTTCTACTCTATTACAGAGCTGTCTTCACCCTACCACATGCTTTATGTCCACGTCAGCAAGAAAAAGAAGGGTATTCTTAAAAATGGTGTATACATTGAATGCTATTCTCATTCATACTGCTCAAGCTAAGGATAATGGAGGTCTTCTGAAATAAAATACAGTTTGTCCAGGGATCATTGTGGACTATTAAAGTAAACCATGCTCAGGAAGCATATAGATTTCCAATTATTTAGGCTTTTGCATACACACAATGACAAGCATGAAGGGCACTACAAAATAGGAGAGAAATACCCTTGCAGCACATGTTTAAATAAATCCAGTCACCCTCTGCTCTGCTGTCCATAATTAAAGCAAACATATTTTTATGAAAGTTGAGGCAATATTTAAGTGTTTTAGAACAAAATAATATTGCCTAGAGGTGACAGAGCATTTTTCAAGCACTGAGGAAGCCACGAGACTAAGACAGGAAAGCATATTTGCCATTTCCTTCTATTTATATCACATTTTTATCTTACAGCGTGTAAATACAAATTCAGAAAACATTAGTGACTGGAAAAAAAGTCAGAACTTACTACATTAGTTTATGCTCTGGAAGGGAAACACAGGGCTCCTGCAGCTGGTAATATTGGTGTCTTGTAATATGAAAATACAGCCAACTGCAGTTCCTTACCCTGTGCTGAGGATGGATATTTTTGTCATGACAAGTAGTGTACGTAAAAAATACTTCCCTGCCCCAGGCACTTTAGTATTAGAGTACAATAAAAAACCAAAACACAAAGGAATGTGACTGTATTTGACTGTTCTGCACATCTGTTATGGTTAATGTTTCTAAGCATCTCCTGGAAAAATAATCAAAGCTGAAGAATGAAGGGAAAAGCAGCTGATAAATGAAACTAAGCATCTTGTCAAGAAAGATAAAGATGTGGTTAGAGGTCAGTGAAGGACAAGGGGAGGGAGAGAGTGGAAGAATTCTAGAAAATTTCTGGTTGGGCTTCCCTAGAAGGCTAAGGGAAAGAGCAGCCAGCAACAAAAATGTCGTCTCTCAAGGAGCAGGGGAAATGAGCACTGACAGGATGTCAGGATCACAACAGGACAGGTGCTTCATGCAAGTTAAACCCAACTCCCAGACAAGGAAACAGCAAAGCAAGTGTTCCCCTTGCTCTGCTCCAAATAGCTCAGCAGCAGAGGAATTGGAGGAATGCTCTGTGGCTGGGAGATGTGAAGGGAAAGTGCCAGTGTCTTTCCCTCCCATCCAAAAGCAAAAGCTGTGCTGCAACTAGAGGGGCACCTGGAAAGCCACAGAGTCATGAAGGAGTGTTTAGGAAGCCTGGTGGCAGGGCAGAAAGGGGTAGCAGTGCCATCAGGCACACACAGGGAGTAACTAATGGGAAGTGCTAAAAGAATGGCAGCAGGAGAGCAGCAAGGGTTGGGAAAGAGCCCCATGTTTCAAGAGGCACACTGCAAATCCAACACAGAATCATGGAACCACAGAACAGTCTGGGTTGGAAGGGACCTAAAGACCATCTCATTCCAACCCCCTGCCATGGGCAGGGACACCTTCCACCAGCCCAGGTTGGTGACCAAGGCTGATGAGGAGCTTTGCAGTGAGTTACAAACAGAAGACCAGCAACTCCTAATAGACCCAACTCCTCTTTCGTCTTGCTGAGAGTTTAAGTAAAACCAAACCCACCACCAGAGTACTTTTTAGATTGTAATTTCTGGCTGCTGGCAGGAGCCCAGCTCTCTCACACCCTGCCTAAAGAAGGTGAGCCTCTTCCCTTAATTTCTGCCTCAGAAAAATGACCAATCCATGGCACACAGAACTTGCCAACAGCAAACTCACACCCAGCTCTCCTCCTGTAGCTCACACCATCTCCTGAAGGTATGTGCCTCATGGTCCAGCCTTGCCCACAAGGACTGCAAGTTCCTTTGATTCACTAAAACTACAAGGGAGGCAAGCAGCAGGCCTAAAGTAGAATATTATCTTAATTCTTGAGTTATGAGGTCAGACTGGATTTTCTTACAACTGATCATCATTGCAGATGTCCATCCTCCCTACACCAAAAGCCATCTAAAGAGTTCTCTGTGGTGTCCCACAGGACAGCTTAACCCCAAGTAGCACTGCTGTGGCCTGGATCAAGCTAGTCGCTTTCTGGTCTGTTTCTGGGAAATAAGGGAACAGCAGGGTACCCGATTTGTTAGGACAACTTTGCACATTTCATTTTGTTTTGCTCCCCTCTTCCATTCTTGAAAGAAAAAAAAGCCCAAAGACTTCTAATTTATGGTATATTTCAGTTTCAAACAAAGGCTAAGTTCACAGACATGAGGGAAGCAGGTAAACTGCTAAGCAAATACAAGAACTGCAGTGAAAGAACACTGGCAGTAAAAAAGAAAATTCCTCTTCTATTCAGGGTGTTCCATAAACTTGTTAATTCAGTCATTTTCTTCCAGAACTTGTTCACTAGAATGAGTTCTGACAAAAGATTCTGCTACACTCTACCAGCTCCTTAAAAAAAATAGATCTATGTTCCCTTGTATGCTAAACAGCCTTTGTTATCTCTTTGGAGTATCAGGTTACCAATTCCAATCCCATTAACTGCATGAAAACACTGCATTGTATTCAGCGTGACTGTTCTTTGTTAGTCCTGTGCTCCTCTGTGCCACTTCTACTGCTCAAAATACAAAGTCTTCAACTCAGCTTATTCGAAGTTTCTGTCCTTGCTCCCAATGAAAACAGTGCAAATGCTTGGATTGACCTGGAGGCACAGATGAAGCCCAGAGCAAGCTCTCTAAAAAAAAGAAATAACCAAAAAACCACTACAATCACTTCCTGGTGGGCAAGGACAAGGGCATTCAACCACTGCCATATGTTTCTCTCCGGATGGGAATTATTATTCCAGGTGCTACTGCTAGTTAATATCGCCAACTACACAGCTGCAGTGGCACATTTAAGCATTTGCTCTCTTGATTCCCAATATCCACTTCCAAATATTATCAGCTGTGGCATCTTCCTACTTTCTTCTCCAGGAAGACTCTGACACATGCAGTCACTGATGAGTTCCTTTTAACTTTCCCTCATATGTCACATAGAAGAGGGAGAAGAAAGACAAGGACAGATACAGATTTTACAGGTGTTTAAGTGCCTAAAAAGGTGCAATTTAATATGGAACTGGGGGATTTGCATCAATGAGTGCTCTCTCCTCTGTTTGCAAGGAAAACTGATTTCTTTATGAAGTTCACTTAATGTCACACTAGTCAGAATTAATGTTAGTATTAATCTACTGGATAATTGCTACAAAGTCACTAATTGTCAAGATACATGCAGCTTTTATATGGCTTCAAATTTAGCATTTAAGAAACAGAGACTGACAAGCAAATATCTACCTTTTAGAAAGCAACAAATTATGCCTCGCTCTCAATAATCCCACTTCACTCAGAAGGAGGTAATCACCATCAGCCCAGGCATGGCAGGAGGGAGCAGAAAGGAGAGGAGAGAAAGCAGATCCAATCTGCTGAAGATCTCCAAACAGCCCTATGACAAGAACAGCAGACCCTTCAACCCCTAAAGCCACGCTGTCTCCCACTTCAGCACAGACACAAAACATCTGGCTGCCCAGTGGAATTACGGCCTCTCTTTATCCATGCTCACGGACTGCTGACTGACAGTAAATCCTAAAGTCTCCAAAGGTTCTTCCGGAAACTCCAAACTCCTTTTGAACAACAGCTTGGAAACATTGACAAACACTTCAGGAGTCCAAAAATATTTTAGCAAAACACTTCCAGTTCACTTGAAGCAGAAGGAAGTTCCAGCTCTGAAGATTCCTGGGGAGAACACATGAAGAAAGCACCGACAGCCTGGCCAGTTTAAAACTGGACAGTGCAGAGGCACAGCGAGGTTCAGGCTGGAAACACGTCAGGCACTGTTGCAGTAAGGGAAGTAAAACTCAAGGTTACACCAAGTACAGCTTTCAAAGCAAGTAAATAAATTCAAACTACAATGTCAAGCCTGGAGCAAGGGCAGAAGCTGGAAGTCAGTTGCATTACACATTTCTAGAAGTTTCCCTCCCCTTTCCGCTCAAAGGGGTAGTAAGGCATTAAAATCTGACGTCTCCAAATACCATGAAACCATCACGACTGCCAACATGGGGAGAAAGAACTCTCCTTTCAAAGGCATAGATGTCACATCACACTACTGAGGAGGGAGCAATACCACAGCAGAGGACAACATTCAAGCTCACCTTTAAAGCTGTGCTGCTTGCTTGCAGGTGAAAAACAAATCCTGGAGCGTCTCACAACTTCTCCGAGCTCAAATACCCTCTTAGCGCATCCACATGAGCATTTTCCATTGACAAAGAAGGTTAAACCCTCTTAGCTGAAACACACATTGCTCTATCTACAGTGCTCATTCCAATCCTCAAAATTAAAGTCAGTCCCACACAGAAAAACTTCAGGGATCTTCACAGGTTATCCATGGGTTACTTGTCGCCTGCCTCTCTACAAATATTTCCTCTGAGTTCCACTAGCAGGGACTACATAGAACACACAGGTCATGACATGAAGATTCAGTCAGAAACGACAGGTGTAGACTATGTTGCACAGCAGACTCCAATATTGGAATTTAAGTAAAAATGTAACTTATAATACTTGGAATTGGCAGCATCCTCCTGTATTATAATGCAGTACACTCTAGTTTTTTTAGTTACTATGGATGAAGTTGTGAAGTGTTTCCCCAAACTCAATTTGAAAGAGCACAAAGTAATTGGCTGCAATGCAACTTTACTGCTCATGTTTTGGAGTAAAGTTAATCCAGTAATGTATATCACTACTTTTGCAGACACAAGAGATCTCATGATCACTCTCTATGAACTACATCACACATTTTGGGAACAACAACAACAAGAAATTATCTAGTTATAAATATTTACTCATTTAAAGTACAGACGTAGCTTGCTACCCACACAGAGGAGACTACAGAGATGACCGTCTGTCCTCATTACCATTCTTCTCTTCTTGTGCTAAAGATAGCATGGAGAGTAAAAATAAATAAATCCTCAACAGCATTAGGAATTAGACAATGTCATGTTGAAAGATACCCCAAATGAGGAGCCTTATCTCTCCTGGCTGGCTGGGAGGGCAGGGGGGCTCTGACCCACAGAAGGGAGGTAGCACTTAAGCCTCCCCTAGGTGGTCTCTTTGCAGCAGGCTCTACTCCCAGCTGTAATTGCTTGCCAGTCCTAACTGGATGCCTGAACAGTCTGGAACAGTTCAGCAAAGTATTTAAACAGATGGATGGTACAGGCCACTGGAACAAACCCCGTTTTTCCCTGGCTGCAGCTCTCTTTCAGCGCATTCCTTTGAAGTCTGTGCCACTGAGGAATCAACAACAGCTGAGAAACATGTGTTATCATACAACACCGAGCACAGCCACAGCACTGCACAGTGAGATGCTTTTGTGCAATAATCCTGCACTACAGCAAGCATTACAGGGTCTTTTGTTGTGGGTGAGCCTGTTTTCCAAGCACAACAAGAAAGTAAACAGATCCTCCCTCCTTAAGGAGCGACTCAAAAGCAGAAAGGTGAATTAAGCGGATTTCTCAAGCGCCTGCCAGCAGAAAGCTCACAGTGCCTGTCTCCTGGAGTCCTCTTGGATACATTGACACTCTCTGTATTTATGTCATCACAAAGATGACCAGATGCTTGCAGAGATCCGAGTGAAGTAACAGCCCAGAGGGGTCTGCAGTTCCCCCAGCAGATGTGAAAAACTCCTGTACCTACAGCTCAAACCCACCTTCCTCTCCCAAGCAGGACAAGTTCTGTGATCTCAACTTCACAGGTGACTGACTGGAGAGAGATGGAGCAGGATGGCACCGCTCAGCACACACAGACCAGTCAACCCCCTCCCCACACTTTATCAGCACAGAGAGAGATAACACACAGCACTCAGAACAGTCAAGGGAGAAAACAACACGAGCATCCCCTTATCAGCCAGGAAAACCACTCCTGTCAAAGGCGTGAGATCACCACATGCTTTGAAGGGGAACGGGAAGGGTAGGAAGAATTAGCTATTTATGAAACTGAATTTTAAACTAGATTCACTGTCCAGATTCAGGAGCATGGAGCTGGCTATGTGCATGTGCAGGAGGACAGCAGGTTATACACACACAACACATACATACACACAAACACACCTATACTTGCCTAATAAGAACTTTCTACAGAGCCAAGTCTCATTTTCACTGAGGAGAGACAAGCAACAGGTTAGAGCCTCGCATTTACAAAGTCTAAACGTTACAGGAAGGCAGGCACTGAGATTATAATAAATCTCATCACACTGTAAAGTCCCAACCCCACCATGAAAAAAAATTACATGAAAACCCAGGCTTTCAAAAAAGCTCCAGAAAACCCCAAAACATTTACATTTAATGTCAATATAGAAGTCTTAAAGACTTAAGAACTCAAGCAAAAAACCCTAAAATTAGAAAGCAAACACACTGGTGGACTAGGCTAAGTTCATAATTAAAGACCTCACAAAATAAAATTACCAGGAACAGCAAGCATGACTCTGAGGGGGGTCCTCAGCCCAGTCCCCACAGGACAGTTTTCCACCCTGTAATTCAATTTAACAGTTTCTTTCTGGAGAGGTCAATTCTGTCCTAAGCTTGAGGCAGACTTAAGGGACATAGAAAAAGCACACACTGATGCTGTCAAAGGTGTTCAGGGGATAAAAATAACCCCAGTCTCAAAACCTCTGCAGCAATGTAAAAATCCAGAGTCACTCAAAATAAAGGGTGATGCTCAAGATCCCTACAACTTGCCAAGAATGAGTATTAGCACGAGCCAAACTACCACCTGATCAGCAATCAAAACCACAATTGAACATTCACATGCAATTATTCTTACAAATCATGTGAAAAAGCACTTAAGAGAATCGGGGAAATCTCAGTATCCCAGGAGGTGCAAGCAGAAAGGCAGCTTAGGCAGGAGGTCATACTGCCCTGCGATGGCAGAAGCAGGAACAGAACCCACCATCCTCAGTGCTCAGCTCCGTGCTTCCAGCAACTCAATCTCCTTCATTCCTTTTCAGAGCTTCCCTCAAACAGATTTTAAGAAGTTATATTAATCAACTTAATTTGGCTCTTCAGAATTGTTGCTGGTGTTTCCAGTAACGGTTCAAGGTAGTTTTGAAACACTTTAACTTCTTGCTAAATATGACTTGGTATTTTTCTCCTCCTATTTCCCACTATCCCAAACTTTTTCATCTCCAGGAAAGATTAAAAACAAGATTAATTCAAACAACGGATCAAATTCTGCTGGGCTCGTGAAGGTGGAAAGGATGGAGAGATTACTTAACTGTAAGAAGTGAACTACTTTTATCTCTCAGTGTCCTAAAGGGCACACAACTAAATATGATGAATCCCAAGCAGGCATTTCAGTTCCCTCAGCAATTCATACCATATCAAAAATTTTTTCTGCTTTAAGACTCAGAGAAGTATTTCCAATTTCATGTCTAGCCTACTTTCCAATGAGATATCATCAAACAAAAAGTTAATCCGAAATTAAATTTTCCCTCTTCTTTAAAGAAAGCAGAAAAAAAGTAAGGCTGATTTTATTTGCAGTTCAGCCACACGGTGTTTTGGACTTTTGGCACGGTATCTATCAAAAGAGGCAATGTAACAGAAAGAAGAACCACCTCCAATCAAAGGAGTTGACAGTTCATTCACAAGCTACACATTCTCTACTGAAAAAGACAGAGCCCTTTACTTTCACAGCACTTAACACAATCGCACAGCTCCCAAACACAATTAGCTGGGAGCCTGAAAGCCCTTAAACAGGTGTCTTCGCAGAAATCATTAGGCAATTGATTTGCTCGCTCTCCACAGCCCGGCAAACACTCAATTTCAACGTGTGATACTGACTAGAGCTGAGGCAGAAACTCACAGGTCCGAGCCAGACTTCCTAAACCCCCGACAGCACTTTTTGCCACGGATGCGAGCAGTTTCCAGCGATTTTGTTAAATGTGTCAACCTCCGACACACCTGCAGCTCGGAGATGGGAGGCGTGACAGGTGTAATTCCAAAGGGGTCACCGAAATCCGTAACCTTCCCCCGCCTCCTGATTTTCCACACTGACGAAACGCACGAGCAACACCGAAATGCAGCTTAGGACTGCATTTAAATCACGATACTGCAGGACAGAAAACAGGCTGGCACACACCGGACTAGCACAAGCCCAAACCGGACCCTGGAGCAAACCTCCCCAACAACATCCTCAGACCTGGAGAAACCAAGCAGCAGAATCCATTTCTTTACCCTTTAAAGTTCATGCCTCTGTATTGTCCTACCGCACCGTATTTTCTTAAGCTTTTCTCATCAATAGTACCCCACGAGAATTTAAAAAAAAAAAAAAAAGAAAGAAAAAAAAACCCCACCCCAACCAACCCAAAAAGTCTCATGCATTCCCTGCTGGCAAAACACATTTTCTTCTAATCTTTCTTCTTGCTGGGGAAGAAGTAGAAAGAGGGAGGGCTTGGGACAGGAATAAAAGAGATTAATCGTGAAACAAACCGGCACTGCCCGGAGAAGGGGGAGAAGAAAAAAGACCAAAACAAACAATCCACGTAGCAAAAGGGGAAAAAAATGAAAAGGAGAAAAATAGGTTTAATTTTCTTTCCGGTGACAGGAAGAGAAGGGGAAAGAAAACTACTACAAAGATTTCCCAGTGTAAGAAAAGTAGGGTTTGAATTCCCTTCCCCAAGGACACCGAGAAATATCCCTTACTTTTCCACGCGATGCCCAACGGAGAAAAACAGAATGCCAAGAGAGAGGAAAAGCCGGAGGAAGCCGGGGAAGTAGCGAAGGAAGAAGCGAAAGGACAGAGGCGAGCGCGAGAGGGCTGGGAAGAGGCAAGAGGGGCAACGGCAGAGCTGAAAACGCCNCCCGCTCCTCCCCCGGCCCCGCCGCGCCGCGGGGGTGGGCGGGCGGCAGTCCTCCGCCTCCTTCCTGCCGCTCCCTCGCTCCCCTTCACCGGGGGAGACATGTAACGGAACTGGGGCGCCAGCACGGCATTGTGGGAGCTCTTAAAGCCGCAGCCGCCCCCGCCGCCCCGGCGGCCTCGGGAGGCGGCGGCGCTGCAGCCTCGCCTCAGCGGAGCCCCTCAGAGCCGGGCCCGGANAAAATGAAAAGGAGAAAAATAGGTTTAATTTTCTTTCCGGTGACAGGAAGAGAAGGGGAAAGAAAACTACTACAAAGATTTCCCAGTGTAAGAAAAGTAGGGTTTGAATTCCCTTCCCCAAGGACACCGAGAAATATCCCTTACTTTTCCACGCGATGCCCAACGGAGAAAAACAGAATGCCAAGAGAGAGGAAAAGCCGGAGGAAGCCGGGGAAGTAGCGAAGGAAGAAGCGAAAGGACAGAGGCGAGCGCGAGAGGGCTGGGAAGAGGCAAGAGGGGCAACGGCAGAGCTGAAAACGCCAAAAAAACCCCCCAAAAAACAGGAAAAGAAATTTTTAAAAAACCCCATGAAAATCCGAGGGGAGGTGGGAAACGGGCGAGAGGGACGGGAAAGTTGGCGAACGAAGAGGAGGCAGGGAAGGGTCACAAACCCCCCCAGCGGGGACGAGTCAGGAGCTGCCGGAGAGGGGACGCGGAGCCGGGAGAGGAAGCGAGGGACGGAGGGAGCGAGCGGGGCAGGGGAGCAGCACTTACCGCCCGTCCCCTCGCTGGCCGTGCCGGCAGCGNAGATTTTTTTTTTTCCCCTCACTGTTGTTTCTGGAAGGAACAAGAATGCCTTTGGTGCTTGTTTGAACTAGGATGCGGGAAGCCGGCAGGCAGTGTTCTGTGTTGTTGCTGATTTGGATTTTGATGATGGAAAATTCCCCCCCAAAAAAGGAAAAAGAAGTTATAAACCTCAGAGCAGCAAAGACTGCAGGCGGCTGTTCGGGGCAAAAAGTTTTGAATATGAAGTTTTAATCAGTTTTGGGAAAATGACCATTAAAAAATCTGAAACCTATTTGGAAATGAACTTCAGGGCTGTGATGCACAGGCATTTCTCACTGTCTGCAGACGCTGGCGGAAGGTCTGTGCTCAGTTCGCAGCAGCCGAGCAGCAGCAGTCAGTCCCGGCTCTTCCCGGGGCTTATGGCCTTCCCAAAACTGCCTGTGCCATGTCCAGGACACACCGGTCATTTAAAGAAGAGTCTCATCAAAAGAACTTTTTTTCTTGTTTGTGTTATCTTTATTCCTCTTGCCGGTTTTAAGCATCCTGAAGTGTTTTTATAGAGGTGTTTTTGTTTTAATTTCTGATCCTTCAGAGGAGAGTAGGGTTTTGCTTCCACACAAACAATGTGCTGGTGCTGCACGGAGGACATTTTCAAGACTACATGCATAACTTCAGTTTAGATACAAGTAAATAAATATTTGTGAGATTTGGGTTTGGGGATGTTTGTACAAATATTCCTAGTAGGTATGGACCTTGGGTTATGATCACATCTTTCTTCGTGGGTTCATTTTGCTAAGCAGATTTTTTGTAAGCACACTTCCAAAGTTCCTGCAGAAAAAGTCTTCAGAAGGCTGTCACTTTTATTTCTTTGTCTAGGACTTTTCATTCTTTTTTACAGGAAGAGGTGCTAAGCAGTCTGTGGGAAGAGCCTTAAGCACAACATGAAGTGAAGGTATGGTTGTAAAAATTAGATTATTCTGTTGGGAACCATGTGCTTTCTGTGGTCAGTTACACGCACACACTCACCTTCAGTTTAAGAAGCTTTAAAAACAAAACAACACTTGAGGGATAAAAGGAAAAAAGCAATGGTGCTGATGACCAGTTCTGCATTCTAGTGGATGCGATTTGTTTGCACCAGGCATTTTTTTACTATGACTTTCAAAAATGTCAGACAGCATCCTAAAAGCTTGATGCATTTTCTGGGCAGATTCTTTGCTGCAAAGTATTTAACCAAATATACCTGTCAAGATCCCGAGGGCTGCTGTTCTCAGAATATACCACTGCTTCCCTTTGTTTTTCATGAAGCCTGTAAACACAACAGAAGCCGTAAAACTCAAGGAAGAAATTTTGCCAAAATTCAGGCTTCCCGGCTGGGAAGCTATTGAAGCTATATGACCTGGGAAATTATTGTTAGGAGGAGAAAAGCCTTTTTGAAGGAGTTAATGGTTTACTGAAAACAAGTACTTGATAAGTCATTGAGTTTGTGTTGTTTGTCTGCTCCAGGTGTTCAGCAGAACCGGGGCCACAACCTCAAACATCGTGTTTTCTATTCAATGTTCATCCACCAATTAGTTTATCAAGCCCAACAAATAATTTTTATACACTTTCTGTCTAATTTCCTTTGAGAAAGTTTAGTGAATGAAAAACACCCCATCATGGAGGGGAAATTAATGGCCATGATTAAGAGATTTCTGAATGTTCAGCACATGCACAACAAGGCATAAAATGTTTGTGCTCAGTGGTGTTGTGATGTTTGACTTGCTGGCTGAGGACTGGCATTTTAAATATTCTAATGTCTTATTTCTTCCTACTTCCCTTCTGCAATTCGGTTATGAAATCACCAAAGGGAACATATTTCTGCTGCTTCAAATAGCTGTTGCGA
The DNA here is from genome assembly GCA_013399915.1 of Illadopsis cleaveri. Classification (NCBI taxonomy): domain Eukaryota; kingdom Metazoa; phylum Chordata; class Aves; order Passeriformes; family Timaliidae; genus Illadopsis; species Illadopsis cleaveri. Next base: position 47,871 of record VXBB01003582.1, on the reverse strand, counting down.
ATTTTTCAGGGCAATTTTTGCACACCTTGATGTGACAGGATGTCCAGAAAGGGCATCAAATACATTTTTAAGAGTGATTTTTTACATCAAAAATGTGACTGTTTTGGAAGGTGAAGTGGTGGCAAAAAGAGAAAATGGAATTTCAGTGTTGCCTTGTTTGCATAAATTTGACTAAGAATTTGACCAAGACTAGCACAGGGAAGATGACAGTGGTCATTTAAGCGAAAAGGGGGGAATAAGGCTCAAATCCAATCATGAAATGGAGCTAAAATTGTACAAATACCTCCCTGATGTAACATAGCAGTCCAGCTGCTCTTTTGTGAAAGAACAAGATTCCTTGTTTCCCTAGAAAATTGGTTAGGAAGAAGTTACAGAGTAATGCTAAATTGCACCAGCCAAGGGCAGGACTTTGTGCTGGTGTGGGATGACTCTGCTGTGACAGTTCTTCACTCCTGGTGCCCACCCCAATCACTTCTTAACTTTGTTACTTTTAATTAATCCCAAATAATTTGTGTCACATTCACCTTCACTCAGTCCTTTTTCCACACTTTGCTGGAGGAGGGTAAGGAGGATCTAGCCAGAGAAGTTTTCAGATCTGTAGCAAAGCAGTTTTCCCATAAAGATCCTGCTTTGGTTTTGCCAAAGGGGTAATTTAAGTATCCCAGGAAAGGAGTAAGACACTCTTTGGATTCTAGTTGCACAGGGAATTCCATGCAGAGCCTTACACATATCTTCTTAATGAGCACAGAAAGGAGAAAATAGGCCCACATGCCTTTTGGTTATGTAAGTTTTCCTAGAATTATGCCTTTTTGACCAAAACCAGGAAGAGAACATTTCTGAGGTTCCTTAATTTCCTCCTCTCTTTGATCTATCAGCAGCTACCACTGCCCTTGCCACCATCGTTTCACCTTGAGAAATGCAGTGTCTCGGTGGGCTCTTCACATTTAAAACAGATATAAAATCTGGCTCATTGAGAACAGAAACAGCTCTGTGTGACCAGTGACAAGTGATCAACGCTGCTTTCACTGTCGTGGGTTTGCAGGAAGCTCTTCATGGTTGGAACAGAACAAACTCTGTCTCTGCAAATGCTTTCTTGAGGAAAAGCAGGGCTGGATCCAGCAAATGATTTAACTGTGTACATATATCTGAGCATGTGAATAGTTTCAGTGGGACTGCTTGCATGATCAAAGCTAGGCATGTGCTTAAGTACTTTGCTGAATTTGGTCCATAGCAAATAAATCTGAACTGATACCCAGCAAGCAGAAAAACAAGCTAATTTGGAGTGGGGTTAATTTATGTCCAGTGGTGTATTTGATTAACTGTGAAATGAACATTTCAAGAGGCTGGTTTTTTTGAAAATAGAGTTGCTGTCTGATTTTCAGGGGAAGGAAACAAACATCAGATTAAAATTTAAGTGCATTCTTCAAACTCTTTCTTCTTAGTTTTGTTTTTCTTTTCAGTTAATATTTATTTCTTGGAGCCTGAGGAGCAATAATTCCTGGTTGTTTCTCCTCTGTGTTCTCTAGGTCTTGCCTTGCTGTGCACTGAGTGTGAGTGATGTGCTGTGTTTGATATACAGAAAAATGCAATCTCAGTCTTCAAATGGTTGAAATTCAAAAGACAGATATTCTAAGATGGGAAATGGGTTCTATTTCTGTTTCACACAGCAGATTCTGGATACTCACAGAGACTGCAGATTTCAAGACTCAGCTCTGTGGAAGAGATCCAAATGAGCTCGAAAAAGAATCCCAAACGAAATTCTTCTCCATTATTTCTGACCTGGCCATGACTGTTAACTCACACTAACTAGGGAATTAGCCTTGAATAAGCAACCAGAGCAAATTTATTTTTGTTGTCAGTGCCAGCAGTAACTCTCCCAGTTCCTGGGTCCAGCCTAAGCACAGTATGAATATATTCAGGGATAGTTACAGTTCTGGCAGGCAAGATACTCAGTATTCATGAATGTGGCCCTTCTGTTTATTGCACAGGAATGGGAATCAGGTGAGCCTGGTTCTGTCTATTCATCAAAAAATGGCTTTTTTCCTCTGATTTTTCTTGGTTAATAGAGAGTCATCTTCTTCCTTCAGAGATAGACAAGTTCACTCAAGTTAGAGAAACATGTTGAAGTCTGAAGTGGGAGAATGTTACAGAGGAGTGAAACATTACTAGCAGACCTTACCCTTGTGCATTGGCCGTAAGATTCTAAGATTAGGATGAACACCTTTAAAACAGTTTTTAAAGGCCTATTTAAATCAATAGTTATCTGACATGGTGGATAGTAAACCGTAATTTTTAAAGGTTTTTTTTTTTTCAAATTTTGTCTTCTATAGATCACTGCACAAGAGTCTTAGCTTTCATTAGAGAAAAAAGAATAAGTTTGTAGTTGCCGTGGTTACAAAGAAAAGCAGGAAAAATGTGAACCTTGACAGTTCTGAAACCAAAATGCAAATAAGAGGAAATCTAAATGTTGTATGATAGGGAAGGAGAAATTACCAATATCAGTCTTCAGACATTTAATTTAAACATAATGACAACAAAAATGTTAAGTATTATGCAAGTACTTCGCATCACCTTTTTGCCAAGTGCTGGAAAGAAATACCACTATAAATCTCAAGTAATTCAGAAGAGAGAAAATTATGTACTGTTGCTCTGACAAAGTGACCAGATATCAGCTAAAACAAATTAATATCTCTATGGGGACTTACATCTCTCTTGCCTGGAGGACCTAGATGGTGACAGAACCATTGCACCAAGCAAGGACTGAGAAACCATCTGAAGATCAAACTATCTAAAATGAGTCTTCTGTTGACGAGTTGGCTCAGCAGTGAAAAAAACTCACACCTTAAAAGAAATCCAGTGATGGGGACAAAAATAGTTGACTTAACTAGGAGGGAATGACAAGGGGAAGACTTTAATTTAGGAACCTGGAAATGTGCCCTTGAAATGGGTGTAATATTTAATGCAGGAGTTAATTTGCTGGGTGACTAGAAATCTGTGCCCTTCTCTGATCAAGGACATTTAGACAGGAATATTCTTTTGTAATGCACAGAAAAGTTGTAAAACCTTTGTAATTCCAATGTTTCTTTGGGTTGGATGTTTTGGCTTTGTTTTTCCTGTAAAACATGGCAGAATCCTCTCTCTCCAGCTGTGATACAAAACTTTAAGATAGTAGGATATCCTTGCATGGGGTTCAAAACCCAGGAATATTTAAAGGGTTTGTCATGGTACTGTTGCTTTTGATTTAGGACAATTATCATTTCCACTGTAAGATATGGCTCATCAGCACTATATTTAAATATATTTATAACTATATTCACTTTCAGTTTATAAATCAGTTTTGTTGTTATTCGTCTGTAAAGCCGGCAGGTGTGCCAAAAGACATGCCTGCTTTTCTATTATGCACAGATTTTTATCTTGCACATAAAAAGGAACACCAAACCCCTTTCATATTTTGACCTTGTCAATAAATTCTAGACCCTCGATTTTTTCCTGCTGCACAGTATTTCATCTCTATTGAAAATGATAGGAATTACCTGTCCCCTGAAGCAGCAAAATCATGGCTAATATATTTTAAAACACAAAGAGTGCAAAATTTCAAAAACACCTCAGTACTTCCCAAGCTTAAGCCCCATTTTCATAAGTAAGTTAGGGCCAGATCTCCAAAGCTTTTGGAAAATGCAAATAGATGCCTAGAGGGCTTTCAAAACACACATTAAAATGGAGAAGAAAAAAAAAAAACAAAACACCACAGAATAAAGTGTTGCTGCTGAGGTTTCCATCTTAAGAAGTTTGCATGGGAAAAAAAGAAGTGTTTTTTACTTCTCAGGGATTTTTGGAAAAGCTTGGGAATAAACACTGTCACTTCCCTGCACCTCCAGAAACTTTGTAATAGAAGTTTGTTGAAAAGTTTGAAATCTATTGCAGCAAAAATTGGTGTTTTCCTCTGCAAGGTCTGTATTTAACCTGAGCTCAGCAGATTCATTTCTTTGTCGGAAGCAGTTTCCCTGTTGTCCTGTAAAATCTTTTTCTCAGTCTCACTCCTTGCTTTTGTGGTAGGTTGGGAAACATGAGAGGGCAAGATACCCTCTTTCAACAAAGAACTAATTTCCTGATCCTTATGACCCTAGTGAGCCAAGCTTCCCCACAGAGAAACAAATTGGATGACTGTTTTAGGATAATTGGGTAGTTCTATGCCTTACAAGTAAGTTATTGGAAATCAGAGCTGTGAAAAGCTCTTTCCTGGCTTTACCTGTTGTTGCCCCTCATCGAGCCCTTTGTTTTCGAGAGGTTTCATTTATTGTCTACTTCAAACTGAAAAAGAGCAAAGAAGTTGGCAAAGTAAGTTTCGGATATTTACGTTATCAACTGGTTGTTATTGGGTTTAAAATTTTCTTCCTGCCACTTTCCTTGTCCCTTCTCTTCCTTTTACATGGTGTCTTTTTCTTTTAAGGTCAAAATCTTCAAAAATCTTGTAAGCCTGTGTGATGCTGCATCCACCACCATGCATTCATTTACAGATCTGTGCACATCCTTGCTGGATTAGTGTTTTCTGTATTAAATTTTAACAGTCACGTGTCTTGGCTTCTAGTATCTGTTGGGAGCAGAGAGTTCCCTGCTGATTCAAGGGGAGATTCTCAGTATTGTTTCATGCCTTATGTTCTTCCCCCAAGCCACAAGTCCTGAAGATTTTTTGTGCAACGCCCTGATTCTTTGTCCTCTGGGAGCGTGGATGGATCTGAGCAGTCATGGCAGTGGGGTCACAACAAGGCTGTCCCTCCACAAAGCCCACATCTCGGCTGATGTTTGCTGGCCCAGAAGAGGGCAGAGGCTGGCATCCCGTTCCCACCAGCTGTTTTCTGCACAGCCAGCACTCAGTCTCCAGGGAGCAGAAGGGAGGTGCATTTTCCAGCATCCTGATACAAGGGAGAGCCTCTCCCCCAGCCTTGGGTATGGATATGCCCACGGGAACAACTGGAGCAGGGTGTAGGGACCAAAACCAGTCCTGGATAGCTGGAATAGTGGTGATGTAAGCTCAGGCCCAGCCTGAGATCAGGGCAGGCTAATTTCCTTTTCTGGGAAATAATCCCAACACAATGTACTCTTCTCTTTACTAGGGAAGTATTTTAGGGCAGCTATTTATTTAGAGCAGCTCTTTTGCTGAGTACCAAGCCCAATCTGGCCCAGCGAGTTCCCTTTTTGTGGCTCCACATCTTTTGTGGCTGGGACGGATTGGTGAGCTGCAGAAGGATGTCAGAAGGGGATTGTTGCTGCTCATTCCGTCACGGTGGTTGTTATCTAAGGTCCCTTTGCAGGAAGGAAAGGGGAAAAGTCACCTCACAGAGCACACAGATCCCCTAGGGCATTCCTGCAAGAAGCAGGAGCAGAGTCCTACTGGGAGGGAACTTTCTGGGGCCGTCTGGTGGTGGTTGAAGGCGAGTGAGTGGCACCTTCTCCTGCTTGTAACTCCACGAGGGAGCCCTGATCTGCAATAATCTATTTTTGCCCAAGAGAAAATATCGTGCTCCTATGTGAAAATATAACTGCAAAACCTCTAAAAATGTCCATACTTATCACCATAATGCCTGGAGATGGGTAATTTCAATTTTGGGTCCAAGGCCACATTCTCAGCATTGCTTCAAAAAAGAGCTATACTGATTTGTACTCAATGACCATCTGGTCTTTAATTTTGTATACCAAGTAAAAATGAGCACTGGTTTCATTATTTTTCCCCCACTACTCGTGAGGCACAACCCTCCAGTGAACAGAATGATGAATATTCCAATGTCCTGAACATGATGGATTTTAATTTCTTATTAGAGGAAGCAAAGGAAGAGAGAAAGTAATAGCTTTAGAGAGAATGGCTCTGTTTGTTTTTTTAAGTACCTACATTTGCCTGGTAGTCTGCTATGTAAATGAATTTTCCTTGAAATCTGATTATTGATTTACCATTTTTTTATTATTATATCTTTTATGTCAGGCAGCCCACTAGCACAATTCCTCAAAAGAGAATGAAAGTGGTGTAAAAACAGAGTAAGGGATGTAATGCTAAATGTCAGGAAAAATATTAACATCAAATATAGTTGGTCAAAACCCAGCAAAATTTTTAAATTATTGATGTTTTTCTGAGAAATTCAGTTGTAAAAGGGATCTGTTAACATGACACGGTAGAAATTTCCAACACATAGACATCATTTAATTTGCTCGCTAAAACTTTCAATGTAAATGTGGACACGGGAGGTGTAAGTAATGTAGGCACAGCCCTCTGACACTGACTGGATGTATTTTTCTTCCCTGCTGTAAAATCACAGCTCCAAGCTGCTTTCAAGGGTCTGCTCCGTAAGGAAAGGCAAGCAGGAAAGCTGAAAACACGCAGTAAATTGATTTAGGCCAATTTTTATTCTTTCAAGCAATAACAAGTAACCTCTAATCTCTTTGTTTTTCTGACCTGTCCCTGACTTCTGCTGTTTGTTTGCTTTTTCATGTCGCTGGGTTTGTGTCAAGCCTAAACAAAGAGATGGACTGATCTTTTGTTCCTGGTCAGTTTTAATTTGTTTTCTACGACCTGTATGTGCAAACGGCAGAGGTGTGAGCTTTGAAATGCTAAGGGAAGCTGAAAAACAGGTCTTGAATGAGACTCTCTTTTTAGGTATTGTAGCAGAAGAGGGTTTCTCAACTAATTACCCAGCCTTTCAGCCAAAGACAGGAACAAAGGAAGAGCTAAGCTGCTGTAAGATAATCATTCTGTTTATCAGCGTTCTACAAACACCACTTGTAAAGTAATGATAAGCCCTTTGCACTCAGATAATGCAGCTGATCCAGGCATATCTCAGAGATGCTGTGCAGAGCTCCCAATTCAAAAGAGGTTCTTGCCTACATTCAGGTGAGAAATGGTGTTCCAGATGGTCCAGTGAATATTTTAGAGGCTGGCAATGAAGTCAGAGGCATTTGGGGTGAGCAGAATAGTTCTTGTAGACTGAGAATGAAGGAGGGTAATAACAGAACACTGTTATTTGGAACACACAGAGAGGGACAGGCTGACTATAAGGAAAATATAGTTTAGACAGAATTTTGTTTCTTAGTAGTGAGGGTTAAGAAGATGATTCTGTTTGCATTTTGCCAGTTAAATCCTACTGTGAAGCTGCTCTTGTTTTCTTTCATCGTAATTTCTTCTTGTTTTTCTTTCATCCAAAGGCACCCTTCCTAAAACAAAGTTCCCATCCCTTTTGGAGAAATTTTGCCAAAGTCATGCACCTCTTTATGCCTTGCACTTTGTGAATATTTCATCTTCCATAAGCCATGCCAAAGACTCTCATCATGAAAACAAGGATCTAAATAATTCTGGGATAAATGAGGGCTATTTTTCTCTTTTCCATATTAAGTGTTTATAAACTTCAAAGTAATAATAACCTTGAAAAAAATTACAAAACCCAATGCTTTGAAAAATCAATGCTTTAATTCAGAAGTGCTACCATGAAGTACCTGGGATGGTTTTGATTTTTTTTTTAAACACATTGCCTCCCCATCTTATGCAAGCAATTTGTAGATACCTACAAGACCCAGTGCCCTCAGGATTTGCCTGGCATCTCTTCCATGAAAAGAATGGAGTTCTCAGAAGAGTGTAATTTAACGTGTGGTACTATGAACTTTCACTGAGGGAGGGCATGTCTCGAATCTGAGCGAGTATTCCTTTTTAATTTGTTTTCTCATGGTCAGTATTTACTTTCCATGTGGATGAAAGAGTGCTGGTGCTGTTCATCCCGTGGGAGATGCTTGCCCGGATAGACTGCAGCCAAAGGGGATGTTCAGGATTATTGTCCCTATGGATGTCCTGTGGGTCATTCCCCTGATCCATGGCCCCTTGGACAGGTACAGCCCATGGGGCTATTGTGCATTCGAACAAACATCTGTGCCTGGCACGGGCCCAAAGAAGAGGAGAGGTCAGGGACCTGCGGTGTAAATACATGAGAAAAAAGCCAGGGGGATGTGGGATGTGAAGGAGTGGCCTGAACTGAGAGCCCCCTGCTAAACGTGTGACACTGATAGGTCTTCTTTTCTGAGGGCTCTGTGTGATTATCACATTGGTCTTCAGGAAATTAAGGGGCCAATTTCACCTTCTCTATTCTTTCTTCAGGGCTTGGCAGTGGTTTCAGAGCCCAGGCACAGGTGATTTTCTTTGTTATATGGCAGGCCAATGCAGGCCATCACCTGGGAATGGGATGGAAATGGTTTTCACTCAGTATCGTGTGAGAAAACTCCTGGAGTGTCAGCAAAACCCTGTGCTTCCTGCCAAGTGAATTTATGTGTTTCCATCTTCCTAATTTGTGTAGACACAGAAATCCCCCAGACCAGCTTCAGTTTTCAAAGCTGTTGAGAGAAAACCCCTACTTTCCTCTGGCACTGGAGGAGTCTGTGGGCACAATCAGGTGCCTGTGCTATCTGCCTTGGGCCTGCACACTCTGTGCCCTTCCCTCTGTGCCACAGGAAAAATCCCTCTGTGCAACAGCCACGGCACAGTGCAAGTGTCACACAGCTCCAGCCAAATCAGTTCTGACTCCAACCCTCAAAGGAAACTCTGCACATCTGTAATGTATTTATGGCTCTGCTTGCTCATTGTCCTCCCTGTGGTCTCTTTTAATGAAGGGTATGAAAAATTAAACTCCTTCATAGGCTCCAGCAAGCTAAACAGACGTAGTGAGTGAATGCTCTGCTCCTGAAGCACCATTCTGCCAGTTACTGGTTGACAAATTTATGTGGGTACATGGAATGGGACCTGTAATGAGCTTCCTGCACAGTCAGGGCCAAACTGTGCCAGGAGCAGGGCTCATGTGAGTCCCACGCTGGGACTGAGGGCAGTTTTATGGCCCTGAAATGGGCAGTGCAGTACAAAACTCCAGAATTACATTTTTTTAATTACACAGCAGCAAAAGAACCCAGAGAGGGGTTGTGGACCCCAACACCCCTGATGGTGTATGGAGCAATGAAAAGGAAAGGTTGTAACTGTTGTTCTCTATGCTGTGTCTTTAAAAAATGTGACTCTCCCACAAGCTGGAGGCTGCCTGTTCTGTCATTTCAAGGTGGATATAACTAACACACTGCGCAATTTACGTAAGACATCTTTGGTTAAATTCTTTTAAAAGGATACCATCAATTTAAAGATTACTTTTCCCTGGGTCATTAAAGTTAGGCACATACTAATTTATTAAAGGGTAATGTATTATACCTAGGAAGTGATAGTATCTGCCAGGAATTCCAGGGAGGCTATAGAGGTCTTGCTGTGATGAGCCAAGCTGATAAGAGCACAGGTGAGACAGCTGTGTTAAAAGAGCTGCCTGATCCTCGCAGTGCGGTGGCAATAATCCTTTTGGGAAGGTGGCATGGACAGACACAGCAGTGGAGCCTACAGCAGGAAAAAAATGAAACGCATCAAATCTTATTTACGGGCTAACGCTGCTTAACATGTGCCAAGTGCTGTCCAGCCATGTGTAAATAAAAAGCTCCTCTTCGGGAGAGCTTTCACAATCACAAAAAATGTGCTAAAAGCCTGGGTGGATGCCCCATCAAGCAACCGGCCTGCCAGGAGAAGGTTTGCAGTGTAAATAACCCTTTCCTGAGTTATCTCTGCCTAGATTTTTGCAGCTAAAATGACCCCGTGGGGATACAAAGGTGCCCAGATCACCTGTGGTGGAGGAATTGTGGTGATGTTCCCAGCCATGTGATATCAGTAAGAAAAATGCATGAGCAGCAATTTCAGAAGTCAGACCTGAAGGCTACACAAACTCCATCAGTGAGGGGATGAGCCAGTGAGGCAAAAAACTTGGCTGAGGAGAGAAATGCTTCAGTGTAACAAGCACTGGAGGAACAACACTCCAGGAAGCACCAGCATCCGCAAAGGGACCAGGTGACAGATGTGAACTGGAGCAAGTCTGATCCCTCAGCCTCACTCAGCACCCTGGGATTATCCCTGCAGGTCACTGAGAAAGTCAGAGTAGAGCTGTTCACTAGAAAAAGGAGGGGGAAAAAAATCTCGGTGGGAATCAAAGCTGAATTGCAGAGGTTGCTGCAGCAAACCAGGATGGAAAACCCAGGGCTAAGAGCAAAGGCAGCGTGAGAGGCCCTGGAAGTTGGTCTGGGCTTGGACTTGGCCTCTGTCAGCAGGATTGTGTAAGCAGGGAAGCTCCTGCCAGTGCCTCGCTCCAGGCTGGAGCGAGGAGTGGAGGCTGGCAGGGATGCAGGGACGGCATCGCAGTGTGGGACGAGTTTCTCTCATGGACAGGAAATATGTTCAACAATTTCCCTCCTGTGAATGCCCAACTGGGCTACAGGGACAGGGTAGAGGGAAGGAGTGAAAAACTCCCATGCTTTATGCTGAAATTATTTTGTTAATTGTTGCAATTCTAAGCCAGTCTCAGGATTTAAGAACAACACCCTCAAAGTTCAGCATTAAATGTCCTACCTGTCCTATTTTGAGATCGCAAATCTTTTCCAGATCTTTGGCTCCTAACAGGCACCATCAGCACAAACCTTTTCCCTAAACATTCTCTGTTTTTAACCCCTGAGAGGGCCTGGAAAACTCAAATGTGATCTGCTTTTCCCCTGAATCTCAAAGGGGCATCACTGAGAATTAAGCACTGGAATGCCATGGGGCAGGAAAGGCTTCTTCCAGAGGCCAGAGCAAAGGCATTTTCATGCAAGATCTACTCGAGGCTCCATCATCCCACACCACAGGGACACAAAGCCTCCTCCTGCCCTGCCCAGGAGCAGAAGGAGCAGGGAGGCAGAATTTGGGCAGCTCGCCCAGGAATACAGTGACAGACCCTGACTCAGAGCGTGAACAACCTTGCCCTTCCTGTGGATGTTTCCCTGAAAGGAGTGACTTAGCCTTAAGCAAAACTGGAACACCAAGAAATCGTTGGAATTCAGGAATCACTTGTTTTCCTTTTGCACAGTTTCAGGGTTTTTATTTTCTTTTTCTTTTTTAAGGATGAGCCTTATTGCACCTCTTGCTCATTTTCTGGTTTGAGCAGCTTTTAATGTGAGAAAGACACAGAATTTCTGAATTGTAAGACAGCTTTCCAAGGAACTGAATGAGTTTTTTTCAGTGCAACTGTCAATAAATCTTCGGGTTTTGAAACTAAAATATATTTTCCTCATTTAAAAAAAAAAATCTGCCTTCACTGGGAAGTTTTGATCTGAGCACAGAATCCAAGTTGTGTATTGGGCACTGACTTCAGATGGATTGGTGGCTTAAGCAAGGAACTTCGCCTTTTCCCTAGTTTTTCTATTTGAACTCTATTTGTTTCTCTTCCAGCAGAGCTTTATAAACATCCAAGCAAAAAGAACTTGGAGAAATGTACTGCTGTTATACAACTGCTAATCATTACTATTCTTCTATTGTATTTGGTGACGTAAGACAGCCCCAGCCAGATGCCTTGAGATCTGAGGAAATGTCTGCAAGGCATCTTTGTGGTAACACATGGATGCCGATTCCATTCATCATTTTCTTGACAGTTTAACTAACTACTCCCAAGCCAAAAAAGATCCCTGAAATCCCTCCCAGAAATATTAGCTGAAGGACAGGAACAAGTCACTATAAAAGCTCAGGCAGCCTGTGTGGAAATTCCAAGGCTCAGGGACTGTCAGGAAAGAGGCTGCAGAACATAATCAAAAAATGCTGCCTTGCTATACATGGGCCTAAATTCTATACACAGGGATTTACACCTCCACTGGACACACAAAAAAGAAAAAAGAAAAAGGAAAAAATCAGAGCTCTGCACATTGTACACAGTTGGAACCATTCATCCAGAAACTCTGGTTTGAACTTTCCGAAGTACCTATGGGATTTAGAACAAATCCCAGCTAACTTCAGTAGAACTGGGGCCCTTGCACACTTGAATAATTGAAAGCTCCAGTAAGAATCACCAGAAGCATATTTTTCAACCTTTTACAATTTGCAGCACCTTAAAACCTTTCTTTTTCCAGTGGAAGTGTCACTTCCTGTATAGTGATTTAATACTGCAGAAAATAGGTTTGCTTTTCTTAGTTACCCTCTGCAGACCCCTTAAAAACACTCTATGAACACACAGATTGCAGGTTAAAAACTGTAACTTTGACATATCTTAAAATATTTATTGTTTTCTCTAGAGCCCTTTGTCCTGGCGTCATTCAAACAATTACACAAAAGTCAGGGTCTAGTTCTTGTGGTTAGATAAAGCTGAAAAGCATCAACTTTAACTGTTTAGTATTTGAATGTTTAGGGTTTTTGGTTTGGTTTTTTTTTTTGAGTGCCAATTGCATAATGTTTTGAGCTCTAGCTTAGAACATTTGAATGTCTGGTGTTGGTAGTGATGTATCCCTGATAGTACACGCCTTGTGTTGGCCCTCTATGCATTGTATAAGCCCCACGTTAAAAACCAAAATTTTGTATTGACATATGGTGGGGAGGAGACACTCTCCACACTTGTTTCCTGCTGAATACCTTGGAAAACCTGGGGAAGCATTCTGTCCAGGACCACCAGAACATGACATTATTACATTACAGAGTGACCTGTGCAAACTGAGGTGCGGATCCACGCTGTCTTCGGGGACATTATAGAAAACCTGAACTCTACTCTGTATTGAAGCTTACAAGAATGACAACCTGAGGAGAGCACAGAGAGCCAGGACCAGGCCATCAAACACAGCTTCAAAGGTCATACTCCTCTTGGCACCAAAAAGAACCACGGCCATGAGCAATTTGCTTTGTGTTTATGGCTTTTACCTTGGTGTGCTGTTTGTCTTCTAATAAACTTCTTGACTCACTAATCATCTGTTCAGAAGAGCTTTCTGAGCTGTGACTGGGGAAGAGATGAATGCATCCAGTTCTGGAATTATGCAGTGAAATGCTACTCTGCATATTATAGCTGCAGCATGATATATTAGCCTGTAAAACACAGCATGAGAAAGGCTGAGAAAAATGGGAAGGAGGGACTTGGTGAGCTGTGTGATGAAGGGAGGCAGTGCAGGGAAAAGGTGTTAGCCTTGCTGAGGCGTAGCAGGGAATGGGAGATATTGGAGAAAGGGGTTTGGGCTGAAAGATCTGTGCTTGACGTGGTTGTAAGAGAAATAGTCACTGCAGGACTGTAAAGAGCAGCAGCTGGAAGTGATGATGAGCTGTGTGATGCAAAGAGACAGAACACCACAGTAATCTCTTCCAAGCTGTGGGGTATCCCAGCTGGATACAATGGAAACTGAAAATCACAGCCCAAGGGTTGCCCCTGCACCACGGCCGGGCTGACCACAACTGGGGCACTGTCACCATCCTTACACTGCAGTCATGCCTGAGGCAGTAACAGGATTTTAATGACTTGGGAAAGCAGCAAGGCCCTTTCTGACACAGAGTGACATGTAGTGGGGGTGGGAAACAAGTGAGGGGCAGTGGATAGGTGTTTAATTAAACTACATCCAGCCTGAAGGCAGTACTCAAAAAAATTTGAGGTTTTTCTGTGTATCAGGTCAGATTTCTCCCTCAGCCCCAAACTCACCAAGGGTTGACCTGAAGAACCTGACCTGGCTATTTTTCTAAAGGTTTGGGTGACTCTGGTTTGGTTTGGTGGGCAAAAGACAAGCTTACAGATACATTTTGGCATTGGAAAGGAATTGTTAATTGTTACAGCTTGAAAAAACAGATTACTCCAAGGTTAAATATCTGAAAATATTAATAAAACAAAACAGAGACTTTCAAGTTTGAATCACAGGTTAAAATCAACTCCAAATGAGGACGGATCCAACATTGTTCCTTCTTGGAAAGTGCTTGCTAGCCTTTATGAAGTTAGCTGGGCTTGCCTTTTGATTTTCACCATTTTGGTTGGTTTTGAAAATGATTGGGTTGTTGTGGTCCACAGCCATGCTGAGGTGTCCACAGCTGAAATGTAGCAGTGTAAGCAGAACTGCAGGAACCTGACCATTGTTTCATCTGTTCATTTGTTTCAGTGGCTGGTCCCATGGCTTAGATCAAACAGCCTTTCATGGCTGCTAAATGAAGGGAAATCTTGAGAACATGCAGCCAACATGGCAGATTTGGGGTCCAATTTGCTTTCAAAGCTTTGGGTATTGCTTATAGGGTGGTATGGGATAACAGTGTGACTGAGCATTAATATTATAAAAGATCATTTCTACTCCAAAAAGAGAATTTTTTTAAGTGCCAGGAAAAGCTACACGGTCACTGAAACTTTTATCTGGTCCCTTATTCTCTGAGCCACTCTGAACGTGTCTTTACTTCCATGACCTTGTACTTTTTTTTGCTGTAGAAATGCAATGGCCTCATTAAATAAACCTGACCAAACAGGTCCCTGTTGCACACCCATTGTCTGTGTGCTGAGGGTCACAAGGACAGAAATAAAAAGCCATTACTCTGGTGACCCTTGTGATATGCATAAGGAACATGAAGCAAGATTATCTATATTGAGAACAGGAGTTTTCTGAGTTTCAAGTACCTATTTTTACACTGGATTAACATCTCCTCTGCCCTTCCAAGTCTTGCTAACAGAACACCAGCAGCAGGAGAGTGACCCCTTCTCCTGCTGAAGCAATTCTGCTCTTTGGGCTTATAGAATGCTAATAATGACTGTGAACTTGCCACTGGCGAGGCTGGATGCACTTTGGAGCAGGTATTTGCTGACAGCAGAAAAGCAGTGGACTCCTGATTTCCCCTTCAGGCTCCAGAGAGGGATGTGTTCTAGTGACCAGTTTTCTGCCTGTCTATTTGAAGCATCCAACTTCCCCTTGTCATTCTTGGGATGTTATTCAACCAAGTGTTGTCTGTGGGTTCTCCCATCACCTTGGATGGGTTTTGTAAACCACAGGGAAGTCCCAGGGGCCACATCCTGACCCCCATGTCATGCCCAGCTTCCCTCTCCCCACCCCAGGTAACCTCTGTAAACCTCAGGTGTCCCTTCTCTGCCTCAGGTATTGTCTCACCACCTAATCTCCTTTTCTTGTTCCTTATCTTGCTCCTCATGCTGCTGTACAGTTCTGGCAGCTTCCTTCTTCTTGTGGTTCAGGAGGAGAGAAATCCTGGGAAAGCAGGGGGAAGAGGGCTTGCTGTTTGCTTTGGTGCCCCATCCACGGGCTAGAGGAGCAGGAACCACAGAATCATAGAATGGTTTGTGTTGGAAGGGACTTTAAAATCTTCTTGTTCCAACTCCCTGCCTTCTATCCCTCAGACCTACCTCTGACTGCTGGCACAGAGCTCATCCAGTCCCTTTCTGTGAGACTAGTGAGGTGTGTGAAGGAGCCTTGTAAGAGAGAGAAGTGACACTGAGAGGGCTGAGACAACCCGGCCAGGAGAAGGAGCCAGGTAGGGACCTTCCCATTCTCTTATCCCAGAGCCCTTCAACAAACTCAGCAGGTCAGAGTGGTGTGGTCTCTGGATCTGGCCAAATGCTACCTGCAATTTTTCAGAGCCTCCTAATGCCATTAAATTGAGGCAAGGTTTCACAAAGGCAAATTTCATGTTCCTTTTCCAAAGGCTAAGGGCATTAAAGCCTCTCTGAAAAAGATTACCAGGGTATTTTGACAAAGCAAAATACAACCTAGCCCTGGTCTTAGAGATAAGAGAAACTTCTAGCTAAGATTTTCCCATGTAGTTCAGGTTTAGGTAAATGTTCAGCATGGAAATTGTAGCTAAATTATCTAATGTTTGGTAAATGTACTTGAACAATCTTAACAATAGAGCTGTCAGCCTCATCTACAAGAAGGGGTTTGCACCGTTTTGGCAGAAAGATCTAAGATAGAATGGGTATAAGGCAAAGCTGGGAAAATAATGTTGTTAACTACTTCCCAATGAGTCATCAGCAGGTTTTTAAAAACTTTGTAGTAACAATAGTTTTTTAGAACACATGAGATGCTTTTCTTCAGAAAGCAGCATTATAATGAGGGAGGGGTGGAAATGCATGTGCTTTTCATCTGCAGGGAACACAAAGAGACTTCGTAATGTAAAGCAGGCTTTAAAAGAGACAAATAAGCATGTTAGAGAAAAATACTTGAAGAATAAATCTGGAGAGCAACGTTTCAAGTGTGCACAGAAATGCTTCCATATCTTCTGAAGTATATGAGCCAGGCAGAGGAAACTGCTCCCAGAGTCACGGCAGGGCTGATAGATTGGCTCGCACACCCGGGACTGATAAACAGGTTTTGTGCAAATCTCTTTCAGACCGTTTCCCTTTTCTTCTGATAAATATTTAAAAAGAGATTTGCCTCACCAAGATGACTTTAGTATGAGAAAGTGAGCAGGGAGTTTAATATGGATGGATGTGAAAGAGTTTTACAAACTTTTTTGTTTTGTTTTGTTTTTACTTTATTTTATACAGCGGGCAACTGGTATCACTTACAAACTCCCACAGAGAGTCTTTGCTGCTGCTGCTGCTGCTGCTGCTGTGGTTACAAGCCACTCACAGACAGAAGTCTGAACGACTTCTGGTACCTTTATGGTCTTCCAGTTTCCCTCTTTTTCTCCTATAGCCTCTGCCTGTCTGCAGAGCCCTGGAAAGACCGTGGCCTCGGCCCCACCCTGCTGGTGGAACGTTCCTGGAAACCATCAATCAGAAGGAGTTGCCTTTAGCAACCAACAACAAATCTGCCCGAGTTCACCGCGGGGATGGAGAGTACGTGGTTGTTACTGTGTTGATGTTCAGCTGAGAATTCTTAGTATTGGGAAGACTTAACCTGTAGGAGCTTTCAGAGGGCAAGTTTTAAGTAATGAATGTCTGCAGGGTGTGATGGGAGGCTCCTCCACCCCAGTCACTGTCACTGAGAGCAGGAAGAGATCCTGAGCCAGTTTGGAAAGAAAGGACTGCAAGGTGCCTTGGTTGCTAAAAACACCATCAGGCAGCCTTGCAGTCCTCAGCAAGGCTTGAAAAATCTGTAGGGGTGGAAATGTCCCAGTCAGTCTTTCTAATAGCCTGAATTATAGTATATTTTAATGTTCTTATTGCTGACTTGTTATGTAAAACCTTAAACACCTTGTCAGGGGAAGATAAGTGTATCTATTAAAAGACATGGGTGTTTGTGCTCTCTATATATTTTTGTATTGAAAAACCATATCTGCCTGTGGATATTTTACCCAGGTACCCCACAGGTGTGCAGTGCTGTCTCCAGGCTCACCTAGGAACACCTCCCATCCCTTCCCAGCACAGAGAAGTGAGATAGCACGAGCTTCAAGGTATGGAACACAGGGATGCACAAACAGAATTATAGTCATTTGTAAGCCTTATCCAGGGACCAGGTGCTGCCTTCCACAGAGAGGGGCTTTAAAAAGTGCAGCAGCCTCTGAGGGTGGATGTCAGCACAGTGGTTATTGATCCTGACCCTCCCAACTCAAAATGTTTCCCTAGGTCAGGGCAGTGTGGCTGTGCTAATACCTGTGCCCTTGGGAACAGGAGGTGGAGAGGAAAAGGAGGGAAAGCATGAACATACACTTAAAAATCAGCTCAGGTTTCAAGGGGGAAAAAGCCAAAGGGGAGGATTTCCTTATTCCTCCCCTCCCCTAAGCCCCAGATGTGGGGAAGGAGCCTGTTGTGGTGTTGGCGTGAGGCAGAGCTGTTATTGTGCAGATCCCAGCATCTCTGCACGTCCTGCCTCTGGGGAAGTTTAGTAATTTCAACACCATCTCTGGGATTTTCCAGAGAGCACAATCTCCCAGTTAGTCAGCCATTCAGCCTATTCTCCCAGTGCTCTTTTAAAAGAATCGAGGCATTTTCAGAGAAGTCAGAGGGCATCACTGGCTTGGCTTGACATTTACACTTGTGTTTTTATCTGAAGACAGGGGAATGGCTTTCAATGCTGGTAAACCTGCACAGAGTGAATTTTGTTTTCTCCCCGAGAGTTTTAGAGCTCACTTCTTCAGACCTATTCACAATCTAAAAATAACTCTCTTTTCATCAATTCATTAACAAACCCCTATTGCAGTGCACTGCACCTTGTTATTGATGTTCTTAGTGATATAAATAACTGCCTGACCACTTCTGCTGGACAACCAAATGCCAGAGCATATATTTATTTCATGATAGAGCAATCAATTTTTAATTTCCCCCCTCTCTTTTTGCAGCTGTCTAAAAGCTACAGGAATGCCTGAAGTCAGAAGAACTGCTGCCTACCAGAACAGGTTCTGCTCCCAGAGTATCTCATCTATTCTTTGGTAGGTCTGGGCACCTGAACACAGCAGGGGCCACAAAGGTAAAAGTGAAAGAAACTAAAATATAATACCCAGTTTTGCATTCTTTGGACTTCCTGGTAATAGAGTGGTGAATTTTAACTTTAAATTAGATTCACTATGAAGTGAATGCATGCAGTAAATTTCCCAACAGATAAAGGGAGAAATGTTAAACAATATTACTCTTAATTAGGAATGGATGAGCATTTTCTTCATCAAGCCCAGACTTTCACTCTGCTGGGCTACGTGAGAAGGCACTCCTTGCTTTGATGAATTTAAAACCTAAAGAAACCAGAGAGTCTTCAAAGTCAGGCACAGTCCTCTTTTTACAGACAGATGAATTTGACCTGCAGAAGTCCTGTGTCCTTCTGCACAAGATCACTCTTTTTTCCATAGTTTCTTTTAAAAATAAGATGAACTTTGCTAATGAGAAGCGTTGTACACATGATCTTTTCTTTGGCAAGTGTGTTCCTTAATGTGCCAGTTAAAATAATTCAGTTACCTTTGGCCCTCTCAGTTTATTTAGAGATCTCAAAGTACCTCAGCATGCACACAGCAATAACTGATAAGGGAATGAAATTATAAACAATCCTAATTTGTATTATGCTGGATACACCAAAAAGCTGCTTTTCCATAATCTGTTTATTGCCTTTGTAATCCTCACAACAAGACCTCTGAAAATCTCCCTAGAGCATAAAGATAGAAAAGAATCAAATGGGGAAGGGGCAAAGGGAAACAGGTTTAATAATTGAGGAAAATCTCATTTAAGCAAAGGCTAATTAATGAGCAGACAGAGCTTAATCTGGTTCAGTGTAAAGGCTCCAAACATGGCTGGAAGGGATGAAAACAGTGGTGCCTGTCAAATGTAGATTATCCACCTAGACTAGACCTAGGCAAAACCCGAGCCTAGAATGGAGGGACTTTGCTGTAAAAGGGATACAAGGAAGCAGGCAAAGCCAAAGCAACTTTAAGCCTCCAATCCAGTTCAGCAAATACCAATTTCCCATTGGATTGCCCTAGTGCTGAGAATTCATCTGTTTCCAGCAGAAGTAAATGTGGTTTTACTTCATGTGGGGGGACTTTGTCCCTAAAACAGAACCTATCTTTGGGGACAGCCCTCTTGCCATGCCACAGGTAAATTCAGTCATTTCAGCTCTGTTTTTACCAGAGCTTTGAGCTACACCAGTCTTTGTGAGTTGACACTGCCATGTTTGGGACAGCCCAGTTTTTTTGCTGGTTTCTCCCATATTTCTGTGGTGCTCAGTCCCTGGGATAGAGACTAGAAAGTAGTTCCTGTTAGTCCAGTGCCAGTGTGGTAGATGAACACATAATGCACAAACAAGACTTAAAGGGAAAGATAATCCATACCTGTGACTTGCACTCAGATAGATTTAAATGTATTTTGAACTGATTCTTTTTTATTTTGGAGTGCATTCCTTGCTCAGTACTATTTGCTCCTTGTAGTAAATCCACACCCAACAGGGATGAAGCAAAAAAAAAACCAACCACAAGAGACAACCAACAGCACAGAAGTGACTGAGGCCAGTTCCAGGGAGAAGTAAGTTCTGGGAAATTTAATGCTCCTGGGCTGGGTCTGGGGTTCTTATGGACCCTGCTGACCTGGTAGACCCTGTAGCAGATCCCTGGGGGCAGTGCTGGTGTTGTTTTTGCTTCCTCCCCTTGAAAGAGTTTGCAAGTAAAGGTCCTGTCATGAAGGCAACATCTTTTTTTAGTGCAGTCTCCCTGAAAGCAGAACACAGTTTCTTCAGCTTTGTAATTCAAAAGTATTTTAATTCTGTAATGGCATTTATTCTTCAGGCTGTGAATTGACCATAAATAGTTCTCAGCAAGAATTTGCTGTTGGGACTGTGGTATTTATTAGAGACAAGTCAGATAAAGTACCTCAGGCTAGACTGCAGCCCTTTTGGTCTCGATGGCAGTGAGGAGGCTGGGAGGACATGAGATGTCCCCACTCCAAAACACATCACAGCTTTCCACACTGCTTCCTTGCTGCCTTGACAGCATGGCATGGCTGGGAGAAGGAGAGGGAAGGACCTGGGCACAGCACAGACTGTAAACCTGCACCCCAGGAGGGCTGACAGCTTTGGGGACTTGGAGCACACGCACCAATGGAGCTCAGCATATTGCACAACCCCAGAATAAATGCATAAAATAATCACAGTCACTGCTTCAAGGCACCCATATTTACAGGCATCTAAAAATAATAGTGATTAAAGAAAACTGCCTTGAGTTGAGACAGTGTGCAACATTGTCATGCACACACCATGGATGAGAGTCTTCAGCTCTTGGAATTCAGTGGTCAAACAGTTCTTTGCAGCATTTTTAAGTTAACGATGTCCTTCATCCTCAAAGCAGGCATACTTGATTTTGCTGTACAATCATTTTGACACCTGCATGCACTAACTTATCTTTACCCAGTCCCACCAGTGGGATCCATGGGGTGGGATCAGTCTTTGGTCTCAGGAGTAATTGCCTGAGTTTGATGTGGTGTGTGCCACCACTTTTCACATCAAGAAAGGCACAGACCCCAGCATCACTCAAGGCAAATCTGCCCTCTCTGGTTTGAGTTTCACATATACTTTATTAGTTTAAATGTTTACAGTGAACATAACCTCACAGAAGAAGCCATAGCACAGCAGAAGAGAAAACAGCTGAACTGTTTGTTTCCAGGGACCAAATCTTAAGAACACTTTGCAGGCAGGTATTGGCTCTAAGACTGATGCAGCAGGATAAAAGTTTCTCTGTATAGGATAATTTTATTGGAAGCAAAGCAGCCCAAGAGCCAACTCGTCCACCAGTAATGTTGTCATTTTTGTTACTAGGAGAAAATATATCCCAGTGATTACCAATGTGAGCATCTAGTGCTTATTAAAAATAAATCCCATTCTTTCTGGTCTAGTCGAGAACTTTCTGAAATTCTTTTGCTGCAAAAGGGTGACTGATGTGGGATGCAGAATTACTCCTATTTTTAGTCCTGTAGCTATACTTGCCAATCTTTGAAGAGCATTGACACAAACCAGAAACAGCTGGATCTTCCGTCAGCAAAATGAGAAAGTAGGTGGTGTGTAGTCATTGAATTAAGGAGCTTCATTGCTGCCCATAATCACTGATTGCATATTATCTAATGGCAGAAGCAGAGATATTGTTAACATCTGACGGTTTCAATTTCAAGTATTTTTAGGAGATGCATCAATTGAAGCACTGATTAGACAGAAGTGGACCAAAACCATCAGTTGATTGCTTTTAGATGTTACAATCTATTTTTAAAACAAATGAAAACAAGTTTATAAATTTATTCAGCTGCAATTTCAGTCTGCTCGGGTGTTGTGATCTTGCTCTGTTTTGCAAACACCAAAGGGAACTGATTTATGTCAAATGACCAACCCCCTTTTCTCCCCTGTATAAATAGTTCCTGTAGCTGATTTCTACTGTTGGGAAAGAGATACATCTTTTATTTCTGTTCTGCATGTAGATACCGTTTAGAGTAATTAGCTGCATTTAGGACACTTCAGATTATTGTCTATTCTCCTGACAGGTCAAGAAAAGTAGCCCAGAAAGCTCTGTTTTGAAAGAGACATTATGAACCTGTCCAAAGCAGTGTCTACAGCTGGGTTCAAGTGCTGCATTTTCAAGGTCTTTCTCTGGGAAGGAAATGATGATTGATACTAATGCCTGTACACATTAATCAAAATGGGTATTTTCTTGACTGCCTATTCAAACAACACCTCTGACACCATTTCCAGTCAGCATTGCCCAAGGCTCACAGCAGATGTTTGTTTGATGGCCTCTCATCTCTACTGTTGTTTAGAAAGTACATTTGGGAATAATAGCTCTATTTGCAACCACAGAAAGCCAAGGCAACATTATCAAAATCACTTACCCTGGGCAATCCAAACGAAAGCCCTGAGGGGGAAGAATATGTAACCACCACATCCATTAGAACTATTTTGGGAAAGTGCTAGGAAATAAATGTGTTTTTGTTCTGAAGATCCCTTTGTCTCTCCTTCCCAAAGCTGCTGATATATTTTCAGTGCTGCTGGGTGTCCAAACATGCACTGGATGTTTTCAGTTGTGTAGTTGTAGCTGCTGCTGTGGTGTTTCATTTAGTAAGGCTACTTTGGGGTTTTGGAATAGGAAAATGGTTTAAAATGTGATGTTGGTCTGGTTTTGATGGTCTGTTAAGATAACCCCAGGTTCCTCAATCTTTTCAGACTGCCTGAACCTGTGCCTGAAACTAAAGCTAGTGAGAATTGTGTTTGAATAACTATTTAGTAAACAGGGGATTGACTTGCTTTCCTTGACCATCACGAAGAAAGATTTTAGGTACCAGAGGCTCTCCATTTGATTTAATGTCTGAGTCACTGGCTCAAGCTAAATAGTCATTTAACCTTGACACAGCTCAGTTTAAACTTTTCTGTGTAAGTGGGAGAAAAATGGTTCAAGGGGGGACTTTATTGTGCTTTCAACACAATTTGACCTTGTCTCAACCTGTGTGACCTGTGAAAGTCAGGATGCTGTCAGCTGGACCACGACTTCAGAGCTGTGCTATCAAGAGAGAGATGATCCATAACAGCATTTGGCTCTTAAATGCTGCCTTTCAGCCAAAGTGTTTCTCTATGACCAATAAGATTCACTAGGGTTAGTCAAAGACTTACTTTCCTATTGTTGTCAATTCTTTATTCCACAAAACTAAAATAAGGCTTTAGAGAAGGAAGATAGTTTTTATTTTTCCCTTGGACTTCATTGAAAAGCTTTGGATTTTCCTTGCCAAAACTGAGAAATAATAATAATAATTTTAAAAATCTGGCTTGTGCGATTTTTTATTACAAACAGCCCAAACATTTATACAAAAATAGGCATTTTCTTGCAAACAGCATCTGTTCTACCTAAGGTTTCTTTTAGGCTTCATAAGCTTTCAGGGCAGCTCTAACTCCTATTTCTGTCATATAAAGTCGACATCTGGGGCTCAGACAAATGAGGTCTGGTGGCAGAGCCCCAAAGTGTCCTGTTCCCTGACATCCACTCTCATGACTGAGCCTCTGCAGGAAGAATGACATTCATCAGTGCTCCCAAGACAGCTCCAATAGTGGGAATAGCCTTTATCCTTGGAATAGGGAACCAGCCTGATAATGATATATCTGCAGAAAAGTGCTGATGCTCTTTGGTTTTAAACAGCCTCTGGAAAGATTCTGCTGCAGGCCAAGCTGTTGAGACTGTGAGTAATATAATTTATTATTAACCATATGTCTTTCTTCTGCTGCTGTCTACTGAACACTTCCTTTAAGAAGGGATGCAGAGGAGAAGGAAATGTAAATTATGTGACTGAGGCCTTCCTGTCCCCCATCAGAGAAATGGCACTTGGCAATCAGAGTCCTTTTAACACAAACAGTCACTGGGCATTTTAAATAGCAGTTGGACTTAACTGGATTGTGCTCCAGTACCTGTGTAAACATTAGACCCTATCTGCCTGTTGTATAAATTTCCTCTTTGGAGGGCACAGGGAAGGGTCTATTTTCATACTCTCTCCTGCTGCTTTACCCACCTTGGGTTTTCCATAAAAGTGTATTTTGTGCTTTGAGGTGATTTATTGCTGTGGCTTCCCCAGCCTCATTTGAATCAGGATTTAAATAATTGGATTTCCAATATTTTCTTCCTGTTTGCACTGCTGTTATATGCAAGCAGCTTTTGTAGGACATAGGGCCTGTCATAGCAAGGAAAAAACATATTTTGGATATGATAATCTCTGATTTAGCAAGTAGTGTTAATTTACAAGGATTACAGGTTTTGGATTGTTGCTGGTTAGTGAAGAGATCCAGGGAAAGATGAGTGCTACAAAAAACTGAGACATCTGTTCTTAATGTGTGTGTTTTTAGTGTGACTTGCCAGCAAGCTGTGCCAGCTCATTATTGTACATAATATGATATATACAAGGTAATATATATACACCTTAATACTTTTGCCTCAGGAATATTGACTAAAGACTTCCCTTTCTCTTAGACTGGTAATCTCTACATATATTTTCTGCAGGTTCCAAGGATTGTTATTCCGCCTCTTCCTAATTTATTGAACCAATGTAAGCTTCAAGTGTCTGTACCAGGTTATGGATGAATTTCATTAAAAATTGCAAGGATAAGTTTAATTTGATATGATCAGTGGGAGACCAGGTGCCACAGCAGAAAATGTATTGCAGAGATTTGCACGAGTATATGGGAGTCATGTTCTTTGCCCAGATTTGAGGCTGTTTTCACCTGAGGAAGTGGGACCTTAGAAGAAATGTGAGGAACCAGGTTCCACCATGTTGTTAGGAACTGGGAAGGTGCTTGGCTCCCAGAAGAGAAGTCACAGGCCAGAGATGGGTTCAGGGTGCCCTGTTGGAACATGAGCAGACAGGAGGCAGGTCAGGTGGGGCTGGCACTGCTCCTGCAAGAAAAGACAGTAATGGTCCAAGCAGAGTTTCCTAGAGAAATTGTCTGGCTGCAACAGTCACTTCCACCAGAAAACACCAAGCTGCTTTAAGGAAAGTGTGCTTCAGTCCCTTAACTCCTTCAGAAAATGGATTCTTTAGCTAATTTTAGCTTCCTATTTGGTTTAGACTCTGAAGTTTGTGCATGTTCCTTTTCTCTTAGGAAATGTCGTGAAGGTATCCACAAACTTTTATCATACCTCTGTCCATTCTCAGCCTATTAAAAGGGACTGGAGAAAAGAAAAAGAAAAAGAAAAGGTAAGAATTTAGTAATCCTGGAAGTGTATTGAGAGACTAATCTGGACTGCAGTCATCCATCCTCCCTTGCTATTGAATTAACTCACTGTGTGTACCCAGTGTATATAACAAATAATGAGAGCTCATGCTGAATTCACAAACAATTGCAGAGAAGCCTCCAGGTTGTTCCCAGTGCCAATATACATCATGCCAGGGAATGTTCTGTGTGTAACTGTACATCACAGGCCTTCCCTGCAGGACCACAGTGCCTGGCTCTGCTCTGTTTCCTTTAAAAATACTAACCATGGATTCATGTTTTTGTAGCATAACAGGCACTTCTCCCTGGGTCTTGGAAATGCAAGAGCTGGAAGTGAACGCTGGTGTAAGAGACACACAGCCTCCAAAAATATTTTTACTGTACATTTGTGCTCTCCCTATTGCAATGACAAGATCCTAGACTTTTTTTGGACACCGTTCCCTGAGGAGTTGTGATCCCTGAGAACACCTGACTAGCACAGGAAATACAGAGCTCGGTGTGCTCTCAGAACCTGGGCTCAATCTTTGCAGCTGGTTCTGTGGGGAGAGGCTGGGCAAGAGCAGGGAGTTGTGAGCCTTGAGCAATGCCTGCTGTTATTTTGAAGTTAAATGTAGTTGTCAGTACACTTTGGGAATGACACTAACACATGGACATGGTGAGAAAGTGAGGATTGAGAAAATTAAAGATATTAGTGGGTTTATACTATGTTGTTAATCACCTAGCAGGTAGTACAGCCTAAGAAGTGCCTGCAACTTGTACAGGGCCTAGCATGGTGTCAGGGTCTTTCAGGTGAGAATAACCAGGAGAGCATGGTGATAATGTGATATGCTGAACTGGGTTGATTTAATTTTTTGAGGTTTTGTTTGTTTGTTTGGTTATATATATATATTTAGGTTTAAGAGTGTTTTTTGTTTGTGTATTTTGTTTTTGGTTTTTTCTCTTTCTTTTCAATGGCAATAGATTATCTATTTGTTTGCCTCGTCTGGAAGGCATTTATAATGATCAGTGTCAATATTTATGATGAAATAAAGCACTGTAAAATGTGTTTTTGCTGAGACTATTTTTCACCTGGCATTAATTCACTGAGAGCATAATACAGTCAGATGTGTTAGCCAAGAATAAACTCAGGCACTAGTGTAGGGCTAAGGATGTTTAATATATCTTGACAGTCATTAAGTAGTTGGTAAAGGACTAGCAATGAATTCATTATTCTCCTTATGAATCAATTCCTATTTATAGCAAACTATCAAAAATTCCATATTATAATATGGAGACTGAGATCATACATAATGGTTCTTTCACCAGAGGCAGCCATGAAAGGACTGGTGAGACTAGAACAAATTACAGTTAATGATAGACTCTTTCTCAGAGAATTAAACACTTTAATTGGTCAATCAGGTTGGGCATTTGAGAAAGGAAGACTTGCAATTATGTGAAAGCCTGCCTGCTGTACTTTGGCAGCCTTATGGGCCTCTGGCAGCTTTTCATCAGGATTTAGATTTGTCATCATGTTCTAATCCTCACAGCTACACCTTGCCAAGAATGAAAGCTGCTTCTTGACCTCGTGGGGTTTTGGGGTTCCTTTGGAGGTATGGAGCTGGTGGATCAAGATTTTGGTATTGATGCACTGCTGTCTTGGCGTACAATTCATTCTCAACTTGTATGTATCAAAAGGAGTGTCTTTTGAAGGCTTCAGTGAGGTGTGATACCCAGACACTTCTGCTTAAGGGTGAACTTCACCTTTTCTGCAAGTACATGAGGCAGTGACATCAGTTCCTTGTGAGTTTTGCTTCAGCACTGAAGTCAGGGATGCCAGGGTGGCAGCACTTGCTGGCAGTGCTTGAAGACATAGGTTTTGTTCTATATTCTTATTTTTCAGGTGCAGGTAAGTTTGCACCTTGCGTCTAATTCACAGGAGATCACTGAGCATTAGCTGAAGACCCAGTATGTGCAACAAAATCCATTACATGTGTTCCTGGGGAAAACCTTTCTTCACTCTATCTCTGCTGGCCTCCAGTTAAACATCAAGATAACTCCATGTAGTGTTCTGCCTTGCAAGTTTAGTTTGTCATTTGTTCAGAGAAGGGTTTCTCTCTCAATCTGTGTTTTACCAGTCTGCTCTCTACACTGCCCTGGTTCTCTAGGCTTTGAGGTGCTAATGTTGTGTTGTGACTGCTTTTAACAGGCTGTGTTACAGCATCTGTAACAAAGCAGCATTGTGCAGGTTTCTGGGTGTCCCACATGAATCAATGAGCTGGAACAGCTGTTCTACATCAGAGGAAGCTCTGCCTTCTCTCCTCTGGAGAGTTGCAAATTAGAAGTGAGGTAGGATTTTGTTCAAAGCGAAACAAGACTCCACCTTGCACCAGAGAATAGTTCTTGCTTGATGGTTGTGGGGAACATGATGTGCTTTAGGCCTGGCTACTTACTGCTAGCAATGATTGCACCACATCAGTGAAAGTTCATGTTGCAGGCTTTGTGCTGTGCTTGTTCAGAGAGCTTAATAAGTGAGCTTTTGAAGCACAAGGGAGACTTAGCTTTTCCCCATATGGGAAGGAAGAACATGAGAGGGCTGCTTTGGGGACCCCACAGAAGCCTCTGTGCTGAGCTAAGCAATCTCATCCTTCATCAGGGTCACAGCCTAGTCTGCAGCTCTGCATTGGGGGGCATAGAGCTGGAAGCCTGCAGAAAAGTGATGCAGTGGAATATAAAACTTTGTAGCTTGGATAGTTTAGAGGTCAGGAGAGAAAGAGGAGCTGGACCTTACACCCCACCAGTCACACAGACCATGGCATGGCCAGGGCCAGGGCCGAGGCACTGTGAAGGCAGCAGGTGTCATCCTGGTAGCTTAACTTTGCTATGTTATCCTCTGGGATTGGTGAGTGGCCACACATCCTCACTTTCCCCAGGCAGATGAGTCCTTCATCCAGCACTCAAACCATGTAGAAATTGAGATGTTTGTGGGTCCTGACAAAAAGCAGGCCCTGGTGGCCAGTGGAGAAAAGCCATCAGTGGCCACGACAAAACCCTGGAGAAAGCCTGTACCAAAGCAGCTTTGTTCTCTGCTGCGTTTTACAGGGGACAACCCACTGTTTCCTACAGACTGTCATTTCTTTCTGCCCCCTACACAGAAGTCTTCTTTCAGCTAAGCTGAGCAATGTTGAGGGCAGGTCCTCTCCAAACCATGGCAGGGCCTTGAGGAGAGGGCACACCTTGGGGTGATAAATGCGGCTGTGGTATGACTGCAGACACAGGGAGTGAGGGGGACTTCTTGTAGGGGATAAACACGTGTCCCTACATAAGAGAAATCCCAGCCCATCACTAGATAGAGCCGGATTTTGTGCCTACACAGGGCGGAGGAGCAATGAAGGCATCACAACCTCTCTCAGGGCAGCTGGCAGGAAACCTGTGAGGGCTGAAGGAGAGCCTCCGTGTTGCTGGGTTTCGCTAGGAAAAGAGTGTAGGCAGCAAAATAAGGATATCATGATGCCTTGAAGAAGGTAAGAAACCAACCTTGTCAGTGCTGAAAACAGAACAAGAACCACTGGCCAGCTGAAGAGCCCTGTGTCAGCTCTTACCCTGTGTCAGCCATGCTGTCCTTAAAATCCACCTGGTTGTCAGGTTGCCAACCAGTCTGGGTCTTCTGAAGAAGGAATGAGCCTTCTCTGCCTCTTCCCAGAGGGCAGTTACAGCTGTCCCCTGTCCCTGGAGCCCTCTTTCCCAGTGGGAAGTGCAGGCAGCAGCCTGGCAGTGCAAACAAGCAGTAGGCAGCAGGGCTGTGCCATTGCTCCCCTGTAAGCCTCTGCTTTGCTCCAGCCTTTAATTCCAGTCCCTTTGGGAGCTCAGGTTTGCTTAGGTACAAGAGAGTTTGTTGGAATTCGCCACGGCTTATTCACCAAATGCATTCCAAATATTATTAAATTAAATGTAAATGCTTTGGAAATACAAATGCCAGCCAGTGTTTTTATCTTTCCTGTGTTGCTTAGGCATACAGAAGAGGGGAGCTGGCTCATGGTAGGGTTCTCAGGAGTTTCCAAGCTTTTAGTGTTCTGGCATTTAATACCCATAACCACACTTCTCATATTCAGCTGATAAATTGGCCCTGCACCAGGGGAGCCCATGTTTATACAAAATATCCCAGCCTTGCTCATTATTGTGACAAATCCATACTCCAGGCTGGCTGCCAACTTGAAAGACTGGGTTCCTGATCAGCAAACTTTGACGACAACCAGTTCAATATAACTTGCTATATTAGCAGATGAAGTGGGAATGAGCCCCAGGGACATGAAAAGCCAGCAGAACTTCTGTTAACAATTAGGCAAAACTACTGCCTTAATGTTGCATTTACATGAGCAAAAGCTTTTAAATACACTGGGCCTTTACCTTCTGCCCTTCCTCTACAAGAGGTGCATGTCACCTAACAACTCTAACCTTTTGGCTTTGCCTGTTAGGAATGTGTCACTACTGTACCTTGGGATACATTTGAGAACTCCTCATTTTTTCCCCTGTAAAACACAAATACTTCTGTGGGCTTTAAAAAGCAAATTATTTCTTGAACTGTTCTATGTCTTCAGAGAGTACAGGAGCATCCACAAGGTCATGCTGGTCTCAGTTTCATACTGTGCTAGAAAATGGAGGGGTGTCCAGGTGAATTGTTTTCAGAGGTCTCACATGTTTTGAGCTTGTTCTCCTCATTGTATTTGTCTCTTCTCATCCCATTTTGCTGTTAGTTCACAGTTTTTCCTGCCCAGCTGGAAGCAGTTCCCCGCAGATGTCCATTGCCATGCAATGATCCCGGTAAAGGAAAAGTTATATTGTCTTCTTCTTCCCCACTGTGGCAAGCAGGAAGTTTGGCAGATGATGTTTCCTGACAGGAAGCTGATGCAGGGCATAGGAATCTCTGTTATCTCAAAAAAAAAAATCACCAAGCAATGCAATTTAACATGAAACTACTTTGGTGTGATTGACTCCAATTGTTATTCATAGCTTGGTCTCACATCTGCATTGTTATCTAGGAATGAAATTGTCACATCTCTGTCCCATGTAAGATTTGTGATTGCCTTGCAAGCTGGAGAGTCAATTTAAATTGGAGGCCTCAATCAGTTTCACATGGCTGTTCTCAGAGATATTAAGGAAAGTATCAAAGAAATACAAATACCATGTGACATGATTAGCGTCATACAGAAGGATTTGGGATCAACACAGTGTCTTTGGTATCTACCTGGAAATAATTACTATGATTCCCTGGTTTAATTACATTTATACCAGCAAGATTACAAGATAATTATACTTGAATTTATTGCAGGAAACTAGAAATTGCATGGTTTGTTAACACCAGACAAGTAGAGTATAATTGGCAAACACGATATGGTTATTTGTGCAACATCTGAGAGCAGGTATTATTACTTCAAAGATCCAAGATTGTTGTGTGAGAGGCAAGCATGAACCCCAGCCAGTTTAGCACCTGGTAATAGAAAAGCAAAACACCAAGGAAAAAGCTGCATTGTAAAGCAACCTGGCAGTTCTCCAGGCCTGGAAGCAAAATCTTAAAAATTAGGGTTTAGAAATGCAACAATTTTCTACACCCTATTTCCCTTTCTATTTGTGATTTTTTTGTCTTTTCTAGGCTGGGATGCCAACAAGAATTTTTACCTTTTGCGTATATTATAGGTTTGACTAAAAAGTATCTTCTGTGATTGCAGCTAGCTGGCCTTTGATGACCTGAGCAGTTTCCATATGAAACAGAGGGATAGAAATCTGGCCACCTTATTCTTTGAGTTCAGGGGAAGATAACACATTCTGATGGAAAGGGCCCAGGGCAGAACATAACACACTTGCATGGGTTTTTTCTGCCCTGCTCCTTGAGGTATTTATTGCCTTTTGCCTCCTGCAGACAGATGTTCTCTCTCTGCTGAGACCCTGCCTAACACACTGCCTCTCCAAGCTCAGTTAAGCCTTCTGGGCACAGGCAAAGCCTGGAAAGGTTAATAAAGATGCAGTGGGAACCCAGTCAGTGATGAGGATGTTTTTCTCAGTTAATTGGCAGTAGCAGTGAACCATGTACCACAGGGCTGCATCCTTCAGACACTGACCAGGCAGGTTTTGCTCCAGAGTCAGGGGGCATTTGGTCTGAGTGGCACATGAAGGATTCAGCTCAGCTCCTGTAGAATGAACAGTACTGGTGTGGTACAAAAATGTCACTCATTTGAGATTCCAGCCTTGACCTGGGCTGGGGCACCAGCAATTTTGTCTAGGAGTTACCTCATACCTACTGTGCTTTTCTAGGTAAATATGAAATTCTTGCACCTTGGGTTTTTGGTCCTTGCATGCTTATTTAAAAAAAAAAAAAAATAGAAAAGCAAAAGCCTCTTGAAACTCATAAGCCTTTTCCTTGCCAACAAGTCATCTAGAGTGGCCTCTAGGTTTGCTGAATGTCCTGGGACTTGAAGAACATCAAGTAGGATGTTGAAGTGTCCAGTATCAGCATAACCCTGGGCATTTCTACACATCCTGAGCTTTCTGTAGACATCAGGTATGAATATTCCCTGGTGCTTGTGTGCAATAACAGTAATTTCACTGTGTGATGGCACTCTGCAGCACTTAGAAAGAATTGTTTTCACAATGGCAATGTTTCATTTCACCTAGAAACCTTGAAGGAGTTTCAAATATATTTAAACTTTGTGGCTAGGCACCGAGTGGTTGTACCTCCTACCAAGAGTACTTAAGGGTCAAGGTACCAGAAAAATGAAGAATTCAGTTTGGTACACAGACTGTGTTAAGAATAACAGAAATTAAGAATTCTGAATTCTTTGCTGTAGAAGAACAGGGCTAGAAACAAATTCTCCTACAGCAGAGCTCACTGGAAGATCAATTATGATTATCTATCATAAAGCAGAGGGTTTTTTCCCAAAAGTGTTTGAAGAAACCAGATGACTTTTGAGAAAGATGTCTCCGTATTTGAAAACACTTTCTTTTCCCCTTCAGGAAAAGAAACATAATAACGATTTAAACAAACCCTACCAAGTGAACTTTAGTTGCCTCTGTAGCACCTTCAGAATCTGAATCATTCCTTTGGTTAGATATTCTATATAACAATGGGTTGCATTATGTGGCCCAGCTGTCTTTTAGTAGTATGTATTCAACCATGCCACTGAAATTGGGAAAGATCTTGGGCCAAAATCTGTGATCCTCAGGCTAATATTTTACATAGCTTTTTTTTTTTTTTCTTAATTCCTAAAGTTTCCATTTGTTAAAATTAAAATTAAACAAGCAGCAGATTTTAATCTTCTGTGACAACATGCAACTTGTTTATACTGTGACTGCTGCTCCCCAAAAGAAGAGCTTGAGTCTGATAAGAGAGGACTCAGTCCTTGCTGAATTGAGGTTCGGTGTAACTACATTTCTTCAGAAATTTAGACTGGGGCTGCCATCCTGCAGCAAGTAGTTTGCTTGCCACAAGCTGAGCCAGGAAGCCAAAAGGCTCCTCCTGAGTCACTGTAGGGACTCTGCCCCCAGCACCGGTTTCAGAGAATGGAAAACAATGGCTCATAGTCTTTACAAAGCAAAGGAGCAGTGACTTAAGAGGATCCTAATGCAAATAACGATTTTCCTCTCAGCCAAGTGAGTGCTTCCAGCAGATTTGTTATGAAACAAAGAAGGGAGGATCTAAGTCTGTTTGCACCCACTTTATTTTACTCCTTGTCTCTTTGCACAAATTAGCGCGTTTTAACAGAACAGCAAAGACTACGGCTTTTGCAGCACATCTATTTTAAAAATCATCGAAACTAACCTGCAGGCTAACAGAGCTGCACAAGGGTCACAGGGGGGTGGGGTGGAAAGCCTTGCTGAGTGACATCCTGCTTTCACCGATACGGGATGCAAAAGGCATTAGGAGAAGTAGGGATGCAGGAAGGTGACAGAGAGCTGCTTGCCCCTGCCCCTGGCCACAATGGCAGACCCAAATCGGGGTATCTGAGAGATAAAGCAACACTGGTCACACAAAGTTTCGATGCCTGCTCTACTCCCACTTCCCAATGCTAGTGATCTGTGCTTTTACATTTTTGACTAGAGCTGATTCCTTAAAAAACCCCACAAACCCCAAATCACACACATGAACAAAACCAACATCAGCTTATTTCTCCTAATCCCCCTCCCCAAACATCAAGCCCAAGAAATTACAGGACCAAATACTGCAACTCCAGCACCTAGTGGAAATTCAAAGAGATGATTACTTACAGGTCCAAAAAGTGACCTTGTCTTTAAAACAGGCATCTTCTGTGCCTCCTGATCATGCTGGTGTTGCCACAGAGCTGACTGCTTCAAAAGCAGATGAGTACAGACTAATGGAACTGAACTGCTGCGATGGTGCTAAAGAGTTTAAATGGCCACACTCTTAAGTGCTGAGGTACAAGACACTCACCAGAGTGCACAACTTCACTTCATAATTTTTGTCAGCGGTATCTCTGCACTACCAGGTCTTGCTAGGCCATCTTCGGTGCCGACTGGCCCAAATTCAGCTGTTGTGCCTAATTGCTAAACAGCCACACCTGTTGAGGCACCTGGTAGAGGTTAAATTTTCCTCCCTTCTACACAGCCAGGTAGCGTTGCCTTTGAGGTACAGAGAGTTAGGAGCCTTTGTCTGGTCCTGGATGCTGCTTGTGATGTGAAGCTGCTTTTTTTGGATGTTTTCTCTGTGAGTATGTTGCACTTTAATAACACTAGTGATGTAAGATATGGAATAATTTTGCTGAATGTAAAGTTGTTTTTACTTTGTGCACTTATTTGCAGAGGTGTGTTTGTGTAGTGAGTAGGTGCTGTTGCTTTGTGTTAGAGGGCATGTGCTGACACTTCTGAATTTGTTCATGGGTGACTTGTCACAGGTCCTTTACAAGAAGAATATATAAATAAACTTTGAAAAAGTATCTTTTGAATAGCCATAGTTCAAGATGACACAACATTTATGTAGAATTCAGCTTTGCTTGGGGTGCACGTGCTTTTAAGGTAGGAAGATGGGAATTTGTCGGGGCTAGGGGAAGTGTTGCTCTCTAGATCCAGGCCCTTTCTTCCACGGGAATTTCTCTAATTGTTTTTCTGAAGTTCTTAAAGAGCTTAGGAAGCCGTGGCTCCAGCGACTGCCCTAGGTATGCAACTCTGTCTCTGTGAATTTTAACAAACTCTTCTACTCTGTGCTTTGCTGGCTGAAAGGAAGAAACTGAAGCCTCCATTCTGATGCTTTGATGTTCCTTCACTGCTAAAATCTGCACTTAAAGAGCCTTAGCACTTTCTTCTTCTCAGGATTGGGTTGTTTGTGGCTCTATTTCTTTTGATAAATCGAGTGGCCCAATAGGAACTGACTTGCAGCACTAAATAGCTGTTGCTTAGGACCTGAAATCCACAGTATATGTATTTTTGGGCTACTCCTAGCTTCAGCCAGCAGACTGAATGTCCATTAGCAAATACAGTTGATCATTCTGTTCAGCTGCACTTGAAAGGAGTCTTCTCTGTGTGCTCTTAGCCGCTCTGTGTTATCAGCTAATGCCACAGTGAGGGGAGTGATAACAAACCTGCTTTTATTGGGAGCATATCTTCTGTTCTAACCACGTCCAATATAGATTGACATTTATGGCCAGCACACAGTATTGCTTCCCTGAAGCCCACCTACTGATGGGGGTAAAATAATGCCAGACTTAGAGCTGGTAAAAGGTGAAAATCTCTCTTTCACTCATTGACTCCAAATGTATCCAGGCCCCTTTGTAGTATATTTGACAACAGTGGTTGCTAAGGGAGGAGGAGGAGTGAGTGCTCTCTCTGAGGAAAATGAGAGCAAATTGTTTGAACAACCTAAAGTGCAGGCAAGAAAATCCAATGTATTATCATGGTGAATTCAGTCATATAGTTTGGAAGGTGATGTGATGCTTAATTAATTAGTGTTTGCTAAGAGTTTTAAAATTCTGTGAAGAAACTACCTGAGATTTGTTGAGCTTGCTAATGGCCTTATGCTGTAAGCTTTCAGGGCTCGATTGTTATTTAAACTGAGTGCTAGAGCTGTTTCATTAAAGGGTCTGTCAGCACTTACATTATTGAAAAGTGTTTTAATATTAATTCTTGTTCCTGGTGAGCATGGTGGGAATGCATCCACCTGGACTGATGACTTCCCACCCCACGGGACTGAGGGGTGTTTAAGCTCTTGTTAGTCCTGAAACTGCCTTTATCAGTCTGGTAAATGAGAAAAACTTCTTTCCTACTGTGATTTTTGGTTGTGATCAGTTAATTTACTGCAGCTGAGGCTCTCTCGCTGAAGGTGGGGAGACAATGGGAGAGGATGAAGAGAGTTGAGATAATGTAGTATAGGTCTTTACGTTTTTTAAAGAAAATAGACTCAATAGTGAAATCCTGAGGTCGGGGGGAAATGAAAGAGAGGTCCTTGGAATGTCACTAATTAAAGCTGCAAATACTATGACAAAAGCTGTGTACTTTGAACTATTTTAGTAGGAATAAGAAGTATTACCAGATTCAGGTTTTCCACATTTCCTCCTGAAACCTCAGGGTTAACTTTTCCATTTAGTCTACTTTTGTTTTTCTGATGAAACCACTAAAATAACAATTTGGCAAGAGAAATAATTCCTGTGCATGAATTCAAAAAGAACAAGCAAAGCATAAATTAGCATTTGTATTAGAAAGACACTCGAGAGAATGGCGTCAAAGTCACAAGACAAAAAGCCCTGTGTGTGTTTTGGTGGTCACCTTGCTGATCCATAAGACACTCTTGACACTGACAATGAAAGCCCAACAAAAGAACAAGGAGTGGTTCTTCTATGTTTAGGTTTCTGACTTTGCCCTCTAGAGACCTGAGTATTTCCCTCCATCCCTTTATCCTTGGGCAAGCAAGATCAGCTTTGGAGCACATCTGGGAAGGGAAAAGCCAATTGTGAGGCCATGAGTTCTCATTAGTAGGTGAATAGTGATGACTTCTGCAAGAAATGAAGGTCGTGGAAAGCTGTGCTGACCCAAGTCCTCACACGAGTGTTTTGTAAGCTCTTTTTAAAACATCATAGACATCTTGGGAACAACAGTGGCTTTGCTTTCCCCTTGTGCCTGGATGTGTGGCAGGGACTGACTTAGCCAGAGGACAATGTGGATTCTTGTGCCTTGTATTTAGGCTATCTCTGTTTTCTGCCTAAAAGTGAGCTGCTCCTTGACTTGGATGGTGTCAAACTAAAATAATAAGGTATTTGAATGTTCTGGTAATGGTTATCACTTTGGTTCCTTGTGTAGACAGACAATAGGCTGCTGGGAAGAAAATGTAAATATTTCTTAGGATCATCTTGTGTCAGAGGTGGCTTTTAATTTTAAAATAAGTTGATTTGCCTTTTAAGTTTACTCTGGCACTGCCTATGTGCTATTTCCTTTTATTTATTTTCATTTTTGTAGTTGTTCACTCTTGGAGACTCTCTATGGGAATAGTGCAGGAGTCCAGTCAGTAACTGCTTAGGGGATTTTTGGGGTTTTTTTGTGTGGTTTGTTTTGTTTTTGAGAACACTTAAAATTGCACAAGGTGAGATGAGAGCTGAACTTGTTGATTAGGAAACCTGTTGTTTTCAAGTAATGGGCAGATAGGAATTCTGTTTCTGTTGCACATTGCAAAGGAGCTGATGCAGAGTGAGAAGGTTCCAACCTCCCCTCAGAGGCGCAGGAGCTGTGGTAGTGCCAAAATTAGGAGCATTGACTTTAACTTAATGATCTGAATGGGAACAGTGAAGGCAGTGATCAGCATTTGCTGGATTTAATACCTTGCACAAACACAGGGATATTAAAAGTATGTAGTGTAAAGAAGCAGACAGAAAACTACTGGAGTCTTCCTTCAGACAAGGGGTACAAGATGAGCCTCAGTGTTCCTCTGTTGTCTTGTCACTACAAACAGCCCTGGGAAGTGACTAGTTCAGCTCTTCTGGACACAGGACACCTTCATTCTGTTCTTCTACATCCTCTGTGGAAAAACCCAGTGCTCATCAGTAACTGGTTTGACTCCAGGTACCTTCAGGAGTAGAAACAATGAGAATGAGGCTACAGGCAAAGTGAAGAAATAGCACATCTGAAGGAAAGAGCTGATTGTTAACACTGATGTTGGAAGCTGCTAGATAAAATGGGATTGATCTTTTTCAATACACTGTGTGTCAAAGTGGAACACAGAAAATTGGGGGGAGGGTTGGGTTCAATGGGGTTTTTTGTGGTTGTTTCTTTCCCCACCCCCTACTGTTGTGGACTTGGGTAGGGGCTGGCTCTGGCAGGGCCAGAGAGTTTCTTTCATTATGAGTACAGGCCTGTTTCCATAAGATGTCCCACTTCTCTGTGATCCTTTCTCCTCCCTCTCCACCCCTTTTGGCATTTCCACAATACAACTCAAAAGCAGAAGCACTATTTTGTCCCTGGAGTCTGTCATTCTACATGGAGGCAGAAGTATGGTTTTGAGATGACAAAATCTTCTGCTTATGAGCTGTTCAGATGTTTTATCCTTTCCCAGTGGAAGCATTCAGGGGGGTCAGGCTGGGGACTGCCTCCCACCTTGGAATGGGTGTCAACAAGGATGTGGTTACCTGGTGGGAGGTGCTCCAAATCCAAGGTGCTTCCTTTCTGTGGAGGAGGATAAAGCCTTTTGAGAGGAGCAATGAGAAATGGAAGGTTCCCAGTGACAAAAACAAAATTACTTGAGAGGAAAAGAGCAGCCCAGTGCACTGGGACTGTGGCCATCAGCAGCAAGCCCAGTGGAGCACTGGCAAAGCACAGAGCAGGGCATGGCTGCTTTAACCATCTCTGCTGTCCCTCTGTCCTCAGGAGCAAAAACCCCTGGATGGCTGCCAGGACAAAGTTTTGGCACCTGCAGCAGGTTGACACAAAGTCCAGGCTGGTTTGCAGCTGGAGGGGGGTGGGGTGAGCAGGGCAGGGTGGGATTTGCTTATTTTCTGTCTTTTCATCAGTTGGTTTTCTTGGCCGTTCCTATGCATGTATAAACATTTCCTCCCTGTGTTCCCCTGCCTTTGTTGTTTCCCCTGGTGAATTGATGTTGCTGCTGTTATTGAATGATGATAGGGCTTTTTCCTCTTTATTTTCAAACATGAAGTGAGGTGAATTAATGTGTGGGTGGAAAATGCCATGGGCAAGAAATGTTGCCCTTGGCACGAAGGGGAAGATTTTTGCCAATCTTCCTGAAGTCCTGTGCTGTTGGCTGAACTGTTCTTGTACCAAGCAGAGATGGATACAGATAAAAGCATATTGTGTTTTGTGCATGAGGGCCATGGTCAGAGCTGAAGTTTGATTTTTTTAAAAAACTTTTATTGCCTCTGTTTGCCTCTTATTCTGTAATGGCAGCACCTAGGGCTCTAGATCTGAATGCTGGGAGGTGTTCTGGATCCAAACTTTGCAGACTTGGCTGCACCATTAACTGAGGTCACTCTGATTAGGAGTTTTCTTGCTCTTCTGCCTCCTTCCCCCCACAGCAGCTCTTGATGTATTAAGCAGGCTGCTGGAACCAGAGCCATGTGCATGATGTAACTGCCCAGCACATGTTGAAGAGCTCTGGGAATCTCATCAGCCAGAAAGTTTGAGCATGCCTTCTTCCAGCACTCTTTTCCCCCTAGCCCTTCCTTGCAGAGGTGGGATTAGCTTCTGACACTACACAGAGTATTTGGGCTGTCTCTGAATCCCTGCTGGTGCTTGCTCTCACTCCAGAAGAGTGTTTCCATCTGAAGCATAAACTGTTACCTGCAGTTTAGCCCCAGCTAAAGCTCTGAGGCAGCAGGAAAGAGCAATGATTCACCTCAGCCAGCTACTCCATATAATTCATATCATATGTATTTGCGTGCCATAATAATGAGCACAGTTGCTTTTCAGTGAAGTAGAGTTTCCACTCTTCAGCAACAATAAACACTGCATAGATTTTTTTCTATGTAAAACAAATAAGCAGTGCTTGTTATTAAAAGATAATTTTTGAAGTGTTAATGTCTGATATTGTTGCATAAACAAAGATGTTTTTACATGAATGAAAGGTTATCTAACAACTCTCAATTTTTTCCTCCACTTTTTTTTTGTTTTTATAATTCAATCCTACATCTATTTTGGTGGTTGGTTCTTTTTTTTCTCTTCACATTTCCACAATCTATTGTGAAAAGAAGACTGCATAGTTTGCACCTCTGTACAGAGAGATGATGGGTGACATGTCAGATAATTCTTTAAAAAGTAATGGAATATTAAGGCTGGGGTTTGTGTGTGTCTGTGTGTGGTGACAAACCATCCTTTCAACTAGAAAGCAAGAGGTGCTGCACAGAACAGGGCTATGAGGAATAAAAGCACTTTTAAGGACTGGGGGGAAAGCCTACTGCTGACTTGTAGGTGATTAGTTGAAGGGTGAGGTCTGAAGTTTTACATAATTTTCATGTATCTATATTTACTCCTTGGGAAGTATCAGGTTGCAACTGAAACATTTTTTTTGTTGACTTGAAAAGTATAGTAAATTTACTGCTAGATTTTTTTGCTCCTGCTTCCTACTCTTTTGCCCACAGTAATTTGTAATTGAGTCTGACAAGGAACACAGGTATGTTATAGGTTCCTCTTTTAAACCCAGGCCTAGCAATCAGACAATTGGTTCCTTTCAGCAGATGTGTGACCCCAGAAACTGAGTGGTGGGTTTTTTTGGTTTTTTTGTTTTGTTTTTCTTTTTTTTTTTTTTTTTTTTTTTTTTTTTGGTAAAAAATTC
>VXBB01003581.1:189884-250355 GCA_013399915.1 Illadopsis cleaveri | reverse complement strand
TTTTTTCTGGCTTTTGATTTATGCTATATATTAAATGCTTCATAATTTTCTGCTTTTCTTTTCGCTTAAAACATAGTTTGACTGTCCTCTTATTGAAGCAAAAGAAGAAGTGATAAAATAAAGACAAAATAAATGCACCAAGATTTTTTTCTTTAATCTGATGACTACAGAATGTGGTTTCAGCAATGGGGAGGTGACTGAATTTGCCTCCATCTGGATTGTGAAAGGAGACTCGTGTGTTGGTTTTCCATCAGGAGGAGGTAGTAGTGTGTAGACAGAAAAAGAGCAGCAGGATTCTTCACTGGTGTTCACAACATCTAGAGGAAGAGAGTTTCAGGATATTAGAGCACATTTAGCAGGCAATGTAGGCAAAGCCTTTATGTGCTTCAGCCTCTTGACATAGTAAAGGATGACTAAACCCAGTAAATATATTAAGCAGTATTTTTAAAATACTGTCTCAGCATTAATGTCTTTGGTGTAAGTGAACCCTGATAATCCTAGAAAAAAAAAAAATGAAAGGAAAAAGGAGAAGATATATTCTAGAAAATAGGGGGTTTTTCTGTATGTCTGTTCTCCTCTCGAACACCTAATAGGGAGGAATGAAAGCTGAACAATTATACTTTTCATAATAATCAGGAAATAAGAAATTTTGTATTTTTTAAAAAAATTGGGTAGGTTTTCTGCAAAATGAAGCAGTCTCCTTTTCCAGAAACTGGGAGAAACAAACACTTCACCAGTTTTAAACAATTTTGCATTTCCTCCTGGCTGATCTTTTATGGTTTTTCTTCTCTGACTCATGCCAAGAGCTATTTCAGCTTAACATGCAGCAAGTGCATTTTCTGTCTATAATGAAATGGAGAAAGTGAATGATGGATGTGCAGTAGGCTTGCTCACTCCTCTATGCCTTGCTATGGATAAGTAAGCTGGGGTAGCCAGAAATGAACTTGTATTTACTTGAAAGCCATCTGGGCTCCCTTCATTCAAGTTGTCTGTAGCACCGTGGGCGTCCTCTTGTCCTTGCAGTGATTCATACCTCTCGCCACTGAAGATTTCTGCTTTTACCTCTACCTCAGACCTTGTAAATAAGTCAAACGAAACAGGTCACTTTTCACATGGCATCTTTTAAATGTATCTTTCCTCTTCTGCAGACAGCTAGAACACTCCATGGTAGCTCTATTAACTTTAGGAGCACGTATTAATTTTTCACTTGATTTCTATAGTGAATACATACTGATATTGCTATAGCCAGACTCCAATCTGTTGTTGCTCAGTTTACAAGTGTAAAGTGAGAATGGTGTTTCCTTACACCAAAAAGACTCATTTGTAGCCTTGCTAGTTAACATCAGTAACATTTCACATAGTGAGGCTCTGTTGCTGACAGCAAGAGTTACAGCTCAAGCTTGTCACCTTCCCCATGAATAATATCTTTCTGATTATACTTTGTGCATTTCACATGACCACACAATTCAATGGATTTTGCATCCATGGTTAAGTGTCCCCTGTTATATGGCATTCTAACTTTGAGATCATTATCTGGCTCCTTTTAGAGGAGGCTGATAAGAAGGTTATCTATCATCCCACTTCTGACTAATATCAGTTCAGTTTGGGTGTTATATTTGTCATTTCCTACCAATTTAACTTTCAGATATGTGTGGAATTCTTTTTTTCACAAAATGAAGGTGAAGCTGACCAAAAAGTTCCTGTACTTAACCTCTCCCTTTGTTTCAGTAAATTAATTTCAAGTCATTTTAAGGTCTCACTTAGCTTCTAAATGCTTTAAATAGACAAATCTGTAATATATTTTCCTCTATTTGAGATAAATTACACATTTGTGAAAGCAGTAAGGACAAGTAAAACTCCGTCACGTTAAGGAAATAGAAATATTCTTATGGATAGGAAAAACAGGTCTAAATTCTGACCTAGTCTTTATCTCTATAGGAAGATAAAAAGTATGCTGATGCATCAAATGAGGCATTGGGAAATCACAAAAACCCCTTGTGAAACCCATGGATTCTGTAGCATGCAGTTGGAAATCCCCACTCATGTCTCCATGCACTTGGCAGAAATCTTAAAACCAAAAACTCCCCTCTCCCTCCGACTGTTTCTGTTTTGGCCACCTCAAGATGTCGCTACTCGAGCTTTGGTTCATGCATTAGTGTTCATTTTAGCAAACATTAGATCTGAAAAAATATCTTGAGCAAGCTAACCAGAAGTTCTCCATGTCTCCAATCACACACAGTCTTCAAACTTAGAATGTTATGTGCTAGTTATTTTATATAGCTGCTGGATTTTTAAGAGAAATTAGCAATCTACAGTTCCCAGTAGTAGTAATGAAGACATTTGGTTTATAGCCTTTTCTTACATTCCTGTACTGATAATGCAGTCTTCCATAATTTGAGATATTTTAAAGGATCTTTTTGCTGTGTACTTTTACTTTCTATTACAGATAATTTTTAAAAAATGGCTAGAAAATTAACCTTCAGAAGCTGAATAGTGTGAGCTGAATGGGCCCATAGTTGTAGACTACCTGATACCCAGTAAATTCTCGGTTTCTAATTTTGACCCTCGACAGTGTTTTCAGCCACCAGCTGCAGTAAGATCATAGTAAATCTAAAGCTGTATAATCCATTCTTTTTGTTACAGTATTTATTATTTTTTAAATCTAAAAGCAGATTGAATCTTGAGCACTGAGATTATCTTTTCCCTTCACTGTAATTAACATTATTTTCTAAATTCAGCTATGAGCTGAGTGCTAACTGCTAACTTCTTAGGATGATCTTATCCCACTTAAAACTTCAAATATTTAAAATTATATATGAGAATGTCCATAATGTGGTTCTAGGAGGGGAAATGATTTTGAAATAAGTCCTACTTTAAACAGAAGATGCTGGTTATTCGTAGGT
The DNA here is from genome assembly GCA_013399915.1 of Illadopsis cleaveri. Taxonomy (NCBI): domain Eukaryota; kingdom Metazoa; phylum Chordata; class Aves; order Passeriformes; family Timaliidae; genus Illadopsis; species Illadopsis cleaveri. The sequence goes on along the minus strand of VXBB01003581.1, from coordinate 247,452 downwards.
GTAAAACAGACTAAAGTTATTAATGTAAAATTTCAGGCCACAAGATATGCATTTTCCTGTACTCTTCTCTGATCCTTCAAGGAGATTGTTGCCTTTCTTCTTTCTTGCTGAGAATGTTAGTATTCAACACATAATGAATGCTATACATGCTATTAAGACTCTCTAAGTATTAGAAATCTGACCATTCTTATGTTGGGCTTTTTTGGTGAAATTCTCTAACATAATTTATACATTATTTTTACTGATGGGAGACGTAATTGGGTCTACAGCATCCTCATGAGGGGAAGCAGAGGAGCAGATCTCTTCTCCTTGGTAACCAGTGACAGGACCCGAGACAGTGGGGCAAAGCTCTGTCAGGAAGGTTTAGGTTGGGTATCAGGAAAAGATAGTACCCAAAGAGGTGGCTGGGCACTGAACAGGCTCCCCAGGGCAGTGGTCACAGCACCAGCCTGAGAGAGTTCAAGAAGTGCTTGGACAATTTTCTCAGACAAAGTGTGTGATTTTTGGGGCTGCCCTGTGCACTTGATGATCCTTGCAAGCCCCTTCCAACTCAGGATGCTCTATGATTGCATGTTATTAGATGATAGGGATGTCTTTATTGACATGAAGCTTGAAGACATCCTTGTTGTCCTACCAAGTGAACTTTAGGGTTATAAAAATTCAATAGCTTGAAAAGGTGCTCCAGTAAACATCTGAATTTGAAAATTAGACAGCCACATCTTGATGGAGAAATGCTGAGATTAGTAATTAATTTAGTGTTTTCCAAAAGCCTGTAGTTCATCCCTGAAATTCTTTTCAAGACTGCTGTTAATGGAAAAAAACTACTTTGGGTTGAAACCACCTTATTTTTTGATTACTGATTTGATTTTGGATTACAGTAGAGAACCCTAGGGTGGATTTTACTGGAGATTTGTGTGTCTGGGAATAAGGGAAGTGAATTCTAGCTCCATGCCACATTCATTTTGACATACTGTTTTCATATCCTGGCCAGTGTCATTGAAAATTAGCGTTTTCTGCCACTTCAATGTAGACTTTATCGTTTCACGTTGGAATATATAATAGAAAAAGTGTATGAGTTAGAATCACAAAATAAATCTTATATTATTGTGAGAGCATATAGATATCATCTAGCTTTTTCAGTGAAATCCTAATTTTGCGCTACTTCTTGTTGTATGCATTGTGTCTGCAAGTCCTTTCTGTGGGAGAGCAATGAATAGACAGTTTGCTTGAGTCTTGCTTCCTTGTCTTTACGAATGGTTTGGTACTTGGCTGCCCCACTTGCAGAAAATGTCCAACTTTTTTTTTTTTTTTTTTTTTTTAATTATATTGAATTGCCATTTAGAGCAGCTTACAGAGAAGCCCCAAAAGAGGTTGTTCTTGATGGCTGAATGTAATGGCATACCTTATGAAAGGAATGGGAACTGTTCTTTTTGCTGCTTGGTGAAATACATATTATTTAATGTCTTTTAAGCTAAAATTTTCTGAAGAGCCATTAAATGTTGTAGCTGAATGATGAAATTTTCAAAGCATAAGCCTCTCTTCAGCTAATCATAGGATCTCTGATATTTTAATTATGTTTTAAGGCCTCTTGAAGTGACAAGGTTGGTATGAAAAAATAACATGCAATCACAGAATAACTGCATGTTATGTTTCTCAAAACACTGAGGTAGCTACATAATAATTAGTTTTGGAGCTATTAAATGAAAATGCAGAGCAGTATTCAGGAATATGTGATTACTCGGAGGATTTCTTTATTGAATCTCTAACTTGTATTAAACAATAGGTGTCCCCCCCTCCTCCCTTTATGCTGCAACTTGTGTTAGATGCTGTTAAAGTATTTTCCAAATTTGGTTAAATTAATCCCTGGGGCAAATCTGCACAAAGCAAAGGTGGATCTGATATCAGTGACTAGGCATGGACATGATTTAAGACTGAGTGATGCTGTAAAATAGGTGGGTGGACAAACGAGGAATACTGCTTCTTGAGAAGGAGATTTTCAGTGCAAAGAGAGAGGCGCCTCAGCAATGGCATTGTCAGATCTGAATTTCACATTTGGATCTTGTGGTCTGAAATCAAGCAACAAGTTTTTCTCTCTTTTGTAAATATTAAGTAATTTTTATAGGTTATTAATGAGTTGAAAAAAAATTTACATTTTCCTGAATAGACATTGAACCGTTTAACATATTCTCCTAATTTATAATCCTAATTATGTTTCTTATTTACTTTTGTGTAGTACCCCCTCACTTTAAGAGTTACTATAAAGATCTTCCATTCTCTACTCCCCTCCTCACAAAGAGTAATCATAACTCAGAGCAGGACACTTACTTGCTGAAGAACAAATGTGCTGCGGGATATTTCAGCTGCCAAGCAGCAGGTCTGCAAGAAGGATGTTTGATTCCAGACAGGTTCAACATCTGTGTACACAAACAGTTTGCAGTAAAGCCTGTAACAAACCAAGGAAGAGAGATGCTTGCATCTAAAAACTCAGCTTTTACATCAATGTTTCCTTCCCTTTATTATTACTATAATAATAACGATAAAACCAGCAGAAACAATAATAACAATAATAATAGTTATGATTATGTGATTCTGACATCTGCTTTACAAAACATTGAATCACCTGTGGGAACTGAAAGGACAACAATGGATTGAATGGGTATTGATGTGCATAGTAATATATAGTAGAGATGGAGTGCATGCAAAATAGGCTCAAAGAGACACAGAAAGCTGAGGCAATCAGGCTTTACAATGTGTAGTGAGTCAGAAGTGATGTTTAATAATGAATAATATCAGAAAGAGGAACTTTCACAGCACAGTAAATTTTAAAAAGGCAAACCATTAAACAGTTTGGGTGATTAGGGTTACTGAGAATACCATTTGTACCTAGGGTGCCTAAAGTTTAGAAAGGAAGTTAAATCAATGTACCAGATGTGCCAGGTGGAAGTAATAGTTGATGGCAAACATGTCACAGGATTGGATTTGCTCTGGGTGATGCTTTGGGGAGTGTAAAGTATTCCAGTAAGCATAGTTAAATGGTCATACTCAGTATTGAAAGAAATGCACTAAAACTTGTTTTTAAACATCTTTTGAACACACAGCTTTGAGATATTCTTTCTGTGGCTGAATTCTTCATTGTCATTAAATCTTCCAGGTCCAGGAGGCCTTTAGGCCTTTTTTTGAAGAGTGTGTGTAGGAAAAATTACGGGATTTGAAAATGAGAACTTAGTTGCTTGTCTTCACCAAAACACAAAGCAAGTTATTTATCTTGAGAGAACTGAAGTGCTAGAAAATGTTTAAGAAACCAGATATCCCAGAGATCATTGCTAACAAAGAATATATAATATATCACCATAGTGGCTGACAGCCTGAAAGTGAAAGATAATTAAAAATGCTTTTTGAATTACAGAATTACAGGTTTTTGAATTACAGGTTTTGTTATAAATGGCAGAGTTAGCAAGAAGATTAGTTGTTCTTGGCGGCAGCCAAATTTTTATCCATTTTTGCAGGAAGAAGTATTTCTACTCTTATACATTGCTATGATTGTTGAGAATATTTTTATCATTCTCTGAGCCTGAGAAAGTGGATACACAGTGTATGCATGATTTTCAAATGCAATAGTAAGTCATAGATGCAACTTTCTAAGCTATATGTTTGCTATGAACATTTGAAGTTTCATTCTGATTTTAGAAAAAAATACTCTAATAGTTGAAGTCTTTAAAAGAGTATCATTTTCTAGTAGTTCAGGAACTGAGACATATACTTTATTATATTTTTTATTTTAGCTTGAGATAATTTGTTTTCCGAACTTTCCTTAGGTTAGAATAAGTAAAATAGAAATTCCCTCTGTCCTACTCCCACATTCACTTAACCCCCAATAACTGCTGTATCTGTTAGGTCAACAGAATTCCAACAAGGTGTTTTCCTTGTATTTTTCAGTGTAAAGGATGATAGAGGGTGGAGCATGGTCTCTATGTTTTGATCCAGGAAAAGCTCAGTCTTTGATAAGTGATGGAAGTGAATACTTCAGAATTTGGGGTTTTTGGTCCCTCCACCTTCAGTGATCTTTTAATTCTCTTTCCTTGTCATTCCAAATGTTACATATGACTATTTGGTCATTTCACTGAAGACAGACAACAGTACTATGTCTCTCAAATATTTTCCAGGAGCATTTATTTCTCCATTCATTGTCACAGAGAAGAAGTACCAATGAGACTGTTCTCACTAGAGGTACACTGATTGTTTTTAAAAGATTTTTCAGAACCACGAGTGAATTTTCATTATACTGCTTTTGCTGCTCTGCATTGTGGCAAATTGGTACTCTGTGGCATCAGAAGTGGACTAAAACATCCATAAAATGGAGCGGCATTAGCTGATCTGACAGTATAATTAGTCTACCACAGAGAAGGGTCAGAGCATGCAATTTTTCCTTCTAGATTCAGGCAGGATAATATCCAAACATTTCTAACTTTCAAAAAAGCTTCTTAATGATCAGCACCTCCATTGCTACATTCTATTCTGCATACAAAATAAAGCAGGTAAGTAAGACATCAACAACCTTGTCCTTAGTATGCAGAGATAGATGCAATTCTTGCAGCTTACTGTGAGGTGACAGGTGCTTGACAGAGCAAGCAGCACAAAGGAGTTGGAGCTGTTCCTGCATATGGAGCTGTCTGCTAACTGTCTAGAATTAGAGTCCTCTGTTTATGAGACTGCCCTCCCTTGAGGTTTTTTTCTAATTTTAACAGGAGCTGCTCAGTTGAGGCTGACAGAATTCAGCTATAGATACAACAGCAAGATAGATAAGAGGTAATCAGATAGTAACACTTGGGGAGAACCTGTGGTGTCCTCATGCCAGCATAACGACCTTGTGTTTATTAAAATAAATATCCTCGAGCAAGACAGTGCCAAGGAGTTCAATAACAGAAACATTTTCCTGTCCTCCTGCTGCTGAGTGAACAGAGTCTGAAGGTGCTACCTCTAATTGAAAGCATTCTGCTGGCTCATAACAGTTAAGGCTAATTTATTTGTTTATGACAAATAACTGCATGCAGAGTACATGGGAAAGGGGTGGTGTAAGGCAAAATTGAGTTAAATTTTCCAGCTGTGCTGAGGAATGATAGCAGATTCCCTGCACTATTCTTGTAAGTGATGCTGATGATGGTAAAAATAAGGTAATAAAAATGTATCAAGGCTGTTGCAAGCATTTTTCTGATTTACAGGTAGGTCCATTTTTTCAGTGACACTTATATGGCATCTTCAAATGTCTGTGGGTCTGATAGGAATATGTACCATGCAAGCTTGACTTACTATGTGAGACCCAAACTTGCAAAACAGGAAGGTAAACTGGTCACCAGCAGTCTTGTGTTCTTGATAATACCTCTATCCAATACACATGGTCCTGAGCCCCCTGGTGTAATTGACTTGAGTTTTGAGACAAAGATTGGACTTAGGTGATCTTCAGAGATCCCACCCAGCTTCAGCTATTCTGTCATTCTGTGCAACTGTCTGCTGATAGATCCTCTGTTGTCTACTGACATATCCTCAAAATGCCCTCACAAGATGGAAAACTCTAGAGTTATAGAACTGACGGGATAGCTCATGGTGATGCAGTCATCTTTGTGATATAGAAGACAATCGAGTATGCTTATGTTATTCTTGATACTCCTTTTTCAGGATGATTTGATTTCATGGACAGCAGCTGTGGAGATCCTTTGGTGCAGCTGCCACTTACTGTATGGCCAGATGAGATCAAGTAGCTGAGGGCTTTGCTTATTTAGGTTTTTGATATTTCCAAAGGTGGACATAGACATTTTTCTGAGAAGCCAGCTGAATATTTGACAGCCTTCATGGTGTTTTTTTTTTTTCCTCTAAACTTAAATGCAAGTTTAAGCAGATTACTCTTGTTGGAGTTTGTGTTATTCTCCTTTCATATGTCGCTGGCACTGTTGAGGAGGGTCTCTCTATTCTTGACAGCTTCCCATTAGGCATTAAGGTAAGATGGCCCACGAAATTTCTCTAACCAGCTTCATTTTTCAGTCCTCCTTATCCATCATGTTCATCAGGCTCTAACTTATACTGGCTGCAGTTCAGTACCTCAACATGTCTTGTAATCTGTGTTTTATACACAAAGTACTCATGGACAGCAGTTGAATCTCACAAGTCCTATAGAGGGAAATAATCACTTTGCTCAATCTGCTGGCTGTCACTTTGCTGATGTAGCCCTGTGTGCAGCTGGCATGGGTTACTCCATCTCAGTGGCAGGACTTTGCATTTGCCCTTGTCAGACTTCATTAGGTCTCTGTCAGCCCACGTCTGTGGAAGGCCAAAGTGCCTCTGAAGGGATTGATTGTGGGGACAGAGGCATCACAATTTCCATATTATATTTTATTGCATCTTCCACATGGATAGGTTTGTTTTTTTTTTCCTTAGGACTAACTTGGTTCTTCCTTTTGATGCAGTTTAAATCTATTACTCTTGGTCATGTAATCCCTAGGCATGGAAAATGAATTCTTGCTATCCTGTTTCTTGCAGCTCTTTAGGTATTTGGAAACTTATCATCACCTTCTATTACTCTTTTATTGTTTTCTCTCCTCCTCCTTTTTCACAGCTCTTAATGTCTTTGTAATTTTTCTTGTTTTCCCTGGACTATCCAGAGTTGACCCTAATCTTCATTGAAATGCCTGAAATTTGACGTGATAGTCTGTGTGAATCTTTATCCTTGATAAGTACCATAGAGGATATTTTCCAGCCTTTTCAAGACTATGTATTAGCGGGTACATCCCAAATACAATTTAGTGCTTTTACAATAGCATAAAATTAGGTTTAGCTCCTGAACCATAAAAACCTCCAAATCCTTCTCTGTGAAACCATTTTTCCACGCTTCTACACAATTTGTGTAGGAGGGTGATGACCTTAAATTCAAAATATTGTCCATCTTAAAGGATAATTTTTCTTGGTTCAGTTTGGTTCTTTAAATCACAGTTCCACATTGTCAAGATGACAACCACTTGGAAGCTTAGAACTGAAAGTTATGTTTTATCTTTCAGTATCTTCATCATTAATGAAAACACTGAGTGGACCTGAATCATGAGGAAACTTCATCAGATGTATTTGTTTCATTTGATGAAATGGCATTGGTAATACCTTTTGAAAATTTTCTTTGAAAAACTGTGCCTCTGTGATAATCTGTTTTTCTCTATGTTGTACTTTTCCTCCTCTTTATATCAGATGGGGCAGTGTTAAAACCCTGAATTCATGTGCTAGTATATGAAACCATGTCAAAACCTTTAATGTTGTAGTAGAAAGAAATTACTAGTTATTTTGCATTTGATTGTTTTGGTGGCTTTTTTTTTCTCCCAGTATTTTCCTGAGAACTGAAATTTAGTTAAAATCCTCAAAGCTCCCTGGCTGTGTTTTGTTCCCAAGTGTAGGAAGTTTTTGCTCTCCTCTGGTTTCACCATGGTGCTGTAAAGAAATATTGTAATCAAACAACATGCCAAGTGTCAGAAAATTGTCATAGGACACTGTATATGCTGCTAAGAGGTCTTCTTCACACAATATTCTTTTCCCAGCAGACAGCTATTTAGTTAAATTTCTTAATTGTCATGAGGCCAAATTCTTTCTGTTTACATAATTTTCATATTTATATGATGGGACTAGGTGACTGGGTCCTGCTGTGGATCTGCACACCTTTGTAATACCTGGATTATAATGTGATCAGTTTAGATGCTTGGCATGCATGTCCCAGGGCTCTCCTTTGTTCCTTGCTGTGATTCTTCATAAATTCTTAGGGTTAGTCATATTCTTTTTTTCCTCTCTATGGGTTCTGTTACTGTCTCCCCTTAATCATGAAGAGACCTGTAATTCGGTAAGCAAAATATTTTTTAATCTATCTGGGCTGTATTATGTTGCCATGAAATACATCCTGTGGTCAAAAGATGAACCTTTCTGGACCCTCGTCTACCCAAGAACATATTGTCTTTGCATCTGCTTTCACCCTGAGCCGTGTGCATTTGCCTGAAAATACTGAAAACTCAAAATCTGATTATGTCAACTCTTAAACAACTACTTTCCTTTATAGACACCTTTTGTTTTCTTAGAGAAGTCCCTGGCAATAGCAGTACCTGCACAATTTGTTTATATTCACCAAAACAAGTCAGTAACTTCAGAGGAATTTTTTCAGATACAGCTTCTAAATGACACAATATCTCCCAGAGCTTAGTGTAGTTGTATTAGGAATGCTTTAAGAATTGAAATACCCTCATTTCAAAAAGAATTGGAAAGCAAATTTCAATCTGATTGCTTTTCCACCGCAGATTCTATATGGCTCCATATTGACTATGGATACCTGCCAAGATAACATTGATTAGGTCATCTCATCAATAAGCAATGTCCTTCCAGGAAACCACTTTAATTCAATTAATGTGGCAAGTCAAGCTAGGTCAGAATTGAAATTCAGTAGATATTTGTATTGCAGAGACATTTCTTAATTACATACAGTTTTACATAAGGGACTTCATCAGATAAAGGCCTTAAAGAGGGAAACAGAAGCATCCAATTGTAATAAAGATATCAATGTACATTCTGTGAAGGTTGAGGAAATTAACACTACATGTGTCAGATACTCCATAGAAAATTTAAAAAAATTTGTCAGAGAGATGCAGGCAGGAAGTGAAGAACAAGTGAAGTCAAGTGAAAGGCATTTAAGTGGAACCTCATAATTGAATACAAACACCAAACAACAAAGATAATTGAAGAAAAGAAACACTCATACCTTAAAAAAATAGGGTCAAGGTAAAACTCTGTCAAGATAAAACATACACTCTGGGTATGATTGTGTGCAGTAATTGCTGAGGAAATACTAGAATTTAATGAAAGTCACCTAATAACAGTATTTGTGAGACCATCTCTACATGTCTTCCCCTGGTCATATTTAATATATGGAACCAGGCAGGCAACAACGTTGTACTTGATCACAGTTTTATTCTAATAGCAAACTTCTGACATGACATTTTAAAGTCTGCCAAATTTAAACAAAAAGATAATAGAGAAGATGATAATGTACATCATGTACTTTTGTTAATTGACAGTGAAAGTAGAGTTAGATGATTTCTGGTAGAAATAGTAATGAAGTACTGTAGTGAATAGTTAAATGAGTTTTGTATGTTCCAGCATTAGATGAAGCAGAAAATATAAAGCATGTTAATGTCTGAATTCTTGATTTTTGGTAGAAATATTTAAATAGTTAAAAGTTGTTTGCCTTATGTTTTACTTCATGTGATCTTGTGCTGGTTTCTCAGGAGCATTTAAATATCCTCAACCTCAAAAATGTTTTTGAGTTAGAAGGCAAACATCAAGCAAGATCATGAAAGGTGATACTGTTTTTCTGCACATCAGTGTAACTGCTCTATATATTAATGTCTAAATTGGCTGTCCTGTTATGTGAAAGTAAATTGCTGAGATAAATTCAAAGATGATTTTCAAGAAAGGCCTGTGATTTGGAACCATTACCAGTGAAAGACTTGAGAAATTCAATCTGCTAAATTTATCAAAGTGTTTATTGAGAGATGATCTCGGAATAGCTTTCAAGTATGTTCTTAAGGAAGAGATTGTGCATAGATTGTTCTTTATCCAAGTTGCAACTGTGGCCTTACCATTCATATATGAAGCAAAATGAGGCTAGAAATAAAAAAAAAAAAAAAAAAAAAAAAAAAAAGAAAAAAGAAAAAAACAAGTGGTATAACATGGCACGGTAGAATTTCTTCTTTCTTTACTAGTGCTGTTCATTCCAAGGTCTCAAGACTGAATGGGAGGAAGACCCACAGGTTCCAGTCTCCCAGTTATGACAATTATTATGTTTTGCAGATATCAGTAGCATTACTGAATGTAAAGTAACACTTTCAAGATGACAACTGTCTCTATTCCTTTTCAGGACCTGATTTGTTAGCCTTATTGTTTCTATACATCTTGAACTGAAGATGCAACTTCTTGAAGCATAGAGCGTTAAATCAGTAACAGACATTTGCTAAAATGAAATTGGAGTGGTTGGTAATACTGTGGGATTTATAGCCAATAACAACAGGCAGGTGTTCAGACAGATTTATTGATGTGTTATAATGATGTGAAGTGAAGGAACCACAGCAGGAGAGCAAGGACCTGCTTTTTTTGTTTACTTAATGCAGTCTTCTAAGGAAAACACCACATTTCTAAATTTGGGTGGTTTTATTGACTCTATTGCTCCCTGAATGAGGTCTGAATTGCAGCCACCAAACTGATTTGTTTTGTCAGATTTGAAGCTCCAGCCTTCTTTAACAAATAAAAAACCCAAAAATTGGATGGAGTGATGCTGGCAATCTTATTGTTCTGTTCAGCCATTACTGCTGTGAGGAGGTGAAAAAAGCAAATATCCAAGGAGGTGGCTGGTTTTGCTAGATGAAGCATTTAGAAGCATGGCCCATACAGCAAATACAAGATATGATCATGTTGTATTTTGTGAATCCTACATGGTAGTGGAAAATATAGTTGTTTGTGATCATTACTTGTCCACCCTACCAATGGCAGAGCTGTCATCCAGACTGATTACTCCAACACAACAGAAGCTGCAGAGAAGTGCCAAACTAATTTCAGGAGCTAGAACAGAACAATAACTTTGTTTAGGCAGTTTAGTGACTGATTTAGTCAAGGAAGCACTAAGTGTAGAGCAATAAAGCTTTTCTTCCTAGGATTTTTTTTTTTTTTAGTTGTTTGTTTTACAGTAATGAAGTGTGTTCAGGCCAATTTTTATCTAAACATATTATTTTTCTTTTGTCGAGACCTGTATTTAACAAAAACAGTTTTAGTCAATTTTAAGCATATTTTTTAAAATGTATTCTTATTTCAAGAATAGATTCAAACAAGCTGTTACAGATTTTTTGTCTAGAAAAAGAAACAATTGAGATGACCTATGATGTAACCAAGGTTGTTTCTGATCTTGGTCCCATATTTATGCATGTGAATTCTAATAGCTTCTGGATACATAGGCTCATTTTATCACTGAAATATTATTTAATTTGCAGTTATAAAGCACCATGGACACAATTTCAAAAATGAAATGAGACTTGGGCCTTGAAATATAATCTTTTAACGTCATATAATATTTAGTAAGTCCGTGAAAGTAATGAGAATATTAGTGTGGAATAAAGCTATGCTTATGTCTCAGGTTCATGGATTTCATGGAAGAATAACTTCATCTTAGATCTTGTGAGATATCCATACCTATGCTGCATAATTTCCAAGTAGACGTGTTCTTAGCTGCTGATTTGCAATTCAGATGAAAGAGTCCTTCAGTAGCAAGATTTCACTCTTTTGCCAGCAGCTTAAATTTTCATTTAAGACAATGTTTAAGAAGTATTCAGAAGATAATGTAGCAGAACTCATTAAGAGAAGACATCAGTGTAATACATAGGATGTTCTAATTATTACCATAAACTACAAAGTGTAAAAAAAGGAAAAGTATTTTCAGAAATGTCTTAAATCAACTGAAGTAGGACTACTTCCTAGTGGGAAGATTCCAACTTCTCAGAAAGAAGCTAGACTTGAAAGAATTGGTAGAATCTACTACAAAGAATTATTCATATTATGCTATTATCAAAGTGAAAGAGGTTTTTTAGGAAAACAAATCATGTTGCCTTGTAGGTGTAAGTTGAAGGGGGGGTGCTGGCACCTAGACAAAACTACCAGGTCTTTAAGTTTAAAATAGAATGTGATCTCACACACACACTAAGCATGTGTAATGCAATTGTTGCTGGATAAAGTTTTAGAGCAGAACTCTGTAAGACATAAGAGAAAAAACCTGTAAGTAATGAATCTTTCTCCAGAAAGAATCCTTCATCCTAGCTTAAGATCTTCCTACTTCTGATCACAGAAGAGGGACATTGAAAGCTCTCAGACTGCTTCAGCTAAACTATTAAGGGAATGGACTTGTATAACTCACAATATTAATATAAAATATTTAATATAGAAATTTTCCAGATGTATAAAGCATTTTGAGGTTGTTGAGGTTGGTGGTCAAGCCTCCTGCTCACAGCCAAGACAGCTTGGGGTCAGACTGCTCATGGCCTTTCCCAGATGAGTCTTGAAAATCTCCAGGGACACCAAGAGTGCAGTTTCTGTGAGCTGCCTCATTTAAACCTTGATTATTCTCATGACAGAGAAGTCAGAACCTCTTTTGTTTCAACTTGTGTGCTCTTTCTCAACTTCCTCCCTTACACCACTCTGAAGAGATCGCATAGAAAATGTCCCTGCTGCCTTCCAGCCCCCCATGTTGTTTGTTCTGAACAATCCCAGCTCTCTCATTTTCTCCTCACAGGAGAAGTCAATCTAACCCTGGCCATCTCAGAGACCCTTCACTGGACTTGCTTCTGTTTATTCTTGTCTTTTTCTGTATTGAGAGAGAAAATGATGTGTTGTTTTCAGTAATTAAATGCTAAAAATTTAGCTTTTGTGTCAAAGTTCTCTTATAACTGTGTTTTGAGTTGTTTTGTCCTGCAATTCTTTAATGGGGACACGCTGCTTCTCGGTAGAGTCATAAAGCTTCCTGCCAGACATGGCAGTTTGCCTCATCTGAGGTTTCATGGGAATAAAGAATCTTCCAGAATGGAAGATAAAAAGGGACAACACACAAAATGCTTCACCCTTCTTTCCACTGGAAATCCTACCATGTGCTATTTTTTTTTTTTTCCTTACGGTAAGCAAATCTTTCTTTAGACACTATTTGGATCACAATTTACTCAGGACTGCAGAAACACATCCTTCTGCAATCCAGTCAGCTACTGTGGTTTGCCCTGTGAAAGGTTAATATCTACCTAGTCTCAAGCAAATTTATTTTGATGTGATTGCAGTCCTTTTTTTCTCCCATTCTTTATGGGAAGTTGATGCAGAGGAGAGGAAGCTTGGTTGTCCAGTCTGAATGCTTAAAGCCTGCCAATTGTATGGCATGACAAAAGAAAGTAAAAAAAGATATATTTGTTACCATAGCAACAATAAAACTCTTCCTCTAACTGCATTGAAAAACAACATCTATCCTCTCCTCCTGAACTGTTAAAAATTATATCTGAAGCATATCTGTGAGATACTCCACACTGAACTGAAATGCATATTGGTTTATTAAACTGAGACCTTTACCCCCAAGAAATCATTGTATCCATGCAAGGATATCACAAAGCTCTATTTAGATTTCACTGGAACTTTATCAAAACTAAATTTAATTAAAAATTCTTTTTACAGAAAAACATGATGAAAATCTGAGTCGTATTGTGTTGTACTTTTTGTCCCTATTCTGTTCTAGAAATCATAGTATTGGGATGGACAAGGTTTTGCAAAACTGAACTAAAGTCACCATTGGTGCAGTGTTATTTGGTTTCCAACTGAGGGAAGCCAGTTGTCAAAGTGACCAAGACATTATTACAGACAGCACTGCTTTTGAATTTGGTCTTTTATGCTTTTTTCCTCATTGCTGATTTTTTTGCCAGTTTGTACTGTGTGTTTCAACTTTGCTCCAATATATTGTGGAATATGCTGTGATGTGGGTAATGATAAAGCAGTGCATCCTTTCAGATAAAATTTTATGGCTGCTGTGATTTCAGGGACAGAGTTTGATTGTCCTCTCCTTAAAGATGTTCACTTCCAGCCACCTACTTCAATACTTGCAGCACATCTGATGACACTCTTAGCAAAACGTATTTTGAGTTCAGCAGGCTGCTGCATTGCTTTAGAGAGTCTTCAGGAGAAGTATTTGATTTTATTCCTGTCTTGCATGTAATTCATGTAATACAAAGAGTTTTATAGTCAGTCAAACTGAGGTAATATGAGTTGAACCACTCACAAAGGAAGGTATTTGTTTGCTTTGGTTTTTGTTTTTGTCCTTCCCAAATCAAACCTTTCTCTTTATTTGTACATTCCCTTGGCAGAGCAATTTTCTCTTGAAATACAAAGTGACATTTGAATAAAATTGAATCAATTTAGTTTAATTTTTTTAGGAAAATAGTTTTAGAAGCATCAAAATGAAGTTTCTGTTTATTTTTTCTTTTCCCCTGTTTTAAATTCCATAATGTATTTATATGACTTTAGAATATCTTGCATTAAAAGCCATTGAAGTTCCTAATATTCATCAGTATTAAAAAAAAAAAAAAAAAAAAATCTTTCTAGTGTTCTCTTTAACTTTTGGGGGCAGAGAATTATTGTGCACGGTGAATACATACTAGAGCCAAGAATAAAGAATGGTTTGGGTGGGTTTTTTTGGCAAACAGCCCAATAGAGAACAGCTACCTTCCTGAGGAACAGCTTAAGACCTGTCCACAGACCTGTCAGTGTTTTTGTCTTGGTGTTGAGCCAATTATTGCCTGGAGAGCAAAGAAGTTTCTAGGTCCTTTCACCTTACTAAAACAAAGAGTGAGTCTTAAACCTTTCCCTATATGGAAACACTTACTCGGGTGTGGGGTGCATTTCTACACATTTTGAAGTATCAGACTAGCTTTTTAATCATTGTGCATTGTGATTTGCCACAGTATTGCACCTTTAAACATCCAGTCTTCGAACAGAATTTACTCATTATTTTCCTATATTGATATTTAATTGCCAATGGTATATTTTTGGATACTGTTTATGTTCCATTTTCAGTAGACTGACGTGATACCTGCCTCAAATCTACACATTAGTTGTCTACCCTCATTTAAGGAAATCAGCTGTGCTTGGGTGACAGCCTCTGCTGGAGTTTATTTCCCACCTCCATACTTGTGGTATGACTTGGGATTATATAACCATGATCATGTTAGTGAAACAACTCAGCTTGTCTTAAAGTTGCACTGAAAAATGGTTAATAAAGGGTTTTTTTTTTTCTTCAGCTGCACTGTTGTAGTTACCTAGAATGCAGGAAAGATGCAGAGTAAATCCACTGAGCTGCTTACATCAAGTGAGTGACAAAGCAATTCAGTGACAAAACTGTAATTTTTAAATAAATGTACCTTTCTGCTGAAAAATAACTGGGTTAATGTGTTCCACAGACAAAGGATATACAGGGTGCTGTTTGCTTCTTTCTTCAGCTGCTTTTTCTGCCCTACTCAGAAACTGTCATACATTTTGAGCAGCTTCTGCTCTTTAATTTCATGAGAAAGTTTTACTTAACCTCTAAGTTTTAAAAAATATATATATATTTATCTTTGTTAATTACAGGGAAAGAAGTAGAAACTTGTCCTCTGCATATTTATCACCTTGAATTGTATAGTGTGGACCTGTGCTGTGGAATGGAAAATAAGGGTTTAGACAGTAGAGACTAAGCATTTTGTACACAATCTGGAGGTGACATAATCACTCTTCAGTACATAAGAAATAAAACAACTTTAAGCAGCTACTGCTCTCTTTCTTGGATTAAGCTTCTTTCACTTTATATGACAAACTCCACAGTCCAGATTACTTAGAGTTTTTCTCTGTTTTCATATTAAGATTTTGTTGTCAGCAGTGATTGTCTGCTCTTCTTTGCTGACCCCAGAGCAAACTGACCCTCAGCTGGATATTCACTTCTTGGACTCTCTGTATGCCCCATGCCATGTCTTCATCATTCAAGACATCTTCAAAGCATCAAAATTTACCAATGTCCTGGAAACATTTCCTCTCCTGCTTCTCATACTGTGCCTTTTCTCCTCTTTTCACTTTCAGAGAAACCCTCATTTTTTTTTTCCTTCTTAAAATCCTTTTTTTGGATTCCCTTAGAGATGTGGCATGTTCAGAAATGTTCTTAATAATATATACTGTTCCCATATCACTATGTTAATTCTGAAACATATGCATTTTGGGGAGGATTCTTTCAAATTCTCTGGCAAAACAGTTTTGATAGGAGCTCAAATGGTATAGTCAGAGCTATTTCTGCTCCAATTAATCTTTACATTAAAAGGTGTTTCACAGAGAGCTGCAGAAGTGAAAATTCATCTTTCTGAAAATTGCCAATTTCCATCATCATTGTAGCTGGCTAAGTAACTGTTTCTAGGACATATAAAATTAAACTGAAGGAATCTTTTTTCCTGACCTTCAAACAAGCTAGGGTTACTAGCTTCCAGTAAAACCGCAGTTGATGTATTTTGTGGAAATAAATTAAAAAATGATGAATTTAGGCAGACTCAAGAACAATCTTAGCAATGGTGAGAGTTATTAGGTTGCAGGACACTGAAATTTCTCATAACTTTCATATTTATCCTAACACTGCACTGGTCAACAGACAAGAAAATATATTCTTAGAGACAACATTGACGAAAATAAAATATAAGCACAGAAATTGAATTAGTCAGTTGACCTTGTGTATCTATGTTCTAATCTTCTGTAATGAATTACCTGTTGCTGCACTGCTCAGGCCAGCAGTCATCCTATGTGTGGGGTCTCTGAATACTGGAAAAGTTCAGTCAATTTGCAGAAGTAATAACCACCCCACTGTGCCACCCGGCCCATCCATTTTTTTGTATGATGTGCTGCATGATGTAAATAATCCCTCCCAAAATGAGACATCTCTATTTGCTGCTTCTGTGCCAAGTTGTGTTGACTTAAGAGAATGTGGAATATTTTTGCTTTGGGTTTTTTTGTTTTTTTTTTTTGGATTCTGCTTCAGAAGTTTATTATGATGATTTAAATTTAAAACCTGCTAAATGAGGTATTCTGATAAAGTTGCAGTTATTTTTAAAATTTATCCAGCAAATCACAGAAACTTTTTATTTTGACTAATGTATATTTTTTGGTGCTTCAAATTGATTTTTCAGAATATTGCCTGGTCATTTATTCAGTACAACATCCATCAGAGCTTTGAAAGGTGTCAGGTAAACGTTCTTGAAACTAACATTCAAGAACGGCTGTTAATGATGTGCCCTTTCCCAGAGACCTTAGCTGTCTGCTTTGCACTTAAAAAATAAATATTTGATCAATCTTGAAACATGAAGTTTTCAGTCTCTTGTTAAATTCTTTGATACTTGCCACAAGCTTCTATTATAACTTTACAAAGACCTATTTTTAGGAATTTATGGTCTCTCTTCATATCATGATTCTTAGTGTGAGAAAATAAACATATTCTACTGAAAGCGTGGGCACATTATTTGGCTCTTACTTGCTTCCAAAGCATCTAGTGGCCATCTTCCACAGGCTGTTGTGAAGAGTGTTTGCTTCTCAGTGTTTTGTGTTTTCTACTGTTGAAATAAGTCACGTGTCAGACAGGAGGAGAAAAGGAAATTATACTCGTCTGATTACTGCTATATTTAAATGCCTGCTCAATGTAGTCTTTGCTAGTTTGAGTAAGCATTCATCAATTTTCTGTGTGCTCGCCTGAAGGTATGAGTTCTACATCTTTAGGAAGGAGCTTTTTTCATACTTCACTGTTTTCAGGTCAGAGTATGTAGCTATAAAAGTTGTATTTTGTCTTTGAAGGAATATATCAGATTCTGAATGAGATTTTGCGTTTTCCTTCAACAGAACAACATTCTGTGACAAAATATTCTTAGCAATAATCTGACCATAAAGGTACCCTGTGCTGTACTCAGATCAGATGACTCCAATATTATAAAAATATAGAGTAACATGAGAATTTAGAAATTAAAAATTTTGGAAATTGAGGTAGTTGTTATGTAATGTATTTTCTCTGTGTGAGTCATATATTCTATCTATAAGCTACAGCAAAAAAAGTAAATGTAGATGTATCAATGTGGATATAGGGAACTAACAGAATGAGATTACAGTAAAATATATGCAAAGCTGAAATCAAACATAAATAGATCAAAAGACTAGCCTTTCCAAACCAGAGACTCAGGAGCTGATGACTTGATCTCAGTTGGGTTTGCAGCTATGCCCCAGCAAAGTTTGTAAGAACAGGGCTGACAGCATCCTGATGGGACAAGAGTGCAGCTGTCCTGCTTGGGACTGATGCCTTGGGAAGATTGACCTGAAACAGAGGCTGGACAGAGTTAGAGAATAAAGTAGGTATTTATTGAAAGGCCTTTAGGACACACCTTGGGCAGGACAAGAGCCTGACCTGGGCTACAGCTAAGGTGGACTGAGAATGGTCACAAAATGGACAACCAGTCATGAGGTCTGACACTTTTATAAGTTTTTGTTCATTTGCGTATTGGGGTTTAATTGTCCAATTACAGCTTTGGTTTGTGAAGCCTCATCCTTCTTTTTTCTCCCTTCAGTCCACCATTTTTTATGCTTTTGGGCCTGAAACTTGTACTCATTGTCCTTGGTCTTCAGCAGGAAAAGGATTTGTTTTGTCTACCTACTCTGTGAAGAGAGCTTAACCAGCACTTAATATGAGGCTCAGAACTACACCCCTAGGCAGCACAGAATCTGAAAAACATGAAAGTTAAAACTTAAGACATCAGGACCATGCAGCACCTGTCCGCCATGCACATATTTCTGGTTATTTGCTGTTCCTAAAACCTTCAGATTTCATACTGCAAGTGCTTTTGTAATGGTCAGAGACAAGAGTAGAGGATTGGTCTTCTGGGTAAGCTTTTGAAAGACTAGCTCCGAGGATGAGTAAGGGAATGAGTGTTGAGGTTGACCATGTTGTGCTTACCAACTGATTACTGCACATTTGGAGCTCTATTGTGCATGGGAAGTTAGTCACTAATGTGTTTAGAGCCTTTGTGCTGTGCCATGGTGCCTGAGCTTTGGATCAGGATGTTCCTGATCAAGGTCTTCTCACTGATTACTTCTACTCAAGGAGTTGGACTGAGCAAGGCTTAGGAAATCAGTTTCCTTTTGTGGGTTGTTACTGTCAGGAATACAGGTTAGTCACTGTAAAAATATTCCTAAAGTATAGACAATTCATACCCTTGCAGTGCTGACACTGAGAATTACCAGTGTACTGTAACCTGAAAGCTGTGCAGGGTTTAGAACATTTGGCTGAGTCCTTGTGCAACAATTTATTGCATTGTTAGTAGATTCATGGCCTGACATTTGCTACTGTGATCATAACAAACTTGTAAGAAAGAAATATTCAAACCTGAAGTGGTTCAATGCCTGACTCTTGAGAAAACACAACTGACACTAACTTACAGTCTCAAAATGCTGGAAATTCCTATTATTTTTACTCGTGTTGCTCCAGTCTGTCCCCTTGAGGCAGTAAGAAGGAAAAGAAATAGGGTAGAGAAACTGATATATGTTGAGGAAATACAATTATTTCCTACAAGTATTCTTAAATCCCCTCTCATCTTTCAGATATTCAGGATAGAATGCAGTGAGTGTGGTGACATTGGAGCTCTGTTTCACTGATTTGTTTTTTCCTTTAATTTTCAGTATGTCAAGCTTACTTAATTTTAGGGTTCCCTTCTTCACCCACCATAAGAAATCAATCAACACTAATAAGCATAAAAACTTCTGATTTAAGTGTTTCTTTAATTTTAAACCAATTATTAAAAAATACCAGTTCTTTTCTATTTTCCTGCTTGAGCCATCAGCATTATTTGAATCCTTCATTTGAGTTGTTCTTTTATATAATCATCGTCATTATAATCCTGGAATCTATATCTCATTTTCCCCTTTTAAAATATGCCAGTTATAAGTATTTTAAAAGTATCTTATTTCTCTGGAAGTTTTTCTCAGCTCCTTCAAAGGACAGAGGAAAATAGAATATAAGTGAGTCTTGGGTATTGATATGAAATAGTTTTCTGGGTCTATGTTTCTATCACTTCAAGGTCTCATCCGTGAGATGAATGTTGCCTGGGAACGGGGAACCAGGAGAAAGATTCTCCTTTACTAATAATACTGTCTTTGTATCTCTCATCCTTACCTTCAGGTGTTCTCTGTGTCTGGGGAAGCTGGTCTGAAAATTCATAATCCTAGTTGTGAGACCAGAGTTAATAAATATTTTCATAGGAATGCTTAAGCAGAAAAGAGAAAGGTACCCATGATTTGTTGATATTAGCACTGGAGAACAAATACATGAAATAAGGGTTATTAAATTAGTTTGACATGATAAGTTGCTTCTTAGAAAGTACAAATGCAGAAAAGAATTGACTATATCTCTAAGTAGATCTTGCAGTAAAGGCCTTCTCTGCACCAAGAGCAACCTGCTTCAAATAGAATGAGATTTCAAACTTGGGAAAATGTCATTTTATATAGAATTCTCTATAGTTTTACTTAGGTATATTCCTAAAACTAGCATCTTCTTAAGTGGATGGGGGAATGGACTGTGTTATTCAGCATGAGATCATGACTCAGAAAAATAATGCAAACAGAGGATGTCCATTATGCCTTAGTGGCAGAGAGTGGGAGCTCTTCTAAGTGAATCTGAAAGATTTGCAAAAAGACTGTTTGATGTGCAAGAATTATGGACAGAAATCAAAACAAACAGCAAGGCATCTTCCCGACGTACTAGCTGCATTCTATAAAAATCATGACTTTAATTGATATTCTCCTAGTATATTGCCAGTTAATTCCCTTCAAAACCAATAGATGTCTCCAGGGTATATGCTGGAATCACTTCCCTTATTGTTTTACTGAATTCACCTCACACATCTGTCTCAAATCCCCTCTGCTCTCTAGCCTTATACAACCTGAAGTTCACTTTCAGAGTCTTTTGCAATTCTTAACTTTTTGTTTCAGTGCTGAGATCTTTTAGGTCTTACCCTCTGAAGCTTTTGTACCCATTTTGGATGGAATAGCACTAATTTTCTATGGAGTAGCTTGTGTGGATTTGTGCTGAAAACAGTGTTGATAATACGAGACTGTTTTTGTTACTGCTGAGCAGTGCTTACACAAAATCAAGAGTTGTTCTTCATCCCCCACTGCCCAGCAGTGAGCAGGCTGGGGCTGCACAAGGCGCTGGGAAACGACACAGCCAGGACAGCTGAGCCCAACCATCCAAAGGGATATTACAGACCATAACTAGTCCTGCTCAGCAATGAAACAGTGATGGGGAGAAGATCTGCAGGTACTGTTCTTTCTTAGGGACTGGCTGAACACTACACTGGTCAGCTGGTGGTCAGCAATGAGTTTAGTTAGGTTTTTTAAATAATTTGTTTTTCTTGGGTTTATTTTATTTATTTTTGAATGGGGTGGAAAAGGCATTCACCTTTTTTTTTTTTTCTGACTTATTAAACTCTTTCAGCNTTTAGTTAGGTTTTTTAAATAATTTGTTTTTCTTGGGTTTATTTTATTTATTTTTGAATGGGGTGGAAAAGGCATTCACCTTTTTTTTTTTTTTTCTAACATATTAAACTCTTTCAACACATGACTTTTCACAGTTTTAGCATTGCAATTCTCTCTCGCAGGTAGTTGTGTGTGTTCAGCTGCTTACTGGGTTTAAAAAGCGACATTCATTCAATTCTACACATAATTTCCTTCCTTTATTTCTTTCACTCCTATGCCTTCTCTCCTGCTTCTTTTAGCACTTGGAATGACCTCTGGCTTGCACTAATTTTCCTTTCTTCTGCTCATCTTTCAAACTTTCCTTACAGACTCTTTTTCAGAGACTTACAGTGTGGGGTGCTCTCCAGCTGTTGTGGCTTCAGTTAGCAATAAACTGATTCTTGTTTAAACTCTAAATTAAAAGATGAGGACAAAAGTATGTTGATAAGTGCTATTTTATTTGCTTTATTTGTTTGACTGTTGGACTGGATTAGTCAGGATTCTGCTTACATAGTGCTACAAAGGTTTATGCAGTCCTTTGTAATGAATCTGCTGGTAGTACAGCAGTGTAGTTTTCTGGAACTAAAGGTGAATAATTAGATCTTTTTTAATACGTAGGTCAAAAAAGTGAACCCATTTTTGATTCACAAGTTGATAATTGCTTAATAATAATAATATTGTGAATATTATTTTTTTTATTTCATGTTCTCAAAGTTCATCTATAGACAATTCACAAATACATTCAAGATCATAGCTAACACGTGTTAAATTTTGATTAGTTTCAATTAGAGCCATAGTTTTATTTTTCTATTGAAAAGTTATGCGAGTAGTCAATGCTACTGAAAATTTTGAATTATGTATTAAAGGAGGTGGGTTGATGTCACTTAAATTCTTTATCTTTTTGAAGTGATTTTTAATTTACTTCAGTATATATTCTAATATTTGCTTTTGAATTTATTCATAGTGACTAGTTTCTTTCCTGATAGTATTGATCTAAATCACCCTCAAAAATGAGGTATAATTTGACCAATACCAATTTAAATAAAAAGATTAGGGAATATTTAAATGAGGGCAAATCAACATCTGAAAATAAATATGACAATTTTCAGAAGGCGTTTATTTTCATATGTAACCCCTCTCTGCTTTGGGAAGCCACCTAGGATTCCTATTTCAGTGCAACAGTGCGTCTTTCCTCTGATTCTTTTTACATAACTGATGCAGAAAGCTCTTATGCCTATTCATAAGACTATTTCTATTCTGAATAAAACATTAAGATTTTAATTCTGTTTAAAAGCAGTGATTATAAGCAAAATTTCAGTTATATCTTAGGATAAACTTTGACTTTAGCAAGTGTATGTGTTCTGTTATGACAAAAATTTTCATATGTACAGGTAGGGGCATGAGTATAAATAAGTCAAACCATTGAAAATATTGTATAATAGAACTTCATTACTATTTGCTAATTGTTTTCATGAATGTTATAGCCTTTTAGATATTATATTGAGAAGCATCTGTCTCGGCAACTGGCAGAAACTTGTGAAAATATTCTGTATTTTCCTAATCCATGTGTTTAACAAGTCACATGGAAACCACCATCCCATGAGGTCTGGTAAAAAAAATCAGTGTTATTGCCTGTGTCTCTCTTATGATCCGTGCTTTTATTATGACTGATAGTTCATTATTACTTTATGCAGCTCCTGCATTATGTTTCTGGTTTTTTAAATACTCCATCAAATTTATGACAATGACATTGGATTCCCATGGCATTGTCTGGACTGCTTTTAGGTTGCCTGCTGCTTTGATGACGTTTGTAGTTTCATGCAAGCATTTAGATTTTAAGCAGGCAATCCTTGTTTGAACATCTGTTGGAAAAGAAGCTCTTTGCTACATTCACAAAATGCTAAGAAATTGCCAAGAACTGGATTACATGTTTATAAACACAATAAAGAAGGTTAAGTAGCATCTTACATTTTAATTATGAGACAGTCTCAGAATTGAAATGTAACATGAATTGTTTTCTCAGTTCTGTTTTTACTGATATGGTCCTCTTTCTGCTTGCTTTTGAGTGTAGAAATATAGCAACCAGACTGAATTTAGTCTCTTTACATGCAGAGCTTCAGTTTCAGACCTGAAAGCTAGTAAAGCCCTTTAAACTTATGCACTGACCTTACTTTTTCTGAGCCATGTACCTGTGCTCCATTAGTAATCTCAAGAAATTTTACTTCCCTTTTACTAAATTTGAAGTAACATGGCAAAGCTCACGAGGGAAAAAGGGGAAATGAAGTGAATCTTGGATGCATTAACCTGTAAATGTTGAGTGTCCCTTATCAGGACACCTTAAAATCCATCAATTTGAATCAGCTCAGTTCTGTGAGTGACCAGTGAGTTCTGTGAGTTCTGTGAGTGCCTGATTGTCTGTGTTTTTATCCCCTAGTAGCACATGGACTGCCAGAAATGAAGCAGAATTTGCTTTTCATGTCTTCCTTTTTCCTCCAGGGATTTAGTCCTGCACTATATGGGAAATACAGGAATAATATTCAAAATAGAATTGTAAAGCATTTGGCTAGAACAGAAGAAACACTAGCTAATCTAATGCCTACAACATATTTATTTCTTCTCTCTTCATGGGAGGCAACAGCCCTGTTCTGGGTTCTGAAAAGATTCTGCATTTTTTCATAATGTTAATAGATTGTGAAAATAGGTTGGTTACAATAATGTCTTGTCTGGGCAGTACTTGGCATTGTTTAATATATTTATTAGCGTTAAGGAAAGAGGGCAGGAGGGTGTAGTAGGAAAGTCTCTCTAGTGGTGCTGCAAAAGAAAAATTCCCAAGTCTTTGTAATTTAGTTGTGAGATGTAATGTAGCTGTTAAACCCCAAAGAAACCCCACTTGACATCCTGAAGGTTCCTGCAACCACAGACAGCACTTCTTGCAATAAATTGAGTAATTTCTGATAAGCACTGTATGACTCCTGGAAGCTCAAAGTGCTACTCAATTCACTTCCTATGAGCAGCTTTCACTGATTGTTCCTTGTGCTGGAGTTGTAAAACAAACAAAGGTCTAAGGAGAGAAGCTTGGGAATTGTAGGCACTACTGTACCTTAATGGTTCTGTATGGAACCTGTGCCTTAGAAAGATAGTTTGAAACTATCACCTTTCCTTATGGATAAAGCATAAAACTATATCCAAGCTTTTCTGCAGTAGTTACAGTATTTACTGCTTAGCTTTTGACCAGTAGAAATACTGACCAAAACTTGAGCTCTTCCAGTTAATTCAGTGTAGCTGTACAACTTCTGAAATGGCTGTTTTAATAACACCAGCAGTAACTTGAATTGTTTTGAACTGCACTTGTGTTGGCTCTTAGACACTTGCATTCTGAATTCTCAGAGGGATTTTGATTGAGTAGTTGTCCGTGACACTGCTGTATTTGCATTCTAATGTCTTTAAGGGAAAGAAATAATTTGAAATGTAAGAGTGATGTTGCATAAGCTTCAGGTATGCTAACACATTTGCAGGATGAAAATTGAACCTGAAGCAAAGTCCTTAATTGGCCCCTCTGTTTACTCAACACTACTGAAATTAGGCGCAATTCAGTCTTTTTTTTTTTTTTTTTCACTTCAGCAAAAAAAGCTCTGTTGTTACATTTTCTCCCTATTTTGCTCATTATAAGCATTGTTTTAGTCCCCTCTAAACTATTATGTTATGCTCCTCTAAGTTAATTTAAAGGGATTGACTAGCACTGAACACATTTTGTGGTGGGCTAATTGGCTGGCCTTGCATGCACTCTGCTGTTCTTTCTGTCATCCAGAAAACTTCATTTACTTTGCATGGTAGTGCTACGGATTGCCTTTGTGGCAAAACCCCCCAAAAACCAAAACCAAACCAAAACAAAAAAAATTCGGTAGAAAAGCAACATAGAGGTATGGTTATGTGCAGAAGAAATGTCTGTATAAGGATAACTTTGGAATGGCTGGGTCAAAATATGACTTATAACTACAAAAAGAGTTATAAGACTTTATAAGGGGAAGGCTTTAGAAAAACATTAGATTTAAGAAAACAATAAAGGTATTGTATGATTTATATGAGTAAGTGAGCATATAACGAATGCCTGAAAAGAAGATGAGTTTTTCAGTGAATATTTATGAAAAAGGGTTAAATACAAGCCAATTTTTAATAACGAATTAAAATACAGGCAGGAATAATTGAAACACAGATAAATATAAGTTGTTTATTTATTATATTGTCGTATCCTGGGAGCAGTTAAATAACTAGAAACTGTTAGTGTTGGAGAACTTGAAGGACAGACAGCTTGAAAAGGGTCAGCATTGCACCTAGCTAAAGCTTTTAGAGGGCTATAAAGTACATTTAATACATTATCCTGCTGCTGAAGTGGCAAGTTAAAACTAAAAAAGGTAGAAATACTATAGAAATGGATGTATGACATAGTAATATTTCCACTTCAGTAAACTGTGAGTGGGGTATTTTGTTTACATTTGAGTGCTGGAGAAGTTTTGATAAATACAAAAATTGTGATAATAGGAAAAAAAGCCTGTGAAATTCCCAAATGTTTGTAGTGTGGGTTTTTACACTGAAGAGTGAGAGAAGTTGTTTTCCTTCTCATTGCAGGTGAGACAAGAAATTGTGGTTTTTATTTTCTAGTTTTAAACACTGGGAATATGATATTAAGGATAACAGAACCATGGAAAAAAATACTGTCATGGATGCTTTTTGTTAACAGTCTCTCAAAATAACTAGAGGGCAAGTAGGCAGAAGGCTGTCTGAACATCCTTGATTCTATTTCAGTAAATTAGTGTATGTACTAGTTGATTAGTTGAATTCTTCTGAAGTCCTGCTTTTGGAGGATATTAATAAATAAAAGTAAGTGACACTGCTAGGGGGGTGTGGATGTTGAAAACATCTTACACATTTTACTGTCTTTCAATTTGCCATGTTTAATCATTACCATTCTCTTAGCTACTTTTCAAGCTCAAGACCCTCTGCAGTGTAGAGAACACTAATTATAACACCCTTGACTAATGTTTGTGTAAAAGTTTATAATTACATCAATATTGTATCATGTTGATTAAATGGGGTTTCATATTTAGAGTATCTCACCTTAATTTACTTTATCTCTTACTACTTTTTCTCCCTTAAACTCACAGTGCTAAACATGCAGTAGTGCTTATTAAAACATAATATGTTTTTGCAGGAGAAGATAACTGGTTTCAGCTCTTCATGTTTAATAGTGATAGTTTTGGTCACTATTTGAGAATGGACTGTGAGACAAACTATTTTAAAGGACTTCATATTTTTACTTTTTCATAAAACCCTTATACTCTTCCTCTTCCCCGAATTATTTTCTGTGATGTGCCATACCAGTGACTTCTTAAATGTCATTAAATGGATTTTTTGTCCTCCCAAATTTTACATTTCTCTGGTTTCATTTCATTTTCTCCTCACTCAAATTTCTAATATTTTTACTCTAATGATCTTTGCTTCCATACACTGTATATTCACAATAAGCAGATGGTACCAGGGGCTATATATTTCTATGTGGCCACTGCAGCTCCTAATCACACTTATACTCTTAGGTGGCACTCTTAATATTAAGTGGCTACGCACATGGGTGTGAAACAAAGCTTCACCACATTACCCAAGGCAGAGTGGCTGCATTGCACTGCTGCATTCTTAGGCAGGAATAAATTAGCTTTTAGCTGGTCCTGTGGAGATGTTTCTGTGAGAGTTGAAGCAGGTGAACTGCATATAAAAGAATCTTTGGAAATTTTTTCTTGTAAGAGATATAGTTTGGTGAGCGAAAGGCTACAGAAACCTATGTTTGACATGTAAAGATCATTTTACCCTGTTTATATTTTGTTTACTCTTTGTGAAGCCATACATGAATTTTGAACAAGTGGAAGTCATCAAACCAGGCAAGGGGCTGTTGGGAATAAAAGAATCATAGAATAGCTTGGGTTGGAAGGGCCCTTTTAAAGGTAGTCTGGTTCAAAGGTCATCTGGTTGTGGGCAGGGACAACTTCCACTAAATCAAGTTGCTTGTAACCAGTCTGTATTTCTTTATAGCTAGACAAATGCAGGATGTCAAAAATCACTGTTCCATGAAAGGCTGACAAAACTGGAAAGTTGCATCTTGCTACCAACACTCATTCCATGAGCACCTGCATGCCTTTACTTATATCTTTGTAAGAATTTGATGAAGCTTTAGCTGGTGAGTGGACTTATTACACATATCCTAACATGTTCTCTCACTGGAGCTTACCCTCAGTAATATTTTCTCTCAGTCTTGAAAGGTTAAAAATTACTAAAAGCTTCTAAGTAATTTTTTCCTTATTATATAGTTTCCTCATCTGTAAGGTAGCTGAGAACTGGTTCACAGGGGTCACAAATAGTAAGGAACAAACCTAATAATTTAGTTATCCAGTAAAAAGAAAAATCAGGAGTCTGAA
The DNA here is from genome assembly GCA_013399915.1 of Illadopsis cleaveri. Lineage (NCBI taxonomy): Eukaryota > Metazoa > Chordata > Aves > Passeriformes > Timaliidae > Illadopsis > Illadopsis cleaveri. The sequence continues at coordinate 219,850 of VXBB01003581.1, read as the reverse complement.
GGAATACATTTGCTTGTCAAAAATGCTTGTAATTGCCTGTTGACAGCAAGTTCCCTAACACTGATGGAAATCTTGTAATGTTTTGTTATTTTAGGATAAGAAATAAAACTTGCTAACTAGGGTTTGTTTACAGGTGCATGAGGCAAAATTTTTAAAGTCAGTTTAATGTCCTACTAGAGGGAAAGTTATACCCTCTTAAACTTCTGTCAGAGCAGTAGAAATGAACTGAATATAGAGTATATAATACACATGTATATATGTATAGAGTAGTCTTCATTTTCTTGCCAGTCTATTCCACTCTTAAATTGATTTTACTGCAGGAGTCTATTATTCAGCCTACCTGTTTCTTTTCTTCATGTGTTCTCATTAATACATATTGAAAAGGGATAAAGGGAGGTACTCTGGGATATAACATGCAGGATTTTCTTCAAATCCTTTTGCCATTAATATTCAAGGAAAATCTGATATTTTTTACATAAGAAAAATGTTAGGGGTTTTTTGGACACGATTCCATTTTCTCTTAGACTATTTGTTAAAGACATTTTTGGTAGAAATTGCAAGTACTTGCTTCCTGAAAATAAAACCTTTGTTCCTGGTCATACAAAATAAAACAGAAATATTAAAGTCCCTGCAGCTCAAGTAACACTAACCTATACATGAAACACATTTTGAGTATTATAAAATATTAATAGTATGCTTGCCCTTACAAATAAAGATTTAATTATGTAGGAGTTTTAATGAAATTGAAGTATGTTCCTGTAAATTTCCCAGCTGTGGTAATGTATTTTCATGTATTACCACAATGTGGCTACAAAAAACCTGTGAATAAATTAACCTCACATTTTGTTTGTTTGGTTTTTTTTTGTCTTTCAGAAATGAATTCCTTTATTGGAAGAAATTGTGATTATTTATTGATTCAGAAAGAAAACAGACTGATGTTCTCTTGGGTGTTCTGAACAACATGTAAGTATAATAAGGTTACTGTAACACTGATTATATCTTCAGTGTAGGTAGTGATTATTACTTGATTTCAGCAAAGAAATGTATTAATTTTTTTTTTGTCACAGCAGCAGCTAAGGTACAGTGGCAGATTGTCTGAGGTAATACCTTTCAGAAGATATTTTTGTCCTCTTTTTTTACTTTGTACATTAATATTCATCTGGTTCTACTAATCATTTATAAGCTTCACATAGGAAGGTTCATAGCAACACAAGTTAAAATCAATCCTAAATGACAAGAAAAGCTCTAAAAAAAATTATTCAGGCCTACCTTAGCAAAATGACCTGGCACCAGATAAATGCCTTTATTAGTTAACTTCCCCCCAAAATAGCAGTATTGTGACCTTTCCTGGTAGGAACTGCAAAAACACAACTGCACGATGGTTGACAGAAGTGCGAACTCTGATTAAAATTTTCAGTTTGGAGGACATGCTAGGTAATGACCTTCTCTGACTTAATGCACTAGTAGAGAAAGGGGGGCTAAAAAGGCCTTTTGTTCTTTCCCAGGGCAATGTGTACAGAGCATTGTCACTACTCAGTAGCAGCATTGTTTCTGGTATTGCTAATGGAACAACAATCTCAACTTTTCTTCTGCTGATGTTTGATTTCATTGCCATAAGCATTACCTGCCTGATAAAGGCACAGTTCTTGAGGTTCATGTTGGATCTCTGTTATTCGTTTGACTTTTGAAAGCCTAATTGTTTCAGCTTTGTTCAACGTGTTGCTTTTGTCTTTTCTGTGCATAGACATTTGTGGGAACAATTCATGGGCTCCAGTGTTGGGAGACTGAATATCTGTCATCCAAATAGTCATGCACTCACATAGAAAGAGGATTTTGAGCATCCTGGTTTTCAGTGTTTTCAGTATGATTTCTGTCACTGTTTTTAGAAACTCTCCAGTCCAGGAGTAGAAGAGATGTCACTGGCTGAGGTGATGTGCTACATCTAGTGACTAGCCAGAACTTAAATGTGAGGTTTGACACACAGCCAGCCAATTTGTCTTTGTTCAGATGAACTTTCCAACAACTCTAAAAAGTAAATTACTTAATATAAGATGGTATTTTTGCAAATAAATTATCAGTTGAAGTAAAGAGTAGTTTGAATCTGTTCAACTGTAGGCAGGGAGTCTCAAACTGGGATATAAAAGCTATGCAGTGGAAGCTGCAGCATGTCTGTGTTCCCTGCTGCAAGACTGACAACAAGAAGCTGCAAAATGGGTCCTCTGGAAAAAAAAAATTGAAGATGTACTGTCAAAATTCTTGTTTTAGCTGAGCAGTTGACACAGATGTTTGTAGCTTCCTGCAGGGTTGTACTGATAGAAAAATAATATCAGTGGGCATCCCTTTATCAACGTCTAGATGGTTTTTTTTCTGTTTTATAAATACTTTGAGTGTCATGATCAGAGGATTTAAGATCAAGGTTTTCATTGTTAGGGAAAGAAAACAGGTTTTTCATCGCTGTGTTCGGAAGATGAATTCTTTTATTTGATATGCTCATTAGATTTTATGATAGCAACCATCAATCTGAAATAAAAAAATTAAATGTCTTGATACCATTTTATTGTCCAGACTAAAAGTTAGGTTACAGTTGGCCTAAAATGACTGTGTAGCTATTGGCTGTAGCTGATCAGGAAGCCTCAGCTTTCCATATGTGACATCCCATCACTTACATTTTCTGCTATTACTGCACTTTTAATTTTATGATGCTTCTTCTTTTTCTCTACTTTTTTGGAAGACTCCTAGTCCCTGTTGTTGTGAAAGGTTAGCAAAGGCTGTGCTGCACACCGTATTAATTTATGCACACATCATAGCTCAGTGTAGGAGCTAACAAGATAACACACGTGCTACAGGTGTTTGATTTTCAGCACATTCAGTGATCAAAGGTATTCTGGCAGCCACAGGGTGGTGTCAGTACTGGTGAGAACTGATCTATGGTTTGCAAGAATTTTTTTTTTTCCACATCAGAAAATGCAGATTAGTGGAAACTAAAATGTGTGTCTTCAGCCTTTCATCCCAACTAGCTCCCTGATAACTTTTAGGAATAATAGTGCTTTTCCACTAGAAGCTAATTAAACATGGTTCTCTCGTGGAAGTTGTCCGCCACAAAGCCTGGAAGGTGGAAATTGGGCTGTGCTCCTACCTGGGGTGTTTTGGTGCTAGAAGTAGCTCCTGGGAACCCTGAAGACTTGGAAGATGGGGTTGGGGCTAGAGCTTTCTGTGCTTTTAAAAGGCTTGTCTGGCTCAGGGGTCTTCACTTCTGGGGTTAAATTAACTCCTACCCTTCGGATCAGGTTATGGGATTTTTGAGTACTTAACAGTAGATTGAGGATCTGTGAACCTGGGGCAGCTCATGATATGTTTCTTTTGTTTTTGTACTACTTTAATCTCTTTCATTTACTGGAGTTCTTCCTGATTCAGTTTGCTCTGTGTTTTAAAAAGTATCATTATATGATAGAGTAGAAATTCTGTTAGGAGTTTTATTGCTGTGTGATTTGAGGGGTGAAAAATTAATCATCTGAATAGTGCTGATAATAGTCCAGGTACATAATATTTTTAAGTGGTTTTATGTGGATATTATTCTTCAGCTAAAAACACTGTTTGGGAATGATTGATTTAATTCTTTTCTGTACTTTGAGACTTGGCATCTAACTGGAGGCATTTTGTACTGTGTAGTTACTTGAGGCACTGTTATTTTCAATTCAACAGGAAATGGCTCTAAGTAAGAGCAGAGAAATGAGTGACATTGTGTTAGGGGACTGTGTATCTCAAAATACACAGCTTCAGCTTGCATGCAAAAACATCATTTAGCTGTGATAATAGAAATTAGATTTCAATCAGTATGCTCTTTGTTATTAATCCATTTTTCTCCTTTCATCTGAAGAGGTCCTAATAACATGTTAGACAAATCACAGTCTTTAAAAACTGATTTGAAATAAAAATGCTTTTGAAGCCTTGTAATTTCAGGCATGCATTTTGTAATAATAATATGTTTCCTTGCTGCTAATGTATTGACGCATACTTGTAAATGTGCACAATGTTGTTCTTTTATTTTGGTCCAAGTTTATTGTTAGAAATTAAATTATTCTTCCTATTTAAGCAAACTTGTTAGGGAACTGTAGGAGGTACAGTAAGAACACTAAATTTGAAGACCTAATAAAGACCTTAAGTTCTAAGGACTGGTTATTAATTTGGAGGGTTGAAGGCCTGAGGTTAACTTTTTCCTTTGGGGCAGAAGTGGTGTTTCAAGTAGTTATAAATCTTTGATGTTTCATCAGTTTCAATTACTGTCTGAAGGTGAGGAATTTTTAGTGTGTGCACCCAAGCTGACACTTCTGTGCGCATTCTGCATAGCAGATCGCTCATATAGGTTAGGTTGCTTTTACAGTCTCATCTATACATCTTTATGCAGCTACATTCTGGCAGACATGTTTTGTGATACAGAAAAAGACACTAATGCAAGGCTTTTGATAGGCTACTGTGATTATCTTTTTTGATTTCTAGAGGCAGATTGAAGAACAAAAGACTTACTATCAAAGATGTTTCGAAGTTATTGCTAATTTAATGACATCCCTTAGTTTTTTCTGCTGCTTTTATTTTAGCAAATCTTAGTATTCCCTTTTAAAAATATCTGTTTGAGGTATTTTTGAGGAGATGGGGGGAGAGGAAATTCTACTCTGTGAATGTGGCTGTAGTGCTCTGAGCATACCACTTCCTGACACACTCTCTTTGTGCCACCCCAAAAGGGGCTGGTGTGCCCTAAATCCTTATCTTAAGGGCCTTAAAGGGGCCTCTCAATATTATTGTCTGCTGTCTTACAATCTTGCTGCTTCTTCTAGGGCTGATTTCACCACAAACCCTTTTCCCGTGCAGAGTCTTGCTTTTCGACATCCTTAAAGCTGTGTGAGTGAAATTGGATTGGATGAGTGGGATCCTCTGATCTGTGCTGCCAGATATGAATTGACAGCCCATGGATAGGAAAACCTCACTCAACCTGCATTGTTCTCTGGATGAACGGGACCAAAAACTTGATTTATTCCTGTATCAAAACCCAGCAGTTTAGGACTTCCTCATGGACCAGTGTCCAGTCCAAAGAAGCTCTTTTTCTGGTTAAATCGTACAAAGGCCAGACTGTGATAGAAAAATCAGGAAAATGCTTCCTCCAAGACCCCAGTAATGAGGGACACAACCAAATGCATCTTTGTGCAATGTTTTTTATCTGCTCTTGCCTTCTGTGACCATTCTCCCCCAGGGTGGGGCTTCTGCTGTGATAGCCACTCTGGGGCTATACTGGGCTCCAGGGCAGGGGTGAGACATTGCTTCCAGTGTGCCAGTGACTGAGAACTGCACTAGAGGCTCCAAAGGGGATGGGGTGTGAAGTAACCTCCCCCCACAGACCCCCCAGGGATCTTTGACTAGCTCAGGTATTAGGGAGATCTTGGGGGGAAAATTATTTCATAGGTGACAGGACAAGGATATTAGAACAGGCTCTTACCACAGATGGTGATTCGCAGAGATGGTTTTATTCAGGCCTCCTTGGGGGTAACAGGCGAGGCAGGAGAGCAGGGGTGAGTGGCCAGGGTAGGATGGTAAGAGACCAGAGCGGTGGCCAAGAGAGGTGGCAAAGAGGAAGAGGCAGGAAGTCTCTAGGGGTTTTATGGTCCCTCTGGGATAGATAAGATTGGCTTTCTGCCAATCCAGGTTTAGGGGGAAGGTCTTTGGGGTAGAAGGACCAAACCATGTGGCTATCTCTTATAGGGGTTCTGGGGGGAAAACCTTTTCCCCCTTAGAGGAATACAACAGGGATGAGGGGCAGAGCACCATTCCACCTTTACTGAACTTGATCTGCCTCCTCCCACGCACACAGTAGTTGCTTGGAGCCAGTCATCATTTTTTCAGTCTTTCTCAGACTGCTGAGGTACTGGGCTTATAAAAATTTGATTTGAAATGTTTCAAGCATTAATGTCTGCGAGAAAGTATAGCTAATATTATTAGGTATCTGAGCCGCTTCCTCTCACCCAGGGCAGAAAGTGAAAGAATAAAAAGGAGGCTTTGATTAGAGTACTTCAAAATGACATACAGTTCAATATAGTTTTCATAAATCTTCATGTATATTGAATGCAGTTGTTTATGTGTTTAAAGTACATTTACTTTATTTCTATTAATTAAACGTATTTGCATTGCTTAGATACTTTCATCTCAGCAACTTAGTGCACTGTTATTTATACTATGTATCACATGTTAAATACAATCTTATTTCCAAACTCTACTGACTCACTTATAGGTTTTCAGTTATCAGACTGCAGATCTGGCTGACAGTGAAATCACTACAGAATTGTTTTGTCACCAAAGTCCCTTTGGAACAGAAATAAGATTGTGTCCTGTGCATCAGCATTTCATGGTCTTGGCATTTAAAATATTTCTGGTAGATATGGCATAATTGATGCAAATCAGTTAGCTGAAGCTTCTTAAGTTATACTCTAAATGTTGACAAATGCTTTTTTTCTCCCTTCAATGTCTTAGAGCTTTAATATATTTACATATAAACAGCTTCTGAAGATGAAAAGTTAAACAAACATATTAACAACACTGTTGTTCTCCATGACCGTCCTTAAAAATGCCGGGACAACATTCTAGATTTGAATTTGCCCAAATTGAAGTGTTCTTGGTTTTGCAGAAAGGCTTGAAGGATTGTTTAGCTCTAAACCACTTTTTTGTTATAAGGTCCTGTGATGTTTTAGGCCAAAGAGTCAAAAGCTCTCAGAGGTGACTGAAAAATAGGAAAATGCTATGGTTTTGTATGTACTTGTTATGNGGGGCAGAGCACCATTCCACCTTTACTGAACTTGATCTGCCCCCTCCCACGCACACAGTAGTTGCTTGGAGCCAGTCATCATTTTTTCAGTCTTTCTCAGACTGCTGAGGTACTGGGCTTATAAAAATTTGATTTGAAATGTTTCAAGCATTAATGTCTGCGAGAAAGTATAGCTAATATTATTAGGTATCTGAGCCGCTTCCTCTCACCCAGGGCAGAAAGTGAAAGAATAAAAAGGAGGCTTTGATTAGAGTACTTCAAAATGACATACAGTTCAATATAGTTTTCATAAATCTTCATGTATATTGAATGCAGTTGTTTATGTGTTTAAAGTACATTTACTTTATTTCTATTAATTAAACATATTTGCATTGCTTAGATACTTTCATCTCAGCAACTTGGTGCACTGAGTGTTATTTATACTATGTATCACATGTTAAATACAATCTTATTTCCAAACTCTACTGACTCACTTATAGGTTTTCAGTTATCAGACTGCAGATCTGGCTGACACTGAAATCACTACAGAATTGTTTTGTCACCAAAGTCCCTTTGGAACAGAAATAAGATTGTGTCCTGTGCATCAGCATTTCATGGTCTTGGCATTTAAAATATTTCTGGTAGATATGGCATAATTGATGCAAATCAGTTAGCTGAAGCTTCTTAAGTTATACTCTAAATGTTGACAAATGCTTTTTTTCTCCCTTCAATGTCTTAGAGCTTTAATATATTTACATATAAACAGCTTCTGAAGATGAAAAGTTAAACAAACATATTAACAACACTGTTGTTCTCCATGACCGTCCTTAAAAATGCCGGGACAACATTCTAGATTTGAATTTGCCCAAATTGAAGTGTTCTTGGTTTTGCAGAAAGGCTTGAAGGATTGTTTAGCTCTAAACCACTTTTTTGTTATAAGGTCCTGTGATGTTTTAGGCCAAAGAGTCAAAAGCTCTCAGAGGTGACTGAAAAATAGGAAAATGCTATGGTTTTGTATGTACTTGTTATGGACTCTCTTTCTGCTAAAGGGAGGGGGAACTTTCCTGAAAGGATCATTCCTTCCTCAGGGATGCTGCTTTGCTCGAGAGTTTTCTCTTGTTTCCAGAGTTATTTTTTGGCCTGGCTGCTGCAGAGGTGCTGGGCTGCTGTCACACAGCTGGCAGCTTGGCCCTAACACAGGGAGCAGCTGTCTGTGCACCGGGTGTTAGCTCAAAGGTTGTGGTTGGGTTTGGAAGCGAGTGCGTGCCAAGACCAGATACGTGATGAAGTGATCCTGTTTTGATGGAAAATTTTGATAGAAGTCTTACACTACTTTGAACTTGATATACCAAAAAGGTGTAGGAGAGTTGCACTTCTCCCCAGTTCTGAAAAATGGTGTTTGAAATTCCCTAGTTTTGAGGTATTGATATCAAAACCATTGTTGGGTACTTCTTTGTTGCTGCTGTTTTACTGGCATCCTGACAGTCCTTGTCTTTGTTGAAGTTTCATTCTGTTACAATTCTTCTGTTTGATAAATGTTTCAAACTGCTTTAGTAAAAGAAAAGCCAGATACTCTGGTGATTCTTATGAAGTATATCCTGAATATGTTGTTGAGCAAAGGGGCAGAACTGATATGGTAAAGTTGTATCTGTGGTGTGAAAAATGAATACAAAGTATTTCAGCCCTCTTTCTTATCTCTGGAAACTGCATTATACCTGAAAATAAATTCGGGCTCTACATATGCATATATGCATATGTGACCATAGTAAATGTTCCTAATTTTTTTCACATAAAAAATTAAGGTAAATATATGGTAGTGTAGTTTTACACTTGCTGTGCACAGTTGTTTTTCTAGCAGATCTGCTTCCCTCAAAGATGTCAGGCTGTGATTTATCTCTATGTCTGTCTAAATAATCTAAATATCGATGTCAAAGAGAAGATATATCGCTTCAGTTCTGGTATTCATTGCCAGTTTTGTTAGAGAATTGTCACTTCTGTAAATGGAAATACTTCAAGCATTGGGGGAGAGTAATTAAGTTTGGAAAATGCTGTTTGGCTAAAATAAAACTAAACGAATTTCTTCACTAAATTCAATTCCAAATCTATTCAGAGTTCTGGAATATTAATTTACCAATATCCTATGCACCACACACATAGGCACTCACTCATGTTTCCTACCTAATTCTATTTTGTTCTTTTGGAGGACAGATACTGTCCACAATTAAAAATGTCCGTGTTAATTCATTCTCATTCATTCAGGTGGTCTGTGTACGTGTATATTATATTTTTTTTAAGGCAACATGCCTTGTAATTTGAGAAAACAATGTTGTTAATTGCGGTACGGCTATGACCGTGTACTTCTACCTGAAGAGGCCATATGCTTTCCTCACATTGACTCCCACTGTAATGAGAATAGTAGGAGACGAAAAGAAGAGCGAGTGAAAATGCATGTTTATGAGAAAAATCAGCTAATTCACGCCATTTGAAATAGTGAAATAAGTTCTGGTGAAGAAGTTTTCTCTACTAGGTGATGTAGCTAAAAATACACAGTAAATCACCAACAGTTGGCTGATAAATATGAGTATGATTGATAAATGAAGCATATATTTCTCTAGCTCATCTTCTTGCACTTATTTCCATAAATACAAAGTGTAAATATGCAGAGAAAGGCAAAGGTGCATTAAAATAGGAAATATCTGAAATTTCACAAGGTGATCAGCACAAAAGAATTAAATACTATGAATTATTTTATTAAGCAGACATTTTATTGAAGTCACCCCAGTTCTGTTGCTGTCACCTACATAAGCTTACAACACATTAAACTCTGCATGGTTTTCTACTTGATATGTTACAGATCTTAAGTCATGGGGGGACCTGTGGCTGGAGTAATCTGTGAATGCTACCAGGCAATGTGAGAAATACAGCTACTGTCACCCTAAACACATCTGAGATGAATCAGAGCAGCAGTGTAGCTTTAAATGTCCCTGCTGCTGCACACCATGAACCTGAAAATGGATCACTCCTGTTCTCCAGAACACAGTCAAAATGTCTCGACAACAGAATGAGAGACCTTCCACAAGCTGTCTCAAGGCTCTGAGGGAATAATTCTTGGAAAGCTCCTTGGCTGAGCCCAGAGTAGTAAACATTGGTAGCACTTTCTGCAGCAGCCCTTTTCAATCAGCCTGTGAGCTTTGAGGGAGTCAATAATAATGCAAGGACAGACTACATTTTCACATCTTAGGACACATTTGGTAGGAATACTCTTTTGGGTATGGAGAGCTGCATTAAATGAAAGAGCCGACCAAAATTATTATTGTAGCAGTTCTGGAGATACAGAGTAGTCTGTTCTACTGTCCTGACCTGAGTTATGGGAGACTGACATCTGAATGCAGATATAATCCTAGATGATAGCTATTAGATATTCTTATATCCATCTCTTGTTTCTTCTCAGCTTGAGAGAAATGTGTTTCTGTGAGTTTTAGGTGGTTTGAGTTGAATAAAAAAGGTCAAAAGTTTAAAGTAACTTCAGAAAAATGGGTGTCAAAGAAATCTATTTGAGGATGCTGTGATTTTTCGTAAGGGAATAGTTCTTTTTCGGAGTACTATGAGACAAAGCTATCACTTACCAAAAGATGGGATTTTACACAAGCTTCATATTCTTGGCATCTCTATTAGAAAGTACTTAGATGATTTTCTATTTGAAATGTTGTTAACTTGGATAAATGCCCATGTTTCATGCTCCAATTACTGTACATATTTTTAATGCTAATATCTTAGTAAAACAATTGGTAAAAATAGTGGTGTAGAAATGGTGAATACCTAATTTATATTTCCTATATGAAAAATAGAAAATATAAAAGAAAGCAACTTTTATTTCCCTTTCATTGTATTAGTCCATTTTGAGCCACTTCAAACTTCCATGGAGGCATTTAGCCAGAGACATGGAAAAGAGATCAGAAATATGAGCAGCAATAGTGTTTTCACTAATGGAAAGTAACCTTTGTAATCGTTTGTTCTGTTTGGTTGGAGTAATTGATGTTTACATCCATGCTATACTTGTTCTCTTTAGAAAACAAAACCCAACAACACATTCCTGGAAAACATTTAAGCTTTATGGAACAAATCAGACATACTTTATGGAGTGTTAGCTCCATGTTTTTACTGACAGTTATTCCTATTTTGTGAAATACTTCCCAGATAACAATTATTTGTTAAATGCTCTCAGATGCTTCATATTGTCCAAAGAAGGCATTATGCCTCTTGCCATCATGGCATTATGGAGTTTATCTTTTGCTATGTTTTGTCATGTATGTTCTTTTGCTGCTAAAACACAGTAAGTGATTACTTCCCATAGAATAAAACCCCAGAAAACACCTTTAAAAGCATTTACATGTTCATTTTGAACATGCAATAGGCTACATGTGCTTATCCATAAATTATCAGATTCAGCATTTGTTGAATGTAAATGTGGCTCATTGGGCTTGTTGCAGTTGGACTTCTCCAATCTAAATGATTCTGTGTTTGTGCAGCTCACAATTGGCAATTCTGTTAGAGTTAGGTGCTGGTATAAGGCAAGGAAGGACTGCAGATGGAACACCCTGAATTTGTATTGGGGTTCCCATCCCCCAAATATTTTGACTTGTGCTGGCAGAAACCTGCCCCAAGCATTTGCTTGTATACAGCGTAGGAAGAGAGATGCATGATCACTGTGTATAATATTCCTTTATTAAAGGAAATCTTCATACCAGCCTAAATACACTTCATCAAGGTAACTTAGTGAACTAAGGCACAAATGTTTTTTTTTGATTAAACAAACAAACAAACATACAAACAGCATTAAATATATATAGAAAGTAAAAGTTAAAGTAAGGGGCTACAAACCCAGAGAAGTCTGCCACATGTACAGGAAGGTTCAAAGAAACCTGATAAATGGGATGGTAGAAGTAATTAAATACATATAAGGGGAAGAATTGTTATCTGTCAATGTATTGACAAATTGGGAAATTCATGGATGAAATCCTACAGGAATAATGGGATCATTATATGTACTAATAAATTAGACTGTCTCATCTCCTAAATTTTTGGATTGGGGTGTGTGCAGAGGACCTTCACAAAAAAAAAGAAAACCTTATGGAAATAATATTTACAGAAGATTGCAGAAATAAAATTTTAAGTGAAAGCTTGAAGAATGCAGCAAGAGAAGATATAGTAACAAAGACTTTTTGTAAAACATGCTATACGGCTCTGAAGAAATAGTGTGTGACAGATGCTTTGCAGTTTTTCCTTGTGTTTTGTTTTGACCAAGAGGGATGATACTACTTTTGAAATGACAAATTGAAGGAAGAGCTGACAGTAGAGTTTCTTCCCTGATAAGACTTGCTGAACTCCAGAGCCTTATCCTTAGGAGAACTTTTGTTTCTCAGACAGAGGCTATTGAAGAGGAGCCTGATTTTTCACAGGGCAGTTGGAAGTCTTGTTTGCTACTGTAGGGAAAAATCCATAAAACTTAATTTGTCCCTCTTGAGAACTTTTCTACTGTGCTGCATAGTGTGTAGCTTCTGAGCTCATAAGAACAACTATTTTACTGAATACAAACATTCTAGCAAACTTCACTTATGCTACGTTTTTGGTCAAGGAGAGTAAAACAAAAAGGGGTAATGTCAGTAAAAGCCTCACTGAAAAATCTCAGAGATTAAGGCAACACCAGAAAAGTAAAACCCAGATACTATTTGCAAATCAGAGTTATTTCATTATAAAATTAAACAGAATAAATAAATAAAGAAGAGAATAGTTCCAGGATTGTATGGGTTTTTGAGTGGCTGGCAGATTTGGGGGAGAAAGATTCTGCCCAATACCTCTGGTGAGCTGTGTACATGCAATGCTTTGTACTCAAAGGTTTTAAGGAAAAAAGTTAAGTAACTTCTCATTTGTTATTACTTTGTCTTTCTGAAAGCTTACAGTGATAGGCATGGTTCCTTTAAATGTGGAGTCTGAAACACATAGGAAGTGTAATATCAGCATTAATACCTGAGATTTAGGGTATTTTCTAATATAATTTAATCCCTGGGAACAGTCAGTTAGGTTTTCTGTGATAATTTTTCATTTCTGGTACATTCCAAGTGATTTATCTGGATGCATTTGCCAGATGAATTACTTGCTTTAATGTTGATTATGCTACCAAGACTAATCTGATAGAGATGACAGTATTTAATGGTTAGAACAATACTGAGAGTGGCTGTTTGTTGGTTGTGTCATTGATAAACTGTCTGGACATGAAATATTTCTTTTCCTTGTTTGGTACTTGTGAGGAACTATTATTCTGTTGCTGGTCAATTAATTGTAAGAGAACTTTCAAAATTACACCAAAACCTGCCATAGAAACTAAGTTAAAACAATAATACTGCTTTTCTACTGATAGGATAAACTGTCCAATGCTCACATGTATATCTTGTGATTTCAAAAATAATTCCTGAGGGAACTAAAAACTGGTAGCTACTGGTTCATTGCAGTGAAAATGTGAAAGCTTAGAACAGTTCTGGCAATAACAAGCTATTTTTACATTGTAGAAATCTAAACCAACCCCATACTATCGGAACATACTACTAGAAAATTAACTCCACCCCAGCCAAACCCAACACCAACTTACTATACATAACAGTAATTTGTTAACAGATTTTCTGAATATTATCCTTGCTCCTTATCCAGCCTATTATCTTTGCTGATACTCAGTAAGGTTTGCAGTGTATCAATAAAGCTGCACCACCCTTCCACCACCTTTGCAAGGTGAAAAATTTTCTGACATTCTGGTAATGAACGTGAGGTAATGAATATATGTGCCGGCTATGTGTTTTTGTGAAACAAGAAAAAGAAAGGGATGTACACTAGAGAGAGAAAGAGAAACCTAGATGACACAAAAAGTAGCAATTAGAATAATGGTAGGTGGTAAGATGCAGGAAAAAGTAAATCATGATGTACATTTTTACAATTTTTTAATTTCTTAATTTAGTTTTTTGTGCAAAGCTTTGAAATATTTACACTTAATTTCAGAAGACATTTTCATTTTCTCTTTGAAATGTTCATGTTTTGCTAATGCAATGAAAAAAGAAATCATGATGTTTGCAAATGAATAATTCTACTTTACTTAAATTTCTTCAGTGGTGCAGAAAGTTGTCAAATACAGATCCATCAAGATTATTATGCTGAAAAAACAGCATTAACAGTTATATCATGGCTCTAAAGATCTTTTTCAAAATGTCTGAATGTATTTTGTGTATGTTCAAAAACCAAATTTCTGATATTCCAGATTTATTTTAGGAATACAAACCTCTTGATCTATGTACTATTTGAATTAGCCATCAATTTAAAATCCCAGACAACAGAAACCTAATCAGTTTTAGATGGCAGAAATCAACTAAGTGGATAAACTGAAGTCAGCTCCAGTCTGAAGGAAGAGATACATCATTAACTGATAGCTCAGACACAATTAGAATAAAAGGTATAGTCCAGCCCTAGACTGTGAGCTAGAAAAGCTTAACACTTTCTCAGTTCACCAGTGGATTTTGTTAGTTGGTTTGTGATGTTTGTTACACGAGTCCCTTTCTTCCCTTTGCTTTAAAAATTGATGTTATACTTACTGATTATTTATTAGTTACTTGGAGATGAATTGTAGAAAAAAATGAAAGTTTGATAAGTATGTGTCAGGTAATTCTTGTGCTTTGTTCCTCTTTGGCAAAAAGTGCAGAAAACCAAATCAATTATGAATATAAATAAGGATTTTTTATTGTTTCTTATATACTTTAAGAAACCTTAAATTCAGCAAATCCTTATTTTTCAGTGAGGGTTCATTTCTGTAGAATATTTCTGAGCCACTATAAATTAAACCATCAGTTTATACTACTGCTAATATATTAACTGAGAGAGCACAACTTCTTTTTGTGTTGTCTCCTTATTATACTTATCTGATTGCGTAGTACAGGTTATGATCAATCATGATTTCAAATATAAGTTTGGGTTGTTTTCCCAATTCTTTTGCCTTCAGCCTGACAGCTGCTCCCTTGACATCTCCCCAGACTAGTCAGACCTTAGAAGTAAATAATGACAGGCAAACTAAGAACTGTCTCTCATGCTGACAGTCATTTTTCATTCCTGAAAGATACTGTCAGTTTCTTGGATGACTGCTTGAGCTTCTTGGACTGCAGCCACATTTGTTTTATTTTTGAGAAGTTCAAGAGATAGCAGTGTGAAATGAGTGACCCTTTTCAACCTTTATCTCAAAAAAAATAGTGAAAATGGCCAGGTTGCTCCATTTCAACATAAACTTAGCATTTTCTTCAGGCAAAGGGAAAGTAAATGGAATTTTATTATCTTAAAAGTGTTTTGAGTAACTTAAGCAACTGATTTTTTCCGGTAATGTCACCAAAAGTATTTCTTTTTGCACATGCATTTTGCTAATGTGTTTCACTGGTATTTCTGATCCCTTCAAATAAGCGGTGTTGTGAATAATTAGAAACAAAGGAGAAACAAGTTTGCTTTAACAAAGTAGCCACGGGATGTTAATGAATAATTCCTGCATTGAGATTAGAATTCTTTCTACTCTTATTATTTCAATGAGGATGCAGTGCCATAAGACCTATGGAGTCAGTCTTGAGTACAAGAGAGGAAACCCACAAACGCAGGAATAGAAAATGCTGACTGACCTGGTAGATAAAAGTTGTTTAATAAATCTGTAAAGAAAGTAGATAAATCTCTAAAAAATATCCTTTTTCTTTTTCAGTCATAGAGAAGAAAAACAGGCAGTGTGCACTTTTCCAGTGGAAATGAAATGAATGAAATTCTCAGTAGCATTCTCCACGGAGGGGCTGGGAATTTAAATATAAATAACACACTTTCATGATGACAGTGCATCCAAAAAATCCTTTGAATTTAGGCCAAACAGCCCTAGAGAAAATGAGAAATTCCTAATGCTTCCTGCCAAAGAAAAATAAATATGATTCCAAATTGAAACCCGTGAAGACAGTTGCATATCTGTGGTTATGTTATACAGTGGAACTGTTGTTTAATTACATGAAAACCAGTTGTAGGTCATGGATTTCAACCCTCAACACAAACAGGAGATAGGGTAATTGTTGATCTTTTAGCCTCACTTAATGATATTCTGCTTTTACTTTTCAACCAAATACACAGGAAATCCACATTTTAAATTTACCAAAAAAAAAAAAAAAAAAAGGCAAATTGCATTCAATTTCATCCAACAAAAATACATAGAAATAAGAGTGGCAATACAGTTTGTGTGCTTGCATCCTTTGTTGCTTTCTGAAATCTTTCCTTTGGTACTTTAGGCTTTATATTTTATCTCTTTGCAGATATAAAGTATGTATAGGTACAGGTATTTAGCATGGAGCAAATATTCAGAGTTCTGAATTATTCCTTGTTACATAGTGAGCTAATTTGTATGTGTTCTTGTCACTACATGGAAAACCTTGATAGAAAGTCTGGGTTTTTTTTTCTCAACAGAACATATCTAAAATCTCTCTTGAAAATCTCACATAAGGAGAAATAAATGTGCCATGCTACTAATGGATGTTAAAATGAATAGAGAAATAGCATTATGGAGGAAATACCATTATATTTGGTGCATAGCTAGCCTGAGTAATCTATACAATTATAGAAATTACAGAAATCAGGTATTCAGAAAGGGATTAGGCATGTAGAGTTAATAATGAGAATATCTGCAATGGCATTAGTGAAGAGCATATCTGTAAGGATTATAGTATTTATTATTACAGGACATACATTCGTCACATTCTTGGTATTAGAGATAAATGTGCTTCTTTGGCTAAAGTATAATTATAAAAAGTCTCATTTCACTATTCTATTAAGGTTAAAATAATGGAGCAACTCAGATTTAACATGGCACTTGGAAAATCAGGGATTTATTTTGAGTTACAGATATTCTGTAATGCTGAAGGCAACAGAAATAGAATGGGGAGAAATTCCAAATAAGACAGGGAGAAACTTCAGTGATGGATGTCTTTGTCTTGGCAGCACAGAGCATCTTCTTGTTTTTGGTTAATCGCTGTACAAATTTTATGGTCTATAATTATCTTTAATTATAGAGATACACAACCATTATTATGCTGAAAGGAAGATGATAGTTGTGCACAGTTAAACAACCTTCTTCTGTATCTCTTTATTTCTGGAAAAGAGTATAGGATTATGATACTCGTAGGTGTTTCTTCTGTCAGTTTTGGAGCAGTATCTGTAACAATTATTTCTATTATCAACTTTTGTCACTCATTAAACAGCATTGAAGAACTGGGAGAAATATCTTGATTTGTGTCAGTGGCTGGCAAAGCTGTAGAACAGCAGCAGGAAATGATGAGACTATAATTGTATTGGTGTTTCACTCTTCAAATGATCTGAGGCATTGGCCTAGTACTGCTGGAGAAGGGTGGTCCTCTGTCACCCGAAATTTACCATGGTTGCTTCTCAGTCAGGAGTGACTAAATAGTTTCAAGGTCAGGAAAGAAATCCTGTTAGCACTTGAGAAATCCAAACCAGGCTTTGGACAGCAAGAGTCTGGAAATGTGCCTGCAAAATGCTCCAATGTAGATATGCTGCTCCCTGAGGGAAAGAAACTTCTCTGTGCCTGTTGGACCATATTGAAACCATTCAGGGCTGTGAAGGTACTTGATTATGCAACTGGGAAGGAAAAGCAGTATGTCTTATTTTCAAAATTTAAATGAGACATGGTTTTGCTTCTGAACAAACAGGAGTATATCATGGAGTATATTGCTGTCTGTCAAAGCTGGTAATGTAGTTTCAGATCACCCTCCTGAATATAATTTCTCAGAAAAGACTTCTTTCTGGAATCAGAATACCTTAATTTATCAAACATCAGGCAAAGAAACATATCAGTGACATATATAATCTGATGACACGTTGCAGTTTTGATAAATACATGTTTTGCTGATACTTCTTTTTAATGAAGGAGGAGAAAAAATACAGGGAAAATGAGAAGTTATATAATATGATTATTCTGTATACTTTGAAATATCTTTGTTGTGTTTCACATAGTTTTTTGTGGCTCTGAAAACAAGTAATATAGTTGAAAGACCATGTGGATGCATAAGACGGCAAAAATGGAGCCACTGACTGCTCAGTTCCTTTGGTTTTAACCAGAGGACAATAAAAGAGATATTTTATCCCATTTACAGGTCGAGGAAGTACATTCCCCTTACTTTCATTTTCAGATCACCAGCAGCCTTCTTTACTCATCCCACTTTGTCTTTCACTTGAAAGACTTGATCAGGCTCATGCCATCTTCCCTTTTCCAAGCAAAACTGGAACATACTAAAACACATGTGCTGATTTAGTGGAAAACTGCTGCTACGATGGCAGAGAACTGGCAGCTTCCCCATGGCTTCCTGTTCCTTGTTTCTTGCTGTGTCCCATGCAGACTGGAGAGGAGGGACTGCCTTGTCCATGGTGTAATACATGTGAGATGTGCAAAGAACAGATGCACAGCTGGGCACTTGAATGACAACAGTGCCCTACATGATCAGATTTAGGTTTTATTTAAAGGCTTGTCTTGTTGAGTTTGAATCTGCCTTCAGTGTCATCTGTTGGTACTACTCACATGTTCTGTGCAACGCTTGACTTCATTTTGTTAACAAAACTATGAATTTAGGAAGTACAGGGATCAAAAAACCCGATGCTATTAACAGATTTGAGGAAGGAGTTTTCTGAGATAACTCATAAATATTGTCTTTTTTTATTATGAGTGCATTATTTACTTGAGACTGTACCTGCTTTCTCCTTCAAGGGGCTCCTTTGCTTTTAAAACTGTTTTATTAGGAGCCCTGGAGACATGCAAAGCATGACTTCAAGCTTTCCAAACCACTTTATGTCAAAGGTGCTTAACTGTGGTGGAGGTTTTGTAATTTGAGGAAATTTTTCATGAATGCATTTCTAGGTTTCACTTTTTGTTACGTCTTCACAGACAAGAAAATGAACCTTGTGCTATTTGTGATATGCTGCTTTGATGGTTATCTTATTCAAATATCTGTCCATTAGGAGTGTTCATGCTGCCCTAAAAGACATTTCCCAAGACCAGCTAAAAATGCATAGAAATACCTTTCTTTAGCCAAAATAGACCTAAAGAGCAGCAGTCTAGTGATTCACATCTCTCTAATTCCTGAATCATGTGCTTTTTCTTTTGCAACCTATATTAGTTGTAGATTACAGTAGCTGACCAACTTTCCTCTTTTATTCTATGGTTCAATACAATTTGTATAATGCAATTTAAAAGAATGCTCATTAAGGGACATTATTAATATTCCTAGAGTCATCTTTTGAATATTAGCTATGTCAGGTAATTGTTATCCAATATTTCTTTTTCATTTGTCATAATTCAGGTACAATATTTATTATTGTAGAGGTAGGCAAAGATTACATTGCCATCTGAAGTAAGAATGCATTGCTTGACATACAGAAAAGTCCAGACATTTTCAGGAGTCAACATTAAAGTCACATACTTAAGTATGACGATTTATGGTTTACAGACGTATAAATGTTTTGAAATTCTACTGGTTTTTTAACAGCCTGATTTCTTACTTTTTTGTTTGTTTGTTTGTTTTTCTTTGTTGTTCTTTCTTTTCATGGCTAATATCAGCATGTATGATAGAGGAGCAACTTTGAAAATTTTCACTTCCTTGAGTGGGGCTCAACCATTACAAGATCACCTAAGGCAAATTGAATCTTAAACTCTTCCCAGGAGGAGTCAGAAAATGTGTGTCCGACACATTGTTCTTCTGTGCAGTGAAGGAGGAATTTCCAGTGGAGGCAGAGAAAATAAAAATTCAGTCATAAATTTATACTGCAAAGGTCTCTTTTATTTGTTCCATATTCAGATGATGATTTTGAATTACAGTAAACAATACCATCCACAATACTCAGAGGAATAGTGGCTTCCTTTTTGCAGCAGATCTGGAAGAGGATGACATAATTAATACAGAAAAATGAGAAATGAGGGGGAACTGTGTTTATTTTCTCTAAATGCATGAAGACACAAGTGCCAGAGCAGGAAGAATCTATTAAAATCTGGTGCTGGCAGAGAAGTAAATGGAGAAATTAGACATGAATACATTTTGATGGAGTGTTTTAAAAAGCAGTTGTATAGTCTAGCTAGAAAAGAGCTAACTTTCTGGGAAAAGGGAGAATTCTTATCACAATGCTTGACAGTTTCTGATAATTATGACTGTGTTTGCTTGGCAGCAAGAAGTTGGATCCAGTGACCTCTGAATTGTGAGATATACTGTTGTTATCAATTTTTCTCCCTTTCTCAATATGAAAAATCTTCTCTTCTGTCTTTGGATGTTTATGTACTTTTCTGAGAAAAAAGGCTTTTTTTTCATTTCTTTCCCTTCAATCAGTAGGTCTTGCCTAGGAGAACTAGGAAGGAAGTAAGACTAAAAACATGAGTGAAACCAGCTGTTCTGCTGAGTGCTTTAATTGAAAATAGCAGAGCATTTGGGACCAACTTCAAAATGTGACTCTTGTTTCCAGCAGAAGGTCTCAGTAGTCAAATGTAGGCAAATGTAAAAGGTCTGTACAGTCCTCTGTGGGTTTGGCCAACAGGGAATGGTTTGAAAAGGAAATATGGTGAAACCTGCAGAAGAGTGTATGTCTGTTCCATATAGGCACCACCCAGAGAGTATCACATTTTAATAGCTTTCTCTCATTCTTCATGTTCAAGTTACATTAAGTAAATCTATTAAACTGAAGAGATTAATAGTAGAAATGGATGTAACAAGCTGATACCATGTAAAAGTCTTGAATTTCAGAAGGGATCAGACTTTAAGTGCTTTGCTGATAAGGTATATCACTGTAAAAAACTGTTATGGTACAGCAAATCCATTATCCAAAACTGAAACACAACCCTTCCTCTGGGGTGATGTATGGCAGCTATTCAATAACACACAGAAACACTGGAGAGTAAAAAGAGATTAAAAGGACAGGACTGTAACCAAATGGTCACCACTGCAGTAAGTATATTAAAGAGAAAAAACTTTCAGATGATGTAAGAATTTTTTTCTTTACTTCTACTGGCAGAGGTTAATAAGAAAAACTGAAGGAATCCTCAGAGAACCCATTGTTCACAGGGCTGAATTATTTTACAAATGCTGAAATTCAAATTCCATTTCCTTATAATTCAGTTCAGAATACACTAGAAAAGGCCTGTGATGGAATGAACTTTTTCAGCTAATTTTAGTCTTCATCGATAACTCTTTGAGAGCTGTTGAATTTTTGGATTTTGAAGCGGAAAAGGACGTTTTTGAGCATCAGCAGTATGTATTATGGCTGTCCTTCTTGGTACGTCCCTTGGAATGCTGGAATATCGGAAGCTGTGTGTAAGAGCAAACACTATATGGAGAAGATTTCATGTTCTGCCTTCCTCATGTTTATCAAACTTCAGCTAATTTGAAATCTGCTAAAAAAAAAGGTGTTTGAATTCAGCAGTATCCAAGAATGAAATTTTTGACTCATTTTATCCAATTTGGGAAGGCAGAAGCAAAGATAGACCAAACAGATGTCACATATCAAACAAAGGTCTTTCCAAAGTAGTTTCTCTGTCATTGAAAAGGAAGAAAATCCTCTGTTTAGGATCTTGAAATACTGGAATGTGCAGAACAGGCTGCTTGGTGCAGAGGAAGGAGATGACCTCTGTTCCTGCTCACAACATGAACAAGCGATACTTCCTTTAGTCACAGCTACAGATGGATGTGCTTTCCAGTTTTCTCTCTTTCATTAGACTCAGTAGTTCTGTAATTGTCCTTCTTTTATGATGACTTTTGTGCTGGTGAAGGGCATCAATCGACAACCCTGAAGATTATAATCTTTTATAGGAGATTAGTATAGAGTATACAAATGAGTTTTTGAAACTGTCGGTTCTCCTCAAGCCTCAACCATTGAAACCTTGTTTAAAAACTGGAGCAGCTCTGTCTCCACAACTATTCACTGTAGAATTTATAGGAATTCTTCATCCTTCTGCTTCTTCTATTAAAGCAGCACTGCCATCACCAGCTGGTTACATTAGCTTGTTCCACATAAATGAGGAAACTAACAGGTAAACAGTTGATAGACTGCCCAGACCTCTTCAGTGAATTGACTATATTCTTCTAATACTGCTTCACTGTGCTTGACCATTTGCACTGTTCTTTTGATGATTGAACTAAGTTTAGCTTTTAGGCTTTCACCAAATCGGACTTTGTTGTGGGCTTTATTGGTTTAAACACACACACCCCTGACCCTAGTAAATTTGTGCTAGGCCCAACCATTCAAAATGTTGAAACCAATTCCAATAAAAACATGCCTCTTTTTTATATATAATATTTATGTCTCTCTTGTACTGGTTTGTACTGTAGTTGAATTTGCATCTTATGCTGAGTTCAAACAAGAAAATTCAGATACCAAAATATCACTGGTAAAGCAGTGTTATAATGTAACTTGTAGTGGCTGACAGCTGCATTTCAAGTAATTTTTTAGTTATTTTGAATGCTCACAAAGTTATAAAAATTAATGATTACTTAATGTTTAATGAAAAGCCAGATACAGCCCAGTGTAGAAAGAATTATGCTTGAAGATATTTTAGCCAGCTTTTTTTTAAAGTGCAAAAATAAGATTTTTTTCCACTAAATCTGAAATGTATTTTGGACCTTGAAAAGAGTTTATATGCAAATCAGGACTTTCTTTTCTGCATTAATACTGTAGCCAGAAGGAAAAACCTTGCAAATTAGCACTAGTAAAACCACAACAGTCAATTCCTTTACAAAAAATAAAAAACAGCACAGCATAAATAATTTGTAGGCCAAATAATCTAATAGTCCATACACTACTTCTGGAGAAGAATAACTTTCTAAATGGAAAATATTTGCAGTGACTTTATGTTTACCTGAAGAGAAACTGAAGCAATTAAAAAAAGTAGCACTGTTTTACTTAGAATCTATTTTGCTCTTTTAGAACTGGGACAAATTATAGAAAGATTCATTCTGTGTCTATGTTTGTGCAGAAGAATAAAATCTGATGACACAGATGCAATTCTTAGGAAACAGGTTTTGTGGCCCCACTAAACAGTGTACACCACATTGAGGGGAGCCAGATAATGGATAAATCAAATCTTCTTCTGCTTTACAACAGCAGGTCTTTACTGAAAATAATTGTAGTTTATTTGGAACTTTTTATAGCGCTTTGTATTCTGCTGGTGTCTAGCTCCAGCAGCGAGATCTCTCTGAAATCTCTCCTAATTAAAAATTGACCCAAACCAGAAAATTTGTCTTTGATGGTAGGTTGTTGTTTTGGTTTACTTGTTTGATTGTTGTTTTGTTCTCTGCACCACATCAAATTTAGCCCAAGTTTCTGTGCTCACTTTTAAAGAGCATGATACAACATTCATATCTTAAAGGGAAAATATATACTCTGAGTTTTTGAGTTCATGCTGTGTTGCATCCTAAAAATGTGATGTGTTTGTGATGTGTTGCCTTTTATAGAAAGCAGCTCAGGTTATACTTGTTTGTAAATGTTTTTCTAGAAAGAAGAATAGGAGACATTGAACAACAAGAGAGATAATGTTCATAGTTGCTGTGTTACATTTGTGATCAGTTTGAAACATTTTGGACTTCAAATAATATCTAAAGTTAATAAAGTAGCTTAACATCATAGCTTAACATTCTTTTCATTTTCAAATAGCACAATTGAGGTGCTATGATGCTGAGGTGCTTGATAAGAGTTTGTATAGGGAATGTATATCATCTTTGGTTGCCAATACCCTAGTATAAAATTACCAAATACACTCACGTATATGAATGAAAACATATTTTGGGGGTTTTTTTGTTTGTATGTCCATCTAGGAATAAGGTAAAAATCAAGCCCAAAATCATAGGTAACTTTCTCAGATGAAACTGTATCAAAGATCACTTACTAGGCAATATTATTTTTTCCAGTGCATATATAACTTTTAAAGAGAGAGCCTTTTAAAAAATTTCTTGTACAACTACAGTCAATTAAGATGACCTATAGAAGGAAAATCAGTTATTTTATGACCTTTCAACAAATGAAAAAAAAAAATCCAAACCCCCACAGTTTTAAGGTAGCTTGCCTAAGGATTGGTGGCTGTGTGGATATTTGATAATCATTTTTGTATGGAGGCAGCTTTATGTTTTTCCATCTTTTATCCAGTCCATGAATCCATTTCAAACTTAAGACAATATTGTAAAATCTGTGTTGTCATCTCTCTCATTTTAAATTATAAGACTTATTTTAGCACATTAAAGAAGTACGAAATTATTTCATATTCACATTAAAAAAGTCTTATCTAAAGTCTGACGTACCAAAAGCAGTTTTTACGGATAGAGTTCATATGATACACTGTACAATGAATCCATGGCACTTCTTGCCATGGACTCATTATACAGTGTATCATATGTGCCATTTTTTTGTGCCATTTGGACTTTCTGAAACATTATTTTTTTTCAAGTATTTACACAGGAGCTGGAGGCAGGCCCGTTGACCTTCTTATCAATATGTCAGGGTTTATTAAATACGTGCTGAAATTAGGGAAAAGGTGGAGACATAGGAAAAAAATCACAGAGAAATAGGTGCTGAATGATTCAGACAAATTAGCTCTTCTAAGATGTTGAAAAGGAAGCAAAAAAAAAATCTTTTGTAGCAAGCTAATTTAGACATAAACTACTTTTTATTTCATTCTTCACACCATATTGAACCTAAGGACATAGGCTATATGGCTGAAAAATTGACTGTTAATACTTCTCCAGTACTTACTGACTTCAGATTAGAAACATTTAACTCTTAAACATTTTAAACTGTCCAAAATAAGAGAATATTAGTTGTATTTCTCCTATTTGTTAGAATTAATCTTCAACTATCTTTGCAGAATGAAAAAAATTGAAAAATTGGTCCTTATGACTATGCCTTCTGTCTAGTTACACTCAATTCTGAGCAGTGACACTGGCCGGATTAGCTCACCAACTAAAGCTTATAACCTCTGTTACATGACAAATGTAGGTACAATATTAAACTATTCCTACTAATTATAGAACTCTGTCTTGCTAATGATAATTCAGCCTCAGATTCTGGTGATTTAATTTGCTAAGGACACACTTCCCAACCAGACAGAACCAGGCACACTTTCTTTGCCAGTGAAATCTGTCATTTTGAACTTATACACTTGTAGGAAGCTCTTACATTTTCTAAAAACAAGAAAAATTGTTGTTTTGGCACTTTCATAATAATCGTTATCATCAGATAAAATAGTTAGAAACTGTAGGAAGAGGGGTGTGTGTAGCACCAGCTTGATGCTTTTTAAGTTTGCAATGGGGACTTGATTTAGTTGCCTAAATCTAGCCTGCAGCTGCCTTTCCAGATGGGCATGAGTATCCCATAGATCCTGTTATATCTGCCAGACTCCTGACAATGTCTCACATAATCCTGGAGCATGATAAATAGCATTAGACAGTTATATTTAAGCAACAGATTGAGCCCTGTATGTTTAAATACCAAGAGTACATGTCATTAAGCTTTACAGAGGGACTTCAAGAAGCATTGTGGAAAAGTAAAGCCTTTCTGAGCTGGGATCAGAGCAAACTCAGTAGTTTAGTTCATTGTCAGTCAGGATTTAACTGCAGGCCATCAAAGGAGACATTAGTATGAGTTCCATAGATGAAATTAATTTTTTCTAGACTCAGGTAAAATTCAGTATTCATTTGGAATAAGGCTTTTAGCTATCCCAAATAAGGCATTCTAATGATTCTACATTAAAAAGAAAAGAAAAACAACAACAACAACAACAAAACAACAACAACAAAAAAACCCAAACCCAAAACAACAAAAAACAAAAACCCACCAAACAAAGCCCCAAATAGAATGAAAATACAAAAAGCAGAAAAAGAATACATCTCCAAAAGAACAGCGATNAAAAACAAACCCCAACAAAACCTAAAACAACAAAAACCAAAAACCCACCAAACAAAAAAAAGCCCCAAATAGAATGAAAATACAAAAAGCAGAAAAAGAATACATCTCCAAAAGAACAGCGATTTACTTCAGGTTTCTTTGCTATTTAGAAGTTTGGCTAATTCTACTCTGTCTCAAAGCACCCTATGGTTTTTAAATGGATAAGATATTTACATCTACCTACTAATCTAAAGGGCTGACAGTGTTCATCTGTGCTGTTAAACCACTGCTGTGTTCTGTCTCATAGTTGGCTGCACTTCAGTAGTAAATGGAATTAGTCTATTATTATAGAGTTGTGAAGTGCTTTGAGGTCTGTCAGGATGTATAATATCTTGTGACTGCCCTTCAAATAAGCGAATATCTCAACCATTCTACACTCTCTAAAAAAAGATAAAAACTATTAAATGATACATTGTAATTGTCATTATCATCACTTTTTTAACTTTACAGGCAACAAAAATCCTGAGGAAGAGATGTTACACTGAGAATTTTCGAGTCACCTTTTTTTTAGAAGCACACAATAGATATACCAATAGTTCCAATGAAATATATTTACCTGATTTTTTTTTTTTTTCCTAGGTTTCTGCTCCCAATTTGGTTACTTCTTTAATATTTAGACAGGTGAGGAATTAATGCAGCATTTTATGTCTTTGCATTGGAACTCCAGGAAATTTGGGTGTCTTTTTCACTGCTTTGTAGGAAGGAAATTCAACACTTTCACAAAACTTAAAAGGAGAAAAAATAGTCTTTCTATCTCACATGTTTTAGTGACCTCAATAGTGATATTATCCAAGAATGATTTAGGTTGGAAGGGGCCTCTGGAGGCTGTTTTGTCTAGCTGCACACTTGAAACAGAACCAGCTTAGTTTAGATGAAGATGTTCTTGAAGTTTATTCAGTTAAATTCTGAACATGTCCAAAAATGTAAATTCCTCAGCTTCTCTGGCCACCTGTTTCAGTATTTGATCACTGTCAGTGTGAAAGGGTTTTTCCCTTATATCTAATTAGAATTTCCCTTCAAGCACCTTGTGTCTTTTGCCTCTTACCCTGGCACTGTGTACTTCCAGATAATTCTGGAGGATCTGTCTTTACTTTCTCACTAAATAGCTCATTGTGGAAATAAGATCCCACAATAGATTTCTCTTTTTTTAGGAATAGAATTAAGCCAGTTATCTCAGCATCTTTTGGCACATTAGGTTCTCCAGTACCCTAGATATCTTACTGGCCCTTTGCTGAACAGGAATGATTACCCATCCTGGCATGATGGTTTCCTTCTTATACTTGGAAACTCAAAATTAAAGAATAATATTGAAGATGTAGTCCCAGAGATACAGAATGGAGGGCAATAATCACTTGTGTTAACTTACTGACCTCAAGCTCTATTACTGTGTATAGCTTGGTGTGGTTTAGGTCATCTTTATAACAAGGACATATTGCTGTCATGCTTATTCCTCTCCAGAGAGTCCTGTTGCACTGGTTGTTCTATTCTAAATGCAAGAAGTTTGCATTTTCCTTTATTAAGCTTCATTTATGCTGTGCATAAATGCCTGCAGCATGGAAATCTCAGAGGAGGAATGAGAAGTCAATGTGCAGTCACAGAGCTATGATCTCATTGGAATCACAAAGTAGTAGAGGATAAGTTACATAATTAGAGGGCTGCTTTGGATGTGTACATGCTGCTGAGAGGATCAGGATGGGAGGGAAGAGGAGAAGTGCTTTGTCCAGTGAGGAGCCTGTAGCTGTGTCTCAGGAAAGAAGAGGAGCCCTTTGGAAACTTAAGGACCAGATCAGCAAGTGTGACATTTTGATGGACATCTACTATAGACAACCTGATCAAGAAGAAAAAGTAGATCAAGCCTCTTTCTGGAGATCTAGAGAAAGTGTCAGTGTCACAAACATCAATGTTTAGCGTGCACTTGAACAGCTTCTGCAAAGACACCTTTAGAGTCCAAGTCTCTTGTGAGCATCTTGATACAGGCAATGAGGAAGCTAACCAGGGAAGATGATCCAGTAGACCTGCTAGGGCCAAATAAGGAAGACATGGTTGGTCAGACTTGTGGAGTCTGGTGGGAGCAGTAACCATGGAATTCTGGGCATTTTAAGTTCTGGTAACTTTACCATGCTTGAATTGTAGGACAGTCAGACACACTGAGAAAACAGACACTAAAATGCTGTAGGTTGGTGGTAAGGGTTTGCATTGGGAGCTGGATGATACTGTAGGTGGGTGCTGGAGATTGGTGTAGTGTGTGGTCTGCTGGAATCTTGATTGCCACTATTTTTTTTTTTAATAAAAGTTATAAAAATATCAGATAAATGAGGACAGAGGTATTTTGGGAAGGCTAGCCCCAGATAACTAACACTGAAATGTTCTTACAAATTGCTTTGAACTTCATTATTTATACAGAGGGGAGAAGGAAACCTCCCCCCACGCAGACCATTAGGGGAATATCCCTGTGCTTGCTTCAAAGTGGATGATTGAGAAACACCTATTACATTTTATTAATTCTTCATGAACAAAAAAGGGACAGAAATGTCAGGATTTAAATTTTACTTTCAAGACAAACCAATATCAGAGAGAGAGCATAACAAACAGAAGCAAATTGCAGAGAAAATGATTAAAAAATTGTGTGAAAAATGTTTATTTTTGGAAATAAACAGTAGCAGTGAGGGCACTTTTATTCCTTGGACTCTTATTTTATACTAAATATCTGACAGTTTTGAAATAAAATTGCTTCTTTACCCAGGGATCTGAAAAAACAATTGACTTGGCAAAAGCAGGCTGATAAAATATTATAGCGTCATCTTTACAATGCCAGAATATTGGAAAAGAATCACAGATTGTTTTCCATTGCAAAATGAAGGGCAAAGATGAAATGGATTAATGTTGCTTCTAATGATGTACATTATAGTCATTGCAAAATATAGTAATTGAAATTTTTATGGTATTTGGCTTTCAAACAATAATTTATTTCATGTGAAGAATCTTCTATGAGCTCATATAAAATATTTCTTTTGATGTTTAGGCCCTAGCAGAGGGAATTTCTATGAACTGCTGGAGACTTGCATTAAGGTGCACAGAGTTTTAAGTACCTTCTGTCATGTAGTTGTAGAAAAAAAATTCAGGGCTTGTGGTTTCTTCTGGGAATGCACTGATGAGGAATTGTTTGGAGAACAGTGAAACTGAACAGAAAACAAAGCAATAAATACACTTTGGGTAATAAGAGTTTGGCTTCTGATACTAAGAGTGCCTCGTCCTTTTCTTCTTGCTGGCATTTATGAAACAAACATAAAAAAATTACAAAATAAAAACAAAATTACTCTTCAAACTGGTACAGAAACTCAGCAGAATGGGACTGGGAATTATTAAATTTTCAGTCATTTTCCAAAATGTATGTAACTTATTGGGAAAGAAGTAAACAGGCTTCTTTACAGCCCAGAAATTATGATCCATGGTAGTGGCAAGGCTAAGTTGTAATACAGTCTAAAAAGAGAAGACAGCACCAGGTGTGTTTGAATAAATAGATTCCAGGTGGTATAATCTCCAAATATTGAATGCCACATGGAAGATAAATTTTTCATGAACTGCATCCCAGTATACAAGATAACATAAGAGATGAAACATTTGCACCAAGGTTAAAAATACTCAAAAATAAGTGAAATGTCAAGTATATTTCTAGCTGTTATTTCAGTTAGCAAAAGCCATTTTGAAATCTCTTGACAAACATAAAGGAAAACATGTGTGTGTGAATTTTGAATAGGTCCCCTCTTCCCCTATTCCAATTTAAAATCCTGAGAACTGCTGGTTGTGAAAAGATTTCAATAGCACATGAACTGTGGGTCACAGTTTAGCTGGAATCCTAAGATTAATGCAAAAAACCCCAAAGACACTGCTAGCTACAAAGCCCACAAGTGTCATCACTGGTTTGACATAGCATATGCACATTTTTGATTACAAAATGCACATGCAGCATTCAATAGGAATTTTTATTGATTTTGTTCCCCCCGATCTGGAAATGACTAGGTACACAGTGTCTTTTCAGAGGGAAAATTTACATCAAATGAATAGTTTTGAATATCAGGAAATTCTTTTTTTTTTTTTTTTTTTTTTTTTTTTTTTTTTTTTTTTTTTTTTTTTTTTTTTTTTTTCTCTT
>VXBB01003581.1:163495-189849 GCA_013399915.1 Illadopsis cleaveri | reverse complement strand
CCCGTAAATTTGGACTTAGATTCTGTTCAAAGCTGGCAATAACCCTGCTGAGTGAAAGCTAGAGTGGGATCATATTCCATTCTCTCAATCTTCTTGCTAAGCCATATGGACTTTGGGTTCCCTATAGCTCTGAAAAGTGTCTTTCTGTCACCACTCTGGTTTCACTTGTAGAAATCTTTTTTGCACTTATTTCAGTAAATCCTGCCATGATATGTTTAGATGCTTTTTTCCCCACAGTTTTTCAGTGAAAAGCAGCTCAAGAAATGTGGACTGGTCATTCCAGCAGTCTCTCATCATTCCTGCTGGTAGCAACAGTTGCAATGCACCACGGAGAAAACAGAATACAGGATTATTTCTCCTGCTCCTTTAAGTAAATAACAACATGTAAGTGTTGCTTTGGTGGCACAAAAGTAACCACAGTGTTATCTGCTGTGCTGGCATCACGGCATAAAAATGTTTAGGAAAAAAAGAGGCAGCTTGAGGGTGTAGGAGCATCTGACTGGAGACACGCTCTTGGAAGGAGGCAGCACACTGGGCAGGGACAGCCTTGAAGGGCTGTGGCTGCAGCAAGGGTGCCAAGAAAAAGTAGCAGGAAAACCTGAGGGAGCAAAGAACACCTGAGAAAAAGGGCAAAAAGCAAAATGTAGGCAAGTAAAGCAGGAAGAAGAACAAAGCATTTGAGGGAAACCTTTGTGTATGTAATTCTGACATCCAAGTGTTTGCTTGATTGTGTTCTTTTTCTGCCCCATGTCTCACTTGCCTTACTGCATTAATTAGCAGTAAATTAAACCAAGTAGAAATTCCCCAATTTGAGATTATTGTTTGTTGGATGTACACATAAGACTCAAAAAGGAGATTGTATACATAGGACTAAAATAAACCAACAGTGACTGGAAACATGAAGAGCTTAATTTCTAAAACTAAGCCTGATGTCAGGCACCAGTTGTTTTCTTAGAACATCTGTATTTTAGCTATTCAGACTGGGAAAGCAAAGATTTGCAACCAACCTTATTTCTAGTTAAGTGTTAGATTGTTTTTACTACCTGCCTCGTACAGGAATAAATACTCTTTCACATGACTGGTTTTTCATGTGAAGGATAAGCAGGAGGTAGTGCTTATATTATTCCCTTGGGATTGAATATAGTCCTAAGCATTTGCTTAGTTTGAAAATAATTAGAAATTAAGAAAAATATTTCCAAAAGCACATGTAAATGTTTTTGCTACATTTTCACTGTCAGTATGCATTTAAATAAAACACACCTCCCCCATATACACCCACATACAGAAGCTTTAGGAACACCCTTATAAATTCTCACTCTCTGCATTGCAAATGTCCCTTCATCCTTAAATTTTATATTTAGTGTTAGAACTGCTGGTTTTAATAGTGCCACTCAAATGCATCGTTATGCTCATGTGTACTTTGAGGCTTGTTGCCCTAGGGTTTTATTTTTTAGTGGAGCTTAGTGGTCATAGATCATTTAAGCAAATCAATTTTCAGTAGGGTTTTGATGGGAGCAAACTGTTGGTATATCTTCAAATGTCAAAGGAAAAACATGCCCCACCCCCACCACACCCTCAGCTTCTGGAAACAAGTTTGAAGATTCACATTCTTCCTTCAATGTGATTAAAGATCTATGAGATCAGCCACCAGGAATGATAAAAATTGGTGATGACATTTTCTTTATCCCAGTGAGCATATTCTGTAGAAGTACCCTATGAACCCAAATATCATTGTATTCATCTCAAAAACAAACAAACAAAAACAACAACAACAACAAAAAACCAAACAAAAAACCCCAAACACACACACAAACAAACAAAACCCCACCAAACCCCCGAAAAACCCATAAACATCATGGAATGGTTTGGGTTGGAAGAGACCTCAAAGATTATTAAATAAAGGATGATATTTAGAAGGTAAAGAGGAGCACATATGTAGAATCAAACAGTTCAGAGTCACCAAGATAAAAAACTATTGTGTCTTCCCTTGGTGTGTTCAAGGGTAGTGTAAATTTTCCTAACAGATCTGGACAGAATAAAAGTACTAAAAAAAATGCAATTATTTCCTCTCCCTTAAACTATTTTCTATGGCTTTTAAACAAAAATTATAGGAAGTATTACTTAGTTTAAACTCTAACCCTGTGCTTTCTATGAAAAATGCATACCTATTGCCTCTAAATTCAATGTCCTCTATGTAATTGCACATAGACTATCATTTTACCTCAAGTTTTCTTTGTGCTTTTACTATAGGACCTAGAATATGAGTGTGAAGCAGTGAAAATATTACTGACTCCTATGCTGTCACTACTGTTTTTACTACCAGCTTCTCTCACATTTCAGTAACAATCCTCTGTGTGATGCTAGGAGTGACAGAAACTCTAGTGAGCAAAAGTCAACAGAAATCCTTGGGTTGAGTGGAGGAGTGGTAAGTTAAAAGATTCCAGCAGTGAAAAAGTGATTCTGGTATTTCTTTCACTGAACACCATCTCCACTGTTTTTTGCGGTCTCCTCTTATCAGTACTCCTCTTCTGATATTCAGCCTGGAAATCTAAGTGACTGTGGAAGATGTGTATAAACTCAAAGTGTGCAGCATATATTGGAATGGTGTAAATACAGGTCACAAGATTTCAAGCTGAAGTATAGGAGATGCTGTCCAAGGAGAAGTCTGGCCAGCCTGCCAAGAAGCATACTAAATGGGAATGCATTCTAGAATATGACTTAGAGATGCAAGCTACGTTTTACACTTAGCAGATAGTACAAAGAATATCTAGAAATACACTATCTGTTGTTGATCTTTTCTCTATCTTATGTGTTTGATACAATTGTTTAAAAAAAAATATATTTCTATCATAGATCCTGAACTATACATAAAATAACATTAGAAAAATAGTATTTATTTTTTTTTTCCACTAAATGTGCAGGTGTATCATAATTTGGTATTGATGATTTGTTTGCCTTCTTTATACTCAATTGCTATCATTCCCAGTGGAGCTCTTCTAGTCTATTATCTGAAAGTTATTTTTCTAATAAGCTTATAAATACAGCTTTGCAGAGAGTTAAATTCTTATTTTAGCCACAGGTTAGCCCCTGTGGAAAACACAGCAATAATATGAGTGTTTTCTTACTGCTTCCTTTTGAATTAAATGGTATATATATCATAAATTTATCACGCTAAATAGGCACGGCTTAGCTGCACCTTATAGGCCTTGTACTGCCAGTAATTAGGGAGGATTTTCCCTGGAGATAATTTTGTAGAGAAAAGGGGTCTGTGATCTGTTTGGACATTGACCCTAAAATTCCTGCATGAGTGATTATTTATCTTGCTAAAGGTTTAGTTTTTCTTTAAGGGAAAAAAGTCCCAATCACATGGTAGCATATCAGGTAAAACAGAAATTCTAATCAGTGATTCCTTGGGCATTTCACACATTGCAGATGTGTGATTCGGGAGGGGTTCAGCAATCCAGCTGAAATGGGCAGCAAGTGTTTGGAATTTGGCTGCTGGGTCATTTCCTGCTACTTAATCTGTTCATTTTAGTGTCAAAAGGAATTACAAGATAGACCAGTCACCAGAGTGACATTAAGAAAACCTGTTCTTCCCATTGCTCTGCTTGATGATTTAACAGGTGAATTGTGACAAATATTATTGCACTGACTAGAGTAAATATTAGGGTCATTGGAGGGACAAGTTTTCCTTCTTTGACTGAATGTGTAATAGTGCTTTCAGAACCCTCCAAATGGCCTAACAGCTCCCTCACTTATCTCTTACAATAAAATGTATTTGACAGAAAATGCAATCTCTGCTTCTTTCTGGAAGGACACGCTAGAGGTGCAATGGAATACAGGCCTATCATCCTGCTGAATTACCCTGTTTGGGAAGAAGGCGATAATGTCTCTAAGTGGCTTCAATAATCTACTTCTCCTCACTCTCCCTGGGAAAACCATTTGAGATTGTTCTGCTCTGGAAGAGAGCAGAAACAGCTAGGGCTTCAAATAGCTCTGAAAGATTGGAGTTAGTTGAGTTGCATAAACCCTATAGAAGCAAAATACCTGCTGTTCTCTTTAGCTTTACTGAATCTGCAAAACTAGAGAGCAGCTCAAGTACATCTTGACTTTAGGACTTTGTTTACATTTGAAGTAATTGTAGAATGGAATGTGAGAGAAAGATGTTGAGAAAATTCAAGATAAGGGCTTTACTTGGTGTAGTTGCTTCATTTTAGATGACTTTTGGTGGTATAATAGCATGTGGCATATAGTAATATAGCAATTTAAAAAAAGTCTTATCTCTACCCAACAAATGAAAGATTAATAAGAAAATAATCAAATATATTGAACATCCAGCTTAAATGCCTAACCAAGGTTTTTTTGACTCTCCTATAAATCTAACTCACCTTTACTGTGATTTTCTACTCTGTCCACTATAGAATCTCATCTTTCTTGTATTTATCAAAAGTGAAAATTATCAAGAAATGCTGGTAGTTCTCACTGTCTCATTTAAAGGGATGTGCTCTGTAGAGTCTAGCCCAGAGATGGAAATCTTCAGTTTTTTCTAGTATTCTTAGAAAGTTTTCTTATTAAGAAATATGACAGCAGAAAGTTTTGCAACTGATGTTTTGAAATGTACTAAGATGTTATCAGTTATTATGCCATGATATACATATATGTTATCCACCAAAAATTAATAAATAATACTATTCAGAGTTAAAAATGAAAGTTTAAAATGGGTAAAATATGCATGGCAAAAAAATCAGTGCTTGGAAATGTAGTACAATGCTCTTAACGTGTTTTATGAAATTTGTCTCTTTTCAAGTGTATTTCGTTTCAAAGAAAAAACAGTGGATAATAGTAGTGGATAAAAGTATCTGCTTCTTGCTGTGTGCTAAAAATAGGTGTTATTGTATCTTCATTCAAATACAGTGAAAGAAAAGCAACTTTTACTTTCCCGAGAGTCTCTTGATAAGGCAGCCCATCAGAAAGAGCCTGACTCTACCTGACAGAGACTTGGGACATTTTCATGGTGGCTAAGCAGGCCCTCTTTTCCTTAGCTGGCATTCAGTTATGAGTCACAGTGTGTTGGTGTAGGTGCTGAAAAACATGGCCTGACATGCTACATTTGTCACTCTTTTTCTAACGTTTCTCTGTGGCAATATGAGTGTTAAGGAAAGGAGAGTTTTCCAAGTATAATGAAAAATACTCCCTGGTTAGATGTTTTCATGGATAGAAGATATAATTTTTTCTATGGGAAAAGCAGATTGTTTCCTTTTGAATGTCTCCCATAAATGAAAGCAACCAATTACTTTAAATAGCACATGAATCTGCTCAGAAAATACAAATAGTCATAAGAGAAGGATACCAACAGAGTACCTTTTGTACCTTCTAGCTGAAACTGTTTACTTTGTAATAATATTTAAAGGTTGCTCAACACTGAACACCGTGAACAATGATACAGTACTAGGCCGATGGGCTGTTATCAGAACTAATCAAAGTACAAAGAGAGCTCATGCTTTGCCCTAAGGTCTTGCAAGCTGAACTATTTGCTATTCTTCTATGTTTCAGTGAATGTGCTAAACAATAGTGTACACTAGGGAAAATAAATGCTATTTCCTTCATGGTCTTAATGGATAATCTGATAGATATTAAAGATGACAGTCGTATTGGGTTTGAGTGGCAAAGTTTTGTGATCGCCGAGTACAGGGGAAACTTCAGTAAGAGGCTGCTGAAACCTTCCCATATGGGACCTTTAGAGCTACTGACCACAGCTGAGCCCATCAGCAATAGTAGTTGTACCCCTGTGATCCCTTATTCAAAAACGGGAGAAATCCTTGTTGCAGAACAGCAGCCAGAGTGAGAATACCTGAGAAAAGCAGCCCTGCAGACACCAAGGTCAGTGCAGAAGGAGGGGCAGGAGGTGCTCCAGAGCAGAGATTCCCCTGCAGGCTGTGGTGCAGCCCCTAGGGAGTCAGACTATGCCCCTGCAGCCCATGGAGGTCCATGGTGGGGCAAATACCTACTTTCAGCCCATGGAAGAACCCATGTTAGAGTGGGTGGATGTCCAAAGGTGGCTGTTTACCCTGTAGGAAGCCCACACTTGTGCAGTCTCCTGGCAGGACCTATGGACTTGTGGGAGACACACACTGGAGCAAGCTCCTGAAAGGTTTGTGACTGCACAGGGAGCTCAGGCTGGAGCAGCCTGGTCCTGAAGGACCTCACCCTATGGAGGAAAGCCATGTTAGAGCAGTCCAGCCTGTGGGAAGGACTTGTGTTGGAGAAGGTCATGGAGAATTGTCTCCTGTGGGTTATATCCCATGCTGAAGCAGGGGAAGAGTGTGAGGAGTCCTCCCTCTGAGGAGGAAGGATCAGGGGAGATGTGTGATGAACAGACTGTAATCCCCCTTCTCTGTCCCTCTGTGCCATTGTCATGGGAGGATGGAGAGAAAACTGTGGGAGTGAGACAGCCCAGGAGCAAGGAGGGAGTGAGAGGAAGGTGTTTGAAGGTTTATTTTTTTATTTCTTAATATTCTGCAGTGACTTCATTGGCAATAAATTAAATTAATTTTCTGAGCTGAACCTGTCTTTCCCATGATGGTAATTGTGAGTGATCTCCCCTGTCCTTTTGAGTTTGATTTATGAGTCTTTTGTTATATTTACTGTCCCCTGTTCAGATGAGAAGGGGGAGTGATGGAAAAGCTTGTTGGGCACCTGTCATGCAGTCAGGGTCACCCCACCACTGTCATTTAGAGTTTACAAATAGGTAAAGAAGATGAGAGCACCTTGACACTGACGTCTTCCTATTATGGCACGCAGGTGGGAATTCTCAAGGTTGCTGTAAAGAATTACCGGGTTCTAGTTATTTCACTCATGCATCCTAACTCATCACACTAAAGGAAACCTTGGTGATGAAAGATCACCCTATCACAGCTAGGAGGCTAGACCAAACACCAAAATATGAGTTTCCACAAGTTGCTGCTCTAAACAGCAATTGAAATACTCCAGGGACTCATAGCTGACAATCTAATGTTCAAGAAAGACAATGAATGAAAAGGTGGATAATTGCAAGGAAAACATCTGGCAGTTTGATTGGGTTAGAATTCTAACTGCAGTTATTTGGAAAGATCACTTTTATTTTGCTTTGCAAGGGACAACTTATAGGAGTGAGTGCAGGAGGCAGCTCGGTAAAAGAATGCCCATTTTGACCTCTCATACTGGCAACACCATGTATTTTACCAAGAAATATGATTATACTAGCTGTGTAACACAACAATTAGCTTTGCTGAAGTTTGATTTTGGATTAGGATTTGATTTAGATTTTTACAGCCAGTATGATTATTGTCTTCTGGATATGTTTGGAAGTCTGGACTACCCCAAAATATCCCAGTATACAAATATGAACTCACAAACTCTTTACCACCCTGTTCTAAAATGGATTGAATCATTCAGAGTCTGAACTAGTATCTTTGTCTAACATAGTAAATTGTGCTATCCCTTGAGGGATTGAGTGTGAACATTCCTATTGTGTGTTTTGCTACACAGAGGCCGGTGTTATGTTGTTCTCAGAGTGGGAGAACCCTTTGAAGTGGTGCTGGTTTTGCTCTATGTTATATTTTGTCCTTTGTAAAGCTTTGCTCTGAGATAGAATCATGAGCATCCAGCTGTTTCATGGGACAAAACTTTTGCAGGGCTGGTTCAGTGCTTTGGATAGGTTTCTGCTGACTGCTTTTGTAAGGTAGTCTGACTGCTCTTCATTACTGGGGATGTATCACTGTTTTCATCACTTGTAGAAGAAGCTGTGTTTCCTTCCTCTTGTAATGCTTAACAGGGATATTACTGAAAATAAATCAATTCCGATAGTGCACTAATGCAAGCACTTATCTTTCATGAGAAATGGAGAACAGTAGGGTTAGCAGTGAAGGATAAGCCACACCTCGTATATATCTCACCGGATTTTGTACACAAGCTCTGCATTTAATGCTTCTGCCCATTTTTTGTTATAATTGGACTAAGTAAATCTAAAGATGAAATAAAAAAGAAATCCAGCAAGAAATCCTGAATTTCTTACACCATTTTCACAGAGTGAAGAAGTGAAAACATTACTTAAAGAGCACTATTTTTTCTTCAAGAGATAAGGTTATTAAAATAAATGTATACTTTTCAGAATTAGTAGTATAATTTCATCAAAAATGAAGGGCCTTTTGTAAGAGAGTAGAGTAACAGAGAAGAAGAGAGAGAAAAAAATTTGCACTGTTGATGATTCCAAATTTCACTTTCTGTCTGACTGCTGAAAATGATATATAGTCAAACAAAAATTACCATTTGAATAAGATTTTAAACATCAGAAAATGATGTACAAAATGTACAGAAAGATATGAGAAGGTCCTCCAGTCCATCTTTGGACATTTCTTGGTCCTTGTTCTCTAGAAGACAACATCTGCAGTGAACACTTTGTGAAACATAATCTAACCAAATTTTAGAACAGTAGTGATCCAGAGTTAGGTATGTGTTCTAATGCTTGCTTGTAGAAATTACCCTAAAATGTGTTGTCTTTGTGATAATTACATAATAGTTCTTGTTGAGATATCCAGAATGCTTAATGGAGAATAGTTTAATCTCTTTGCAGTGGTCTTTTACATCCCTCAGTCATGTCTTCTCTAAACTGAATAGCAGTTATCTATTTCATTTACTGCCACAGAGTATAAATTCTAGATCACTGTTTGCTGTCTAGAGGTGTGACTTCCCATTACGGAGATAATTTTGAGTTGGAACTTTTCTAGGGCAGAGCAGACTAAAAATACAATTTCCTTTGTCTCACAGACAATTTCTAGTCTACGCTTTAAGGTTTAATAATTATTTTTTTCATTCAGCCTGCTTATTCTGACTTGAGGTCACTTTTTTGACCTGCAATATTCCATTTTACACTGATCTTAATGAGTAAATTCAGTTGCAATTATTTAACCACAGGAAACACATTTTTCATCTGTTGGTACATATGGATAAGATTAGGTTTTATGCTCAGAAATGTGATGGAAATATCAACAGTTCTTCTACACGTGAGATTTTAAACTTACTAAGCTTGCTATGAAGTATTTCAGTTACTAGTAACTGTTCTGCTTAAAGTGGAATATTGGTGCTGCTGTGGATGCTGGCTCTGTGCTGAGCCTTTTGACCCAGGCACGCTGTCTTACAGCACTTCATTTGAAACACCTTCACTCGCTGACTTATGGATGTTTTTGCTTGAACATGCTGAGAGTATCAACCTGCCCGTGGCTTTCCATAACATGTTTTTTTTTGGTTGTCTTGATCTCATCATTGTCTTTCATGTAGCATCTCAGTAAATGGATATGAAATTGAAACTCTTTCTTTGAAACACATTGACTTTTAGTCTCTTCAAATAACACTAAGAATAAAACTAAGGCCTGTCTGGAATTAAACTTATTAGCCGCCTACACTGGAGACATTAGTTTTTGCGTTACTCTTTATGCTTGTGGACTCATATACATAATTCAGGTCCCCTACATATCAGCTATAAACAACAGCATATATTCTCAGTTTTAAGATAAAGTTACTCATTCATTTTGCTTTATCTAGGTTTGTGAATGGATTATTCTCCCAATGTGGCATTTTAAGGATTTATCAAATGTGTTGAAGTTGGTATATGAAATCAATTTTGAGAATTTATTTATTTTATCATTTTCAAAGTTGGAATATGAGTTTTGCAACATTTTACATTTTCTTAATGTTATTCACTGGTAGTTATTTTCTGGAATAGAAACACTACAAAATGAAGCAGTTTGCCTCCATTTAGATAAAACTCATATTCATTTAGAGGTTTGGGGTTCTTTTCATGTTAGTTGTTTTGTCAGTTCAAACAGATCCATACGCCTAGATTAATACCTAAAACCGTCACTGAATCATGTGTATGATTTTTATTTATTTTACACATGCATTGACGAAAGTAAGAGGCATTATGTGTTTACAACTTGTGAAAGGCCAGATGGTTTTGATGCTTAGGACCCTGAGTACCCATATGTGGTGAAATAAACAAATGTGTGTTGATTTCCAACGCTTCTACACAACAAACATTCCTACCGACTAGAGGAAAAGACCAAGGTGCCAGAACTTCTAGAATATCTGCTACCTTATTTGTTTACTGTTTTAAGTGTTTAACTGTGCATCTACCCAAAAAAAAAAAANNNNAGTTTATCATAGTACTAGGATTGACATATTTTCATTTTTTGCTTCTCAAGTTTCTGCAGAATTGTATTCAATTTTTAAAAATGTCTAGAGAACAAAAATAGCTTGCTGTTCTGTTGAGAAACTTTAATTATAGTGCTTGCAGGTGGGAAGAGAGGCAGTAGGTCATGTCTATATTAAAACGTATCTAATTAAGTAATGTGGATAAAGCTTTCCCTTCTTACAATGTGTCTCATTTTGGATAAAATTCTGACAGCTGATTGGACTGGAGTTAAAGAGTAAGTTTCAGGTCAACCAGTGCACTCAGATGTTGCTTTCCCATTGAAGCAACACTCAGCCAAGGCAACAGGAGTCAGTTTTAATGAGGCTGGAGCTGCATCTGAAGGAGATAGATCATAAATTAATCATACAAGAAGCAGGAGACATAAAGGGACATACAGAGGATCTAAAGCAGTTTTGGCAAACAAAGAAAGGTGATTTCCTACTGATGGCACTCACAAGTCCTTCAAAATGAAAGTAGGAGATGGCAGACACATTGTCACTAGTCTGGGATGACATTTCTTTAGAAGTTGATTATTGTCAAGGATATTCCTCTGATGAAGAATCAGAGATGAGCTTTCCTGAATTTTGGTTGACATCTCCTATTTATCCTCATGCGTGGCAGACCACTTCGAGCAGTGTCAAAGTTTGACTCATCCCATAACTGTGATATCTGTTTTGTGTTTACAGCTACATGAGCAAATGATGATGTAGTGAATTTTGATGGAAAATCTGAAGCCTGATTTACTGATAATTAAAATTAAATCTTGAAAGAAAATCTATTCAGAGAAACTGTCTTATCAGTGAAGGGGCTGACATTTCTGTGTTTTCTTTCCTACTTCATATTCTGGAATATGTCACCCAATGTTACTAAATTTAACCTCATAATTAGTTATGATTTAATGAAATACTGTACATCTGTTTACTTAGAAATAACTGAGGCAAAACTTGGGTAGGCAGGCCTTAACGGTTGTATATTTCTTTTATTTTATTATTTATGATAATTTATTATTTTAACTACTAGTTTCTTAGACCTTTTGAAAACCCAGTTGTGTATTTAGAGTACATATATTGAACATATATGAATATGTATAATATTGATGCTGCTCCGTAATGTTCAACCATCCAAGCCCAGCTAAATTCTTGCAGAAGCAAATTGCACTTTTAGTATGGAGAGGATCTGGAGAGACTGAGATCCCCTATAATGAAGTCAATTGCCTAAGGTTGCATGAGTAGTCTGAAATAGAGCTGTGGAAGAGTTTTACGACTGGACCACAAGCACAAGACCATCTTTCCTCTTTGTAAGTAATGGATCTGAGTAGAAATATATCTGCCTTGTTGGAGGTTTTAGATGAGAAACAGGAATTGTCACAAATGCACTTAATGATATTTTTCAGAAAGCTCAGAAAATATAAATCTTGATATTATTTTTCTGTATGAGCTATCATTATAAAAACTATGCCAGTTATAGTTTTTAGCTAATTTATTTGTTTGATACATCATAAATCAAATAACTCACTGGTTTTATTCACTATAGACCGAAATACTTGTGTTACTCTCAGCTTTTCCAGTACAGCTAGTTCTTGCAGTTCTGCAAACCTTAACTACTGTGAGTGGTTCCAGCTAAGTCAATTAGTTTAATGAAACTTACTTAGCGTAATAGGAATTAAGTCACTGCTGAAAAATAAGCTACTATAGACTATGTTCTTTGTGATAATTCATGGAAAAAGCCACTGTTGATTCTAGGATACAGTGGCAAAATATCCTAGTAATTAAACATTTCAGAACATATATTAAACTGTTTCAAGGACTCCTTCCTGGCATAAGATAACATTTTATTCTTTAGACGTTATTTGAGTATGCAGAACATTACAGTCTGTGCTCAACTGAATTAGCACAATTGAACATTCTCACCATTTAAAGCATTTAAAACCCTGAATCAGATCCTAAAAACCTCCATTCCCTTATTTTTCTGAATATCTAAGCATTTGGATAGTAGAAGTTTTGTGATTGTTTTTGTTGTTTGGCTTTGTAGGGGGGATTCTTTGTGAGGGTTTGGTGTTTTTTATTTTCTTTCACCTTTTTATATATGCAGTATTAAAATCTGGTTACCAAGAAAAGCATGAAAATTATGATTTTGCAAAACAGATTCATTCTTGGAGTAATGTTTTAAAGATAAACTCAGCATAACAAAATATGCTAAAACAATAGGACCTGTCAGTATAACTAATGATGTAAAGCTCTTTTCAAATAATCTGCCTTCTCCAAAATGATTCGTGAATTTGGTCATTATATCTAATTAATTTTAATTTTAATGAAAGACAAATGATATATTAGCGTTTGCGAGTCTTTCTGTGCCAGTGTTAATTTTCAGAAAGCAGTCTCAAAGCAGTTTTCTAATAAAACTTGTACAGAGTGAAAGCACAATCAGGAATGGCATGAGCCAGTTTCTTGGGGGCTTAGGGCTCTGAGGCTACAGACCTCCCTAAGACAGAAACTGAATATTTCCTGCCCGTACTGCTGTTCTGTTTTACTTAAAATGTATTAGAATGTCTTGACTTTTCTTCTGGCTACCAACATTTGTCCACAGAGATAAAGCTGCTCTTTTCCTAAGAGAAATATATTCCCATCAAGAAACCCCAGAATACCCCAGGATGATTGTATTTATTTATCTAGATTGTGATGTCTTTTTCTGTTGATGTTTCAGTGTTGGATCAGTGAGCTATGGACCTGTATATTTTTGAGTTTCCCTCTGACTAGAAAAGAGTCTAGAGGATGAGCATTTCCTCTCTACTCTTTGGCCACAATAACCCCCTGCAGAGTTATAGGCTGGGGACGCTATGGCTGGACAGTGCTCAGGCAGAAAGGGACCTGGGGGTTCTAGTCAGCAGCCCGATGAACAAGAGCCAACAGTGTGCCCTGGTGGCCAAGAGGGCCAAAGGCATCCTGGCCTGTATCANGGGGAGGTGGTGGAGTCACCATCCCTGGATGTGTTTAAAGAGAGACTGGATATGGCACTTGATACCATGATCTAGTTGAGATGTGAGGGCTGGGTTGGACTCGATGATCTTGAAGGTCTCTTCCAACCTACACATTCTGTGATTCTGTATGATTCTGTGAAAAGTTTTCTTTACAACTGAACAGTGACTTTTAATTGTTTGGCAGGAAACCAACATATTTACTGGAAGAAAGCAAACTTCCCCAGACTTTTCAGAGCTTCTCCCCTATTTTTTTTTTTTCAATGCCTGATTATTTTATAGTTTTGTAAATGTATAGTTTACCATTGAAATCCAAATAACAAGGGAAGAGCATAGAAACAGGAATGCTAAAGTACCTGCTAGTTCTTTCTACTTCTGGTCAGGGCCATATTCTGAGTATTCCTCAACTGCTTCTTCAGAATCTTATTCACAAAAAAACCCCCAAAAACCCACTGGTTAACTCACTTGAGAGTCTTCCATATACTTTTGATTTTTCCTATTGATTTAATCTTATTTTGACTCAATAATAAAATGTATAAATCTATAATTATTCCAAACAGAAAAATAAAACTTTTTTTTATTTGACATATTGAACATCTAGTAATAAAGAAGACTTATGTGCTCAAATGAAAAGAACTAAAATACATGCATTGACCTGGTTTGACAGCAAGTTTACAAGCTATAATGATGCTTGTATTTCATTTTCTGGTGATGGAATTCAATGTTTTAGGACCTCTGAGTAACTAAAACAATTAAGAGAAAAACACATTGGAAAGGCTGACATTTCAATAACAACCTTATGACATCAGAAAAATACAGATGTTTAGACAGTATGTCAGATTCTCAGTGGGTGTAGCAGTTTTTTTGTAAGCCAGACTAAGCAAGTTTCTGAAGATGGTTAATCTACTCTGTGAAGCAGTTACTGAAATAGAGCTGCACTGAATTATGTTCCCTCAGGACTTTCCTACACAAAATTTATTCTACTCAAGTAAAGCTGCCTTTACAACCCTCACCATTTGAAGTTGCAGATAATGCAGTACTTTAAGTGCAAACGAGCTTCTGTGTTTTCTGCAAGGTTCTTATTCTTAGCATCAGTGAAGTGTGAAGATAGGCTTGCAACTTTCATATCATATTTCTCCAGTAACTTATTAAAACTGACTCTTATGTTTTAGAGATGATTGTTAAAGTGAACGGCTCCATTGAGATGAATGGAGAAAACATCTTTTCCCTGAAGCATCTTTGCCATCTTTTCAGGCTGTTATGTGCAGCACGACCTTATATCGAGTTTGCATATGAAAAATTGTTTTCAAAATTATGAGTTCCAGCAGTATTTTCTTGACTTCTTCCAATGCTTGAGTTACAGATTCAGTACTTCAAAAACTCATAAAATTCTGTTGAAATAAACTAAAAATATCTTTCAACTTTTTTACTTCTTGTTCTTATGGAATTACTTTCAAATGGTAGCAAGTGCAACAAAAATTTAACTTGTTAGTCTGATAGTTTTTTAGTCAAAAT
This sequence comes from Illadopsis cleaveri, assembly GCA_013399915.1. NCBI lineage: Eukaryota > Metazoa > Chordata > Aves > Passeriformes > Timaliidae > Illadopsis > Illadopsis cleaveri. The sequence continues at coordinate 175,132 of VXBB01003581.1, read as the reverse complement.
TAGAAATGGATTTGATTTTCTTCCAAATACTTGCAGCACCTGTAAGGTTGTGAGAGCCTAAAGGGGAATATAAACTTGCTTGCTTTGCTATCAAGCAGGAAAGTACTTGTTAACTTTGGTCTGTTACTATCAAATTTGATTATATTTTATCAAGTAGCTATCTTCTGGTCTAGAAAAATAAACTACTGGGTTATTTAGCTCAATTGAAATGACCCTCACCCTCAAAATCTCTTTTAAGCAATAACATTTTATAGTGTGGTATTCAGCTGTTGGCACATTGACTGCACCCAATTGAGGATTGCTTTACATTAGCTCACATTTTGACTCAGTAACATGTTGAGTTATGCAGATAATTTATTCACATAATTTAATTCTTTGTTTTGTAGCCAAAGTGAAATTAAACATAAATTAAATCGTTTGAATTTTTCCAATAACAATTTTTTTCATTTGTCGTATCAGGTTTAATGGATGCATGAGAAATGCTTAATTTCAGAAATTTTTGTGGGTTTGGTGGGTTTTTTGGTGATTGGTTGGTCAGTTGGTTGGTTGGTTGGTTTTGTTTGGTTCAAAAGCAGGGGAGTTTTTGAAATAAATTTCTAAATTGCATGAAAACTTGAAACAGAACAAGTAGTAATGGTTGTGCTGATGACACATCTATTATCCTCTCAAAAAATGGTATTTAGAAAGCTCAGCTGACAGTTAAAATTATATGATTTAACCTTTTATCTCTTAGACTGTTTTCATATGGATATTCCTCTTCTGCAAGCAGCACCCTTCCTTTGCATGACATGGTACCTATCCAAGTTCATGGATAGTTAAGTTACTCTAAAACTTAATCTCTGTAAATATGTTTTACACAACATTAATAATTTTGAATAATAAACTTAAGTTGTTGACTGTTACCAAATATACTTTAAAATAGTGTCAATTCAAAGATAAAAAAAATAGTTTTGTTATAATATGCTGTATAGGATTAGCTATTTTTTTATTATTTGTAACAATAATTTAAACACTAAATACTTCTAAGCAAGATTATCTCTTAAATTTAACTTTTGACTATTGTTAATCAAAGGTTTATATTAATATCTTTACCTAGAGCCAGTTTTTAGTCCTATATGTTCATGTATCCAGTATATTTATTTTAAAAAAACTACTGCAGAGGATGAAGTGAGAACATGGCTCTTGGTTAGATATTAAAGTCTCAGGATTTTGCTTATGACTTAATTGTACACTGTGCAATGAGAGAAACACATACACATTATGTTTACATTTTATATTAGAAAACTTCTAAAGAGCTTTATGAAATTGAAACCAGTTAATTTTCAGGATATATGCATTTAAAAAAGTAGACAAAGCCAAATATCTTGGTTAAGTTAACAGCATTTTTGATATAGTAGTAAAAAATACCTCTTTAAGGATAATCTAGACCAAGGTAAGAACAGGAAGTAGATATACAGCGGAGCTTTCTGATCCTAAAATACCTTCCAGCCTCTTTTATGTGCAAACCACATAAGAGCAGGTGGTAATAGCTGGTAAGAGTCCATCTCATTAGCATTGCTGCTTTTTAAAAGAATTCTCTCTCAGATCTGTACCTAAGGAATAAGATTGTATAGAACTGAGGTAATTGAGAAGACCTGTGAGAAAATGAGATGAACACATGAAACCAGTGCCCTCGTTTGACCTAACATGCACTGTCCTTCCTAGAATGCTAAGTTCAGACCTAACTATGTCTTTGTAAGGCAGGCTTGGGAGCTGTGACTTTGAGTCAGTGCTTGCCTTTTCCATGTCAGCACAAGAGTTACAACGTCATGAATAGAAATATCTCTGCCAGTGCTGGAAGGCAGAAAGAGAAGGCAAAGAAAGTGTAAACTTCTTGGTTTATTGCTGATGTAGAAATTCTTCATTTAATAAGAGACGAGAAAACATAAACAATTGCCAAAATGGTTATTTTGGATGTCTGTATTAGTTCTGTTATTCCTTTGTGCAGCAAAAAAATGTCCTTGTAGTGCACATTTCTTGAATGATGAAAAGAATTTGTCAGTTTTATGTCATTTCTTGTTTTAGGAGCTTTCCCTCCACAAACTTTTATAAAATATTTGTAAAGAGCTGTGAATTTCAGTGAATTCACCTAAGATTGCATGGCTGAATTTCAGTGTAAGTTGGAATGACAAACAATTGCAACTGTAGAAATCAGATTCATGATGGTCAAGTAGCACACTTATGCGCATTGAACAAATTATCTTGCAAAAGGGAATATAGTGCAGTTGACTGTAGCTATACTATAAAAGCTGTTTATGTACTGATGGTATTTAAAAAGTTCTAGAATCTTTGTAAAAAGCAGACTTGTCAACTGTTGACATGTTTTCTAAAAATCTTTTCTGGGCATGTAAGCACCTTGTGTCAACAGCTTCACAGGATCAAGTCTAAATGACATAAAATGTGCGGTTATTCTGGTCATTAATAGCAAGAAAGTTAAATACAAGTTGAAAAAAAAGTAGTGTACTTTTAATTTCATTTTAGGCCATTTGCTAGGAAAATGTGGTTATCTATGTAGTGGAAAAGCCTAGGGCACAAAAAGGGATTCCTTAGTGGGCAGAAACAATAATGTTCAATAAAATTAAGCACCTCTAACGAGGCTGTATGAATTTTAGTTTCTCGTCTATGTCTTTGAAGGTGGTTCATAGGTTTGTCCTGACTATAGAATCAAAAGTTCTGGTACATGAGCCTCTCATATTGTGGGAGAAGGATCCATGTCTCCAATCCATGCTGAACTTAATGTTATGTAAGTCCAAGACTGGTCAAGTATCTGAGGATTTTGACAGAATATTTTTAATTTGCTGGAGTACATTGGAATTTCCTGAATACTGTTTGCTAACTGGCAGAGGATGTATTCCTAGAAAATCTGTTTGCGGTATTAAGGGCAGAAAGTGTGAGGAGATTCAGGAGAAAATTTGGGCACTGGAAAGCATTAGAGAGAATGATCAGGGGTATATTTACTGAGCAGTGAATGTATATGAGCTGCTGAACTGTACCATTTTACGTAGACAGGTAATATCTTAAAACTAGGTCTTATGGTCTGGAATGTGCACTAAAATATCTTTGGCATTCAAAGGAAAAGATACCTGAACATCCTTAGTATACAGAGGCATAAATTACTCAGTTAATACTTTTTTTTTTTAAATAACTATGTTGGATTAGAACAGAAGTGTCAAGGCCTGAGATTTTTGCCATCTTTGTCCTTTGATTTATCTTCAGTTTTCTGATTAGGTGAGATCCCAGGAATTTGTGTGTCTGGGATTTTAAACTACTACTTGAGAGAGAAAAGAAGTTAATTTGGGAAAATTTGAGGCATCTTGCTTGCTTTGTTGCACCTTTGTAATTTTTCACATAGGTGAATTTAATTTTCAGCTTTGAAAAAAACACAGAAATGCTTTGAGACAGGAGCTTTTATTTCACTCTTTGTATGGTTTCTGGTAAATCAGAAGGCAATATGCATATTTTTGTAAAATAATTCTTTGTATAATGCGTTTCACCTCATTAGCTCAGTTATTTATAAAATGTGCATTCCTAATGATTGTTTTTAATCTAGGATTCTTTTTGTTTGGGGTTTAGATATGTTTAAAGGAAGTGCTGAAAATGAAAGACAGAAAAAATAATTTATCAAATGAATCATATGAGAAAACTCTGTGCAAAAATTCAGCAGTCCTCATTTAACTCCTAATTGGAATATTTTCATGAAAGACTGTCTACCTTAATTATTCCAGTTTACCAGAGAAAAAATAAAAAGGAAATTTATGTGGCTGATTGTATTTGATCTGCTGCCATTATAATATCTCTATTTAAATGTAGTTCCTCATCTAAAAATACAGATTACAATGAAGTGAGAGAGAGCATTAAGAAAGTTAACATAATGAGAGGATAGTTTGGTATGGTCTAAAAATCTAAAATTTGGCTAGAATTTTTACAGAGCTAATTTTCATGCTAGAAAAATTGAAAAAATGCAGTCATCATGAGTCCTAAATATCATTGAAAATTGGTTACAACTAGAAAATAAAAAGTATACTATCGAATAAGAGTTATATTACAACAGAGAAATGTTACTTATTCGACAAAACCAGGTACTTCTGTAATAGTTTTTTCGTTTTTGGTTTGTTTTCTTTACAAAATCAGTCTTTAGAAAAATAACTGTTGCGGTGCGTTTGAGATTTACCCAAGTCCGTTATGCTTTTGTTATTTGTTTTATAATGCTTTGTCCCTGTACCCCCATGTTAAACCCCTGTATGGTTCATCCTGCGGTATGGGTTCTGTCCCTCATGCTGTAACCCCGCCCTTAAGCCTGGAAGGTTCTAGTGGGGCATCAGGGAAATTCGGCAAGTTTTCAAGTTCCCCACTCCCCTTTTTATGTGTAGAATTGTCCTACTGCCTGTCCTTTGTGTTCTGTGTCACTCCCTCCCTTTGGGGTTGGTCCAAGTTACCCCATACCCCTTTCCACACCCCCTGTACTTAAGATGAGAAGTGAGGGGAAAATCTCACATCGTGTGGGCTTTTCTCTGGGTGAATAAACTCAGCTGAAACTCACGTGAAGTCCTCCTTTCTTCCACGTCGTTTGCCACGCTTCTGCCTGAGGTTCAGACCCATCAGATCTAAAAGTACTAAGCAGTACCCCTAAATGCGGACTCGGTGAGCGAGCTAGCCGGTAAGCAGCCCCGAACACCCGCATAAACTGTTACCTTTTTCGAGGTGAAGATTTAATTGTATTATTCTTTGGGAGAATTAATTTTATAAAATCACTTTTTGAGGTCTGCTAAAGTATCTCTTTTCTGTGGATTAGAATGGGAACCTGAATACTCATATTCCAGTTAAGTTTCTAAATAAAGTAAAAGATAGGAATACAGTAAAATATTTAAAGTCTGTAGGTGTATTTCAGTGAGTTTCATAGAATCCTAAAACGGTTTGGGTTTGAAGGAACTTTTAAAGGTCATCTGGTCAACCTTGCTGTAATGAGCAGGAATACCTTCAGCTACATCATGTTGCTCAGAACTCTGTCCAACCCGACCTTGAACAATACCAGGGACAGGAATTTTTATGGCTGTTCAGGGTCAGGAATCCAGAAACTCTGTCTGAACTAGACTTTTGTTTGTGGGCAGCACTAGGTTTAAGGTAATTTTTTAGGTTTCGGGTTGCATCTATCTTATCAACATAAAAGCTGTATATTGAAAGTACATGGACTTCAGAAGTTGCAGATCAACTAAGTTATCTGCAGATAAAATATTGCTTTTTTTTGTCAGGAATTTCTGTACCCAAGTACTTTCAGCTACAGAGACCCAGTACAAACTTTGGAAACAAAACCAGACTGTTCTGCTTAACTGTTTGGATGTTTGGCCATGACAAAATAAAAGGTGGTGCTGCAGGCATATTGTGATGATATAGAAAGAGCTACAATATTGCAAAATGCTTTGGGGTTTGTTTTTTTTGTTTGTTTTGCTTTAAGGGAAAAACATTCATGCGTCATTATATCATAAAATATATTTACAAGTCAAGTACACAGAATTTACTATTATAAAGGCTGGGAGGAGCCTCAGCTATTGTGTCCATGAGATTGTGGACTTCACAACAGGCTGAGGAGGAAGCAGGGAAACAAGTAAGATTGCAACCATGGTCTTCAGGAGAGCTAACTTTGGCTTCTTCAATGACCTTCTTGGAAGAATCTCATGGGATCAGCAAGGAAGAGGGGTCTGAGGGAGTTCGTTGATATTCAAGGACCACTTCTTCCAGGCTGAAGAAAAATGTATCCTAATAAGCAAGAAAATGGACAAAGAGGGGAAGAATAAATGCATGAGTGAATAAAGAATTTCTGTCATTCTGTCAAGTAGGAGAAGGAAAGACACAGGAATTGAAAACATGATGGGAGGTTTTCAGAGAAAGTAGAAATGGAATAAGCCCAAGGCCCATCTGGAATTAAATCAGGCCGAGGGTGTCAAGGACAACAAGATGGGCTGCTTTAAATACACCAATAACAAAATGAAAAACTAAGAATAATGGGGATGCATTGCTAAATGGTCTTCGTTGACAAGATCAACCCTTGGGAATCTCTGACCTAGAAGGCTAAAGGAATGTTGGAACATTTTCCCTTTGTCAAAGAGGATTGGGTTAGAAGACAACTAGGAAAATTTGTCATCTACAAGTCCATGAGCCCTGAGGGGATGCCTCCATTAGTATTGAGAGAACTGGTGGACACAGTAATGAGGACACTTATGGTCATCTTTGAAAGGTCATGGTGATCGAGAGACATATTTGAGGGCTGGAAGAAAGCAAAAGTTGCCCCAGTCTTCAAAAATGGCAAGAAGGAGGATCCAGGGAACTACTGACCAGTCAGTCTCAGCTCAGTCCTGGATCAAGTAATGACCAGCTCATTCTAGAGGCCATCTCTATCCACAGGAATTACAAGAAGGTGATCGGGAGCAGTCAGCATGGATTCATTAAAGGTAAATCATGCTTGACCAATCTGAATTCCTTCTACAATGAAACAACTACCTGGATGGATGAGGGGAGAGCAGTTGGTATTGTCAGTCTCAACTTCAGCCAGGCTGTTGGCAGTGTCTTTCACAACATTCTTGTACGCAAACTCAAGGACTGGATGAGTTGACAGTGAGGTGAGTTGAGAACTGGCTGAGTGGCAGATCCCAGAAGGATGTAAAACAGCACAGGGTATCGTGGGAGCCCTGTCATTGGTGGTGTCCACCAGGGTTCAATACTGGGCCCACTGTTTAAATAATTCATCTCTGACTTGGAGGAAAGTGTAGAGTTCCCTGCGGGCACAAAGCCGGGAGGAGTGGCCCATAACCCAGAGGGCTGTGCAGCCCTTCAGAAGGGCCTTGACAAGTTGGAGAGATGGGCAAAGAGGGACCTTCTGAAATTCAAGAAGGACAAGTGCAGGGTTCTGTTCCTGGGGAGGAATAACCCCCTACACCAGTACAGGCTGGGGGCTGAGCTCTTGGAAAGCAGGTCTGTGGAGAAGGACCTGGGAGTCCTAGTGACAACAAGCTGTCCATGAGCCATCGGTGGGCAAGAAGGCCAATGGGATCCTGGGGTGCATTAGGAACAGCATAGCCAGCAGGTCACAGGAGGCGATCCTGCCCCTCTATTCAGCCCTGGTCAGTGAGGCACATCTGGAGTGCTGTATCCAGTTCTGGGCTCCTCAGGATAGGAGAGACTTGGAGCTCCTAGACCAAGTTCAGTGAAAGGCAACAAAAGTGATTAAGGGACTAGACCATCTTGCTCACAAGGGAAAGTTGAGAGAGCTGGGCCTGTTCAGTCTCAAGAACAAAAAACTGAGAGGGGACCTCATCAATGTCTATCAGTATCTGAAAGAAGAGTATCAGAGGATGGAACCAGGCTATTCTTGGTGGTGCCTAGCAATAGGACAAGAGGCAATGGGCAGAAACTGGTGCACAGAAGTTCCACCTGAACATGAGGAAGAATGTCTTTACTGTGCAGGTGACCGAGCACTGGAACAGATTGCCCAGAGAGGGTGTGGAGTGTCCCTCACTGGAGATACTCAAGATCTCTCTGGATACAATCCTGTGCAAGGTGCTCTAGGATGACCATGCTTGAGCAGAGAGATTGCACTGTGGTCACTTCCAACTGGACACATTTTGTGATTCCTTGATTATATTAATATCATTCTAGTATTATTAATGCTAGCGAATGGTCATAACCCATTTAAGGTGTCTATATTTTTATCCCAAGGAATGCTAAATTGATTTCTCAGATTAAGGTTTAACAACATCAGCTTCAGTCTTGCAGGGAGCTATGATCCTGATCCACTGAGCTCTGTAAGGATGTATTTAATTTATACTAATAACCTCCTTATATTAGTTTTTTAATTGAAATGTAGATGTATATGTGAGACCTTCACTGGATTGAGATAAAAAATATGTATTCTTTTGCTTGGCTGAGTGCACAAAGGTGTTGATTAAATATTAGAATTACTGCTGTCTGGTACGGTCCTGTGTAAATATAATTCAGTATGACATTTGTCTCAGATTATTGTCATAGTATTTATATTTGAGACTTACAGTCCTTGAATTCTTCTGACACTTTTAGTTGTATTGTTTTGAATGGTTTCTCCTTACCAAGGGGGAAAGTAGCTGATTTCCTTGCAACTTACTTAAGTTAGATGGTAGAATGGCAGGTTGTTCGACTTTTTTTATCAGGTATGAATAAAAGTGTCCATGCACTTTAGCCTCCTGCCCACACACACACTTTAGTAGAAGAAATAATTGTTCAGGGCCACTCTGGCTTAACCAGAGGATGTAACAAAACACTACGGTGGTAAGGTGAAACGTGGCTAAAAGCAAATCTGCCAAAAATATAATTAAGGTAAATGGAAACCTATATTAATGAAACTCATTAAGAAGCGATGTGGGAAGAAAACATGGTTTGAGGATAATTATTTGAGGGCAAAATCATCAAGGCTTATTCCGTGAAGTAAAAAACAGTTATACATTCAATGACAGTTTGAAATTAAAAGAAAGTAAAAGATTGCAAATCAATAACAATAAAAAGTGCACTAAGCTAATGGATCCCTTGTTTCAAATTGAAAGTGACAGTTTTGAATTCTAGAGTAAATCTTTAGTGATGGCCCTTTTCATTACCACACAGCAGCCCTTGCCATTTTAGCTTCCATAGCTGTACTCACCCAGCTATGTGCTGCTTTGATCTATGACTCTATTTGCCATGCCTTTCAGGGATAGGGAAGTGGGAACTCATTACTGAAAAACACCCGAGTGATTTGGAAGATAGATTTTCATGTCACCAGCTGATCCCTGAGGCTCAACATCCATCCTTTGAACAGAAAGTTAAGTAAAACCTGAGAAGTTGTTTTCCATGTAGCTCTTCTGAAAGGGACGTTGCTGACTAACTGATTTAATGGGCATATCTGTTTACAGGCACTTCTGTGTTTTTCCAGTAGAGGAAATGTTTTCCCTTGTAGAGAAGAAATAGCTCAGTGGATTTTTTGGTCCTGTCCCTTGCTTTTAGCTGTGTGCTATTGCCATTATACTCTGCACTGCTGATGCTTGACAGGTAGGAGCTGAAATAATCAGAACTGATTGGAATAATCAGAATGCAATAGCTCAATATTATACCATAGGAAAAGATTGTGTAGGCAGAGGTTCTTTAGTCTCCCCTGTTTCCCTAATTTCCTTTATTCTACAAGGATCATTTTCTTTAAGACGTTTGTGATGGTTTTTCCTCTTAACTACTTCTAAAATATTTTATTTAGAAAAGAAAAATCTGATGTACCCTATGTTTGCTGGTATATTAAAGCATATGCTTCAAGACAGCAGCTGGGTTGTATGAATAATTTTGTTTCTCAGGATAAATAAAGGGTGACTCAACCAAAAATTACACAAGGCTTCCGTTTTAACTTTATTCAAAATATTCCTATTTTTTTATGTTTTTAACAAGAGTGTCTATCATTTTTGTAGTGAACACATGAAGAAAATAGAGTTGTGAGAAGATAAAACCAAGTTTGTATTAGCAAAACTTTAGGAGCCTTTAAAATAAATATTTCTATGAACATTTTTTCAAAGTGGCTATTAAAGCAATAATAACCTGTTCCATTCTACAAACAGAATAAATCTTCTGCTTAATATGTGGTAGACATCTGCTCTGCTGTCATGTCAAATATTGGAGGAAGTTAGATTGGATAATCTAATCATGGTGGAAATAATGGGGGTCACTGTTAAATGGTCTAAATAGATTGCATTCAGATAATGGGAATTGTTTGGGCATTTAATTATTTTAAAAATATATGATATGCTCAATTCCTTTATCCATGGATTTGGGGTATTGTCCTCTGCCTCTGCAGTTTTGAGTTTTAGATTATTCATTCACCCATTTCCCCAGGAAAAAAAAGGTTAAAATGATCCAAGGCAAGAGAGGTGGGACTGTTTAGCCTGGAGAACACAAACTTCAGGAGGGAAATCTATAAATGCCTATTAACACCTTAAAGAGCACCGTAAAGAAGACAGATACATGCTCTTTTCAGCATTACCCAGTGAGGGGACCAGAGGCAAGGGGCACAAATTGGAACCCGGGAAGTTCCCTAAGAACATCAGAAAGAGCACAGGGATAGGTTGAAGTACTGGAATAGGTTCAAGCACTAGAAAAGGACGTCACAGAGTCTCCCTCTTAGGAGACTTTCAGGAGCCATCTGGAGACTGTCTATCTTATGCGTTAAGATGTTAGCACAGCTTTGGTGTTTGGCGATGCAGTTGAATTTCCACCAATGAAAGCAGCAGTATTGCTATTGATTTCACTGACAGATGTAGGTGCTTAGTTAGGAGTTTTATTTTTTTATTACTGTTGTGCACACAGGATTAAAGAAGAATTAAAAATGGGAACTTCCGTGTGAAAGTTGTATTTCTGGTTTAGCTGATGGCTTGCCCTGTGACCTGGGGCAAGCTGTTTTAATTATTTGTGCATTCATTTTCCAATTTGTAGAACCCAGAAAATGTACCCACCTTGCAGGGATGTTGTTTCAATCAGTGCTTGTGAAGTGCTCTAAGCTCCACAGATAAAAGACAGCATAGGAATAGGAACTATTGTTATTTTTAAATCATTATAATACATGTTAGCTCTGTGACTTTAATCTTGGTCTATCAAGAGACTTATAACTCACTCCTGGTTACCTCTCTTGTGCATTATAATTTCCTCTATATACCGAAGATATTTGTAATTCTGGTATATAAACATACTGAATTTTAGATCTCTATGCACTGCGTTTCATAAGATAATAGATATTTTTTAAAGTTGGTGAAAATAATTCTTGCTTATTGACTGTAGTGATTTTACTGGAGTGATGCTACATTTTTAGCTGTTTTTACAATGTATTGTAATTAATAATACATTGTTTTTAAGTGGGACTAAAATAAAATGTTGTGTCATGTGACATTATAGCACTTTGTTGAAGTGTACCGGTATGAAAATCATAATATGCATTTGCTTTGGTAACTGCATTATTGTATATCAAACCTTGGAACAAGTACAATGTGTCACCTTGAAGAATGAAACTTATTTGCTGCACACAATGTCAAATATATTACTTTTATTGTATGTGAATTAAAGCAGGGTTTGTTGTATGACATTTGCTCGCAGGCCTGAATCCCTCAAGTATTAATCAAACATAGTGCATAATGCCAAAACAGTTTTGAAGAGAAAAAGCTATGCAAAGTAGTATTAACAATAGACAATGTGGTGTCAACTAATTGAGGTTCTTACCTGATGTGTCAGAGATCGTTTTTAGTGGCTGGTAGCTTGGTGAATGATGGTGAAGGGCCTTGAGGGGAAAACCTGGAGGGGATGAGGAGGTTGANTTATCATTGAGTGTTTAAATTTTTTCATGTAAATGATATTATTTTTGTACATTGTTATTTAGATAGCACAAATAATAAGTGAATATGTAAAAAATATATTTGATTGTTAAATATAATGCATTTTTAATTGTTTTGCTATATGAAGTTATCATATGGTGTATAATGGTCAGCCAAAATTATTACTAGATCATAAAGATGAGTGGATGGTGGCCAAGTGATGACTGCAGAAACTAACAAGGACTTCAGTTAAGGTGTT
>VXBB01003581.1:132943-162977 GCA_013399915.1 Illadopsis cleaveri | reverse complement strand
CCAGCCTGACAGAGTTCCAGAAGTGTTTGGACAATGCTTTCGGGTACATGATGTGACTCTTGGGGTGTCCTGTGCAGGGCCAGAAGTTGGACCTGATGGTCTTTGTGGATCCCTTCTGACTCAGCTTATTCTATGGATCTCTCCATCGTGTGCAAATAATTTTCTATAATATTATCAACNCTGTCCTCTCATCTCTTGGGCCATAGGACAGATTTTTCAGTGAATCTCAAGCAGTTGAATGTAGTTTGTGTGGGTTTGAGCTAAAATACATGACATCCTTCCATGTAGCAGCTTGCAGTGATAGCAGAGGAGCGTTACCTACACGTTACTTCTGTTGTTAGGTGGAAAGCTGTAGCAAGGAGGTAGTTAGGGTGGAAAACACATACACAGTCATAGGGGCTTTTTGCAATTGTTTGACCAAAGCCAGATTTCAACCTCTTTTGATTTAAATTGAAAAGTAGGTTCGTACTTAAGTACCGTGACATGTTTAGGTAATTGTATCTGTAAGTACAGCTATCTATGAAACTATTTGCACCGTGAAGATTGAATCCTGTGGTGGATATTTGCAGACTGCAGTGACTTTTTCTGATCTAGATTAATTATCATGCTATTTCATTTCTAAGGGTATGCTTTTTGATCAAAATCCATGTCATTTTATAAGTGTGTTATATTGGTAATAGTGTGTAATGTGAAATTAATTAAGCATTCCTTCTGCCACAAACAAATATTGTACCATATGCTTTTCATTAGTACTTCAGTTTCTTCTTTTGCATTTATTAGTTTTACACAGTGAAATAAAAGAAACACTAAATAAAAGGAGTCTATAATGGCATTAATGTTGCCAATTTTATTTTGAATGGTTATTTTGCAGCCATTTTAACCTCAAGCAAAGAAGCTGTTGCACCACTCAGCCTAACTTAATTGATGTCACAGCTGAACAGAAGTGATTCATACACAGCAAGTCTAATGTTTTCGTGAACTTAGGTACATAATGAGATAAAGAGTACATTCATGTCATGCAGAGTATTTAATCTGGAAGTTAAAGTGTCTAGTCACAAAATAAGACTTTTACCAACTGACAATTTTGATCTTGAAGGTGCTTCTTTCCTACTTGGACACACATTGAAATATTTCAATGGTCTCTACTTATATTTTGGAAGGCAGACTTCAGAAGGCAGTCCTTAGTCTCCCTGTAAAAAAACAGATTGTGAATTCTCTGAAGTAGAAGAAAGCTTGACTAAGGTCTTTTAGAATATTTAAACTTGACAAATATTGTTCTCAGTAGAAGCTTTGCCTTGGATTGAAAGGGAGTTGAGGTTCAATCTCTTAAGTCTAAATAATTTGTGCTTTATCCAAACTGGGAAACTAACGTAAGTTGTGGGGAAAAAAAAAATAAAAAAAATTAGTCAGACATTGAATTTGTGGTTTGGCTTTTTCTTCAAGCATGGAAAACACTCTTTACCAACCACATTTCTCCATTGGCTTTTCTGGTACTGTTTTAGAATCCCTCTATAATCATCAATTGGTATCTTCTTATTAAAATAATTGCCCTTCATAAAAAAAGTGCTAGTTTTTCCTTTCCTTCTTTCCCTCTTTCCTTTTTTTTCCCTTCCTATTGCCAATCATATGTCAAACTGATGACTATCATGTCAAATACAATGTATGAATAGTTTGGCACAGTTTATGCTCTGCAGTCTTTTATCAGTGTTTGATTCCAAGTGAGTATTTTTAATTGGGACACCAACAAGAATATTATTCTTTGCTGAGTTGTATGTATCATGTATGGGGCTTGTTTGGTTTTTTTTCCTTCTACCTGCCTGTATTAAAAAAAAAAGAGGATTTTTTGAGCAAGGTATTTGATTGATTTTAAAGTGAATTATATGAAAGAAAACTTGTCAAGCAGGTTTCTGAAAGTACTTTGCAGTTAGTTGCATTTGCTAAAACAGTTCTAATGAAAGTCACAAAGTCCCTTTCATTCAGTAATGATGAAATGATGGATTTTAGTTACACATTGTCCATTAAGAAAAAGTCACTTCGCTTCTGCTAAACATTTTTTTTTTGATGCAAAATGCTTTATTATGTCTTCCCAGGGATATTTTTTGTTGAGATGTTTTTATGCAAGAGCTACAGTGCAGTTTTCTTAAGAGACAATAACCTTTGTGCAGAGTTGGACTGCCAGTTGGAAGATATTGAACTTGTGCTCAAGTGGGACTATATTTGAGTTCTACTAAAAAGAACTCCATTCTAAAGAGCTCCATACTAAAAAGTCACTCCATTCAAACTGAAAAAGGGATTTGAGAAGTATGAAGGGCAGAAAAAAAGGAGAACATAAATGGAAGAGGGGATGCACTATGTGCAAACCTATATCATAGAAAGGACAGGGGAAGGTCCAAATGGAAAATGAAGCTTGTACAATCTTTACTTCTGGTAATATTGGTGAATTACCATCTCATGGTATAAACGGATGAGTCAGAAGCAGGATGATGAAACACATTTCAAAACAATGAGTAAAATTTTTAGTATAGCTAACTGCTGATTTATCCTGCTATTGGCACAGTAATTTATACAAAGAGATGGTGAATATTAAAATGGTAATCAAAATTATGAATCATATATGTTTAATCAGACATTTGATGTGAGATGCAAGTTTGCGTTGAAATGAAACTCCACGTTGCAGAGTGAAGGGAGTAGCCCACCATCAGAAAATTTCTGAGAGTATGAGTTGATGAGGCACAATTCTGACCATATGTGGTATGGATTTGTATATTGCAGTTGAATTCACTGTTACCTTGGACGAAAGACAAGAAAAGCTGTATAGGCTCTCATCTTCTTAAAGTGTTTATGGGACCTGCAGAAAGTACTGCAACTCTCAAGTTAAAAGTATTAAACATAAATTATTCTTATTTAATTAAATGATTATGTTATTGAGAAAGCACCACCTTGTTTTTGCTCATAAAAACATGGTAATGTTGTTATTAAAAAAATACATTTGCTCACATTCATGAATAATTTTCTAGTCTTTTTTAGCAGAATATTTGTTCCTGAAAAGTGACAATCTGCCAAAAAGTCCAAATTATTTTATTGAATTTTCATAATCAATATTCATTTCAAGATTAAAGGTTTTTTGATGGTGAAATGTCCTTTCTATGCAGTATGTACCTCTAAATCACTTAAGGAAAAAAAAAATCCCTATGGAGTAATAGTATTTTTCTTATGGAGCATTTTTGTCCAGTATTACATGAGAGCGGCAAGATAGAGGCTACCTCTTCCTTTGACTGGCAAAATATTCTTTCTTTCCCATTAAAGGGGGCTGTGCATTGGAGTGCAGTCTGGGCTATGCATTATGTATAGATATAGTAACATAATTATTGTTCCTAGAGCAAAATTAGAGGAAATAGTTTGATCCTGGCAGGAAGAAAGTAGATTTGTAATTTCCAAATTATGAATAACAAATGATTTATATACAAATTTCAGTAGGGAATTTTCAGATCATCCTGGAGTGTGTTGGTCTGTGAAGGTACTGAGTAGTTTATAATACGTATTTTACTTGGGATTTCTGTGACATTACATCATATAATCAGGGATGTTGCTGATTTTTCTGTTGTTATATTTAATAAAACCTGAAGGCTCCAGCACAAAAAACATGCATTCCTTAAACAGCAGATTAATTTAGAAGTGAGTAGTTGTGGTCAATGGTCATTAACATCAGGCAATGGTAATTCATTTGTGCTTGTTTGTTTTTTCTTGGTTGGGTTTTTGTTGCTGTTGTTGTTGTTTGGGGTTTTTTGCTTGTTTGGGTTGTGGTTTAGCTCCAGCTGGCAACTAAGTCCTACACAGGGAGTTGTGGGAGAGATTTAGAAGAGTAAAAGAGAATGAACTTGTGGGTTGAGATAAAGACAATTTAATAGGTAAAGCAGAAGCTGTCCTCCCAGGCAAAGCAAAACAAGGAATTAATTCACTGTTCCCGTGGGCAGGTGTTCAGCCATACCCATGAAAGCCGGGGCCCCACCACATGCAATGGTTACTGGGGAAAACAAACACTAGCACTCCAAATGTCCTCCCAGTACCTTCCTCTTTCTCCAGATTTATATGTTGAGCATGACACCAAATGATCTGGAATATCCCTGTGGTCATTTGGAATCAGCTGTCCCAGCTGTGTCCCCTCCCAGCTTCTTGTGCATCCTCAGCCTCCTTTCTGCGGAGAAGCAGAAAAGGCCTTGAAACTCTACAAGTCCCACTCAGCAACAACAAAAATATCCCAGTATTACCAACCCTCTGTTCAGCACAAATCCAAAACACAGCCCCATACCGATCACTTGGAAGGAAATCAACTCTGCCCCTGCCAAAACAAGCACAGTTTTCTTTTTCTGTGTATTGGCTTTAAATAGTGACCAAGAGCTACACAGATGAATTGTGTGTACTTCTGTCATTTGTTGAATTGGTCAAACACCTGTAAAGATTCTTACACATTGTTAATGTAGGTTATAATTTGAAGTTGGGGAAAGAAATAAAAGGACATTGTTTATACTTAGTTAGAATCTCTGTAAAATACTGTTAGACATTTTCATATATTTTAATTGAAAATTTAAATGAGTGTTTAAATTCAGGAATCATTGTGTAGTTCTTATTTCTGTTGTACGTATTGTGGAAGTACTAATGTTTCATCACTTGGAGATATCAGACCATGCTTTCTTAATGTTCACTGCTTCCTAGCAGCTCCCATCCCACTATTCTGCTCACAGAACTATTTCCACAACTTCGTTCACAATAGTGCGGATGATTTCAGGAGAGGAAGCTTAGTACAATAGACTTTACTCTCCAGTACTGATATTTGCTATGCAAAGTTCAGAGAATCAGAAAATTACTGTTAAAAGTGGTTGAGATATTTTTCTGTAGATAGGAAGGGAGCAATTGTATCAAATGTCATATTTTCTGTTATTGCTTTTCTGAATGTGACAGCACTATAAAAAGCTGCCAACATTTGTATGGTACCATAAATGAATCTAACAACTGGCCTTCATCTTCTCTTATAACAAGACATGAATTAAGTATGTTTACAGTTGGCAGAAATCCATTTCAGTTCTGGGGTATAGCACTGGAATTATGTGCTTCTCCCCAGCCCTTTCTCTCCTGCCCTTTAAAGAGCATGATGACATTCTCACAATTTAAAAGGTATTATATGGAAGGAAATTGTAAGCCTTTGTCTTCCGGCAGTAGAAGAGAATTACTGACCATTTAAATATGTGCTTTGTCCAAATAAGTGATTCCTATTTGAGTTTTTGCAATGTCTTTTGTTAGTTTCAGTGAAAAGGAAAAATAGCATGAAAAATATAGAGACTCACACTTTAAAAAATATTGTTAAAATATGTTTTCAAGTAAAGGCAAACATCCATCATTGTTCCTCCTTTCCAAATGTTCCTCTAGTAATTCAAGCCAAAAAGAAAATAGACAATGTAGTAGTAGAAAAATGATTTTTACATTGTTATTCTTGTATGTTTAGTGTTGCACCATTGAGCTTGTATTGGCTCAAATAATGAAAATCAGATTCATTAGGTATTTATTCTGCAACTTTAATTAATCTGCAAAAATTATGTTACAATTTTCATCAAATATAGTACAGTTACTGTAAAAAAAATTGGGATGGAATTATGATGGAACTATGGGTGATTAAAACGTTTGCCATGTGAGGCATGACATGGAGAGATTGGTATATTTTGTGACAAGAGAACAGGTAAAGGTTCATTGAAGATAGTGTCTCACTCTCTGGACCAGTCTGGATGGCTTTTGCTCTACTGGAAGAGAGAGCAAGCATTATATGCTCCATTTAAAAGTAAAAAGCAGTAATTTGTTGACTGAGACATGAAGGAAGTAACTAGAATTGGCAATAAGCTTAGGCTGACCATAACATGCATGCTTCATTACCCTCGATGAGGCACTTGGGGATGGGTCAGGATCAGCTGCTGCTGTGCTTTGGAATGGGATGGTCTGTGATGTTCCTGTATTGCCGTGTTCTAGCTCTGTTTTCCCCCTTAGATATTTATACATTTTATCACATCAGTGTTTTTTGTCTTGAATCCTGAGCTGCCTCATTGTTCTTTTCTTCTCCGCTTTACCTCTGCAGTTTTACCTTTCATGTCTCACTTGACTATAGGCCATACAGTATGCCGTAGCTCCTTCCTGTAAAATAATGAGTTTCCTAAAAGACCTAGCCAATGTTAGGCACTAGTCAAAACTAGTATGGAGTCACAGAAAAATGAAGCCCTCCAGAGAGAAATAGAGATCTATTTTTCAATTTCAGGGACTGATCTGCAGCTCAAACCAGAAGTGGTCTTGATTCAATTAAGTCAATAGTAGTGTTACTGTTGAACCAATGAGGCCTAAAATTTCCTCTTAAGTCACTAGATGTTAATTCCTGCGTTTTTTTCAGCAATTACTCTGCTTAACTGCATTTTAAATAATTAGTAGAGATTTTATTTTGATATGTACTTAATATCTAATGGTGCTTGTTCAAAGATGATGTGTATATATTTTTTTTTTTTTTTTTAGATACACAGTTTGTGACTCATTTAACCAACAAAAAGTGACCTTTTTTCCCAAGAGCTAATCTAATTTTTAGAGGCAGGATTCCATAAACATTTTAGATTCTTGAAGAGTCTGAGAAAAGTAACATGGGCATAAACTTAGGTTATAGTAGAAATGAATAGATACATTTATGAACAGAAGTTTGCAGTGGGGCTGACTAGCATGAAACTTCTATTTTGCACATTTCCCTTCTGATTTTCAGAGTACTATAACAGGTTCTGTGATGAGGTTGCCAAATGGATTGATCTTTTCCTTGTCTTCCATTTTCAGCTCTACACATCTCATCCATTGAGTGTTTCCTCAATATTTCTTAGCATTCTCTTCCCTCTCAACTTTGAACCAGTACCAGGAACTGAAAGAAGTGGCTGGAGAACAGAGATGATTGGGAAATTAACCACTGAGTTTGCAGGAGGATGCAAAACTCTTCAGTCTCTCATCCAGCCATGACGTGCTTGTCACAGTGTAATGCTCTTGTGTTGACTCTAATGTGTCTGCATGGGGAGGGCAGGGGAATTAAAAATGCTTTAAGCTCTGCTTTTGGAATCCATCCAGAAATATTTTTCCCTAAGCTTGTAATAAACAGCTGCCAGGACTCCATGAGCCCCTAAATGTCCTCCTCATAAACCTTGCATTAATAATGTGCTTGGTCAGTAGTTTCACAGAGGACTGACCCAAGGATATATAGAGAGAGGAAACCAGGAGATGAGTGACATTGCTCGACTTCCTGCAAAAGAAAAGTTGTGGTGTCATTCTTCATTTTCACAGCTGGTTCATCTGTTCAGTTGTGAAATTGGAGTACATACTATAGGTGTCTCCAGTATCCCCTGGCTTTCCTCTTAATTATATTGAGTAGTTTGTTGGCAAGTCTAGAGCTTTTCCCCTCTGTTGAAAACTCATGGCTGGGCAAGTCCACCCCCTAGACTAACACCTCAGATCCATATTCCTGAGAAGTTTATAAAGTCATATTGACTTTTAAAGCCAAATAAAAGTTAGAATTTTTGTTCATGTGGAAATAGTTAACTGAATGCAGGAGGAACAGGGACGCAAACAGGAAGTGAAAAGACTATAAGGAAAATGCTGTGGTCTGAATTTCCTGACCTGAATTTGATCAAATTTCATGTGTGTTTTGGAACAAAATAATTTTTTTGCGAAAAATCTTAACCCCATTGGATGATGAAACTTAAAAGAGAACTAAAATCTATTTCTTAGTGGCAGATGTGATTCAGTAGGTGGTGCTCTTCCCTCTACAGATCATTTATGAATCAAACATTGAGGCTGTGATAGAACAATGCCTCATACACCTTGACCCAGACACGTGGTTTTTCAGTTGTTTAATAGACCATGTCACAACAATAATGACAGTAAAGATTAACAGCATGTGTCGGATGAAGTTTGCTTTTTTCTATGTGTGCTTATCTTTCCTTTCCTCTTGCTCCTTCCCCTGAAGTGTAAACATGGACTGGGGCCTGAATATTCTCTTAGTCTTGAGCCGCAAAGCAGTTTTGAGCATCTCTGACTCAAGTAACCATGTTGACGTGTTTCTGTCTCATTTGCCTAGCAGGTTTCTTAAACATAATTAGTCATATTTCTTATATTTTCTATTTTCTTCACTGGAGGATCAGCTCTTCTGTTGCTAACAAATATCCCTCCCTTGCCCCATTGCCCTTAAAGCCCCCCTCCNAAAACCAAAAAGAAAAAGAAAAGAAAAAGTGGAAAGCCAAAACCTTTCATAACTCTCTCAGGTATGGATAACAAACTAATAATCTCATGGGTTTTCAAGTAGTCAGTTTTCATCTATACCTTCTTTGCAATGTTTTACCAGTAACAATCCCTCCAACACGCTCTTCAGAACCCGACAAAGCAGGACACTGATGGAGTCTGGGGTCTTTCTATACCATTAATGCATTGAAAGGAATCCCAGATTTAATTCCGGATACTGGTCTATTCTAATAAATATTCATTCCACCAGTCCTTTCTCAGGCACCTCAACTACTTTTTAGTCTAACACACAGGACACTTACATTTCATGTAGCTGGGGAGAAGACCTCAGAAGATGATTGTGGAAAGCTGCTCGTTGGGAAATCTATGCATTCCTATTGACATTCCTTTGAGTGTTATCACACAGCAGCCAATCAGCTGTGCTTGGCACCTGGAATATAAAAGGAATGATCTTACACTTCCAACTTACAATTTGGAGGTGTCGAACAGGTACCATTGAGTTGTCAAATTTTCTTTGACCTTGCTACGCTATGTGTCAACACATAATATTGACTCAAATTTTTCTGAGTCAAGGTGTAACTTTAAATGCAAACATGTGGCAGTACTTGGTGAATTAATAATGTTCCATTCTCCTGTCTTTTTCACTTCTGCTTCAGCCACTAGGAGTGACCAAGGTCTCACAGGCTTTTCTGTCAGTGTAATGCAAATTTGTACACATGAAACCATATTTCTGTAGGCGTGTGAACATAAGCTTATATGGACATAATTGTTACAGTAGGACTGAATGGTTTTTTCTGTGAGGCATATGAGTCTAGCTTAAAGTCTTATATAAATGATGCACAAGGAATTTAGGCTGCTAAAGTTCTTTGACATTAAATGAATTCTGTTTATGTACAGTGGTCGTCATAAAAATGTCAACACTTGCCAGAAAATCATTATAGATTCAATTTTTGTTTTGTAGGAACATTCTTCTGAATTGCTGACATTCATATATCTGATGACAGGTTTTGATTCTTAACAATTATTGCATGTTACTTCTTTTTATCATAAGTTCTTTTGTTTTGAATATAGCTAAGGCATTATAGCGTTTCCATAAATGTTTCTTTAATTAGAGACTGAATGTATAAAAACATGATAAAAGGTAAGTAGGTCTTTAAGACTGTTCTAAGCTTTTCTTTTGTATGAAATGTGATACTAATGGTGCCCTACAGGAAAATAATCTAAGAACTTCATTATACTAGTGTGTTTCAGAAAGAAACCATGACAGCTGTATATTATTTCTAATTGAAATTACCAACCTTCTTAGCACCATGCAAGTGAGTCTTTGAAACAGAAATTATTCAATTTAGATTGTATGGATTATAATTAAATCATTTTACAATTACACAGGAACAATTGCCATCTTAATAAGACCTTTTCACATAGCAGTAGCTCCATAAATCTTTACGTCTATATAGGTGTATACTTTAGAAATACTTACATTAATCAAAGTTTAGTCTTAAAATAGACAAATACAGCAGCACTTTCTCTATGGAAATTTTAGTAGTGATACAATTCCAGTTCTTGAGATAAAGGAAAGATATTTTTATTCAATATTTTTTTGTCCACAATTTTAAGAGAGTGAAACTGGATCATTTGCTTACCTGAATGGCATGCTCTAGCACAGCTGCAGCAATTGACTGAATTTGTTTTGTTATCTTATTTAAGAAACAAAGGATTTATTTTTATTTGCAAGATGACTGCTACTTTAGAGTCCTAGAATCTGAGGTGCATGATTTCAGCACACTTTGTCTTTCCACTTTCCATAGATTCAAGTTGCCCTTAATTTCTTTGAAAGTCAGTTTGACATGCAGGTGCTTATCAACTCTTCAAAAGAGGCCATATATGACTCAAAGCTGTAGGCATTGTCATGTAAAGTTAAGAAATTTTTTACCTTTAACAATAGTCTCTTCCAAGTGGGTGTTGATGAGAACGAGCTAGTAGTACAGCTACTGACACTGTTTCTGCACTGTGGATGAGGAGAAAATTTAAGTCTCCAGGGCTGTCAATCCAGCATGAAATTCAGATATTTTTAAAATTATTATTTTAGCTCTGTGAGTCATTCTGTGATACATAAGGATATGTGCAATAAATAGATAATAGGTTAGATCTAGCCGAAGTGTTTCAGTGTGACACTGGAGATGCACTTGCTATGCTTTTTTGTCTTTGTGTCATTTTGTAGCAGTATTTATAGATATGTAAAATCAATGATTCAAGTTTAGGTAATTAGACTTCAAATTTTGCTCATTATCTTCATATTAAAAAAAATAAAAAAATAAAAAAATCCCACAAAGAAAATACAGCAAGAGTGTGTGGTTGTCTTTTCAGACACAGATTCATGTCTCAGTCTGAGTCAGTTCCACTCATCATATCTGATCTCTGAAAACAAGTCCTGCAACAGAACTGATAACACATAATGCTGTATGAAAACAGAAGAACTTGTGAAGATCTAAAATTCTCCATAATTCCAGTAGCAGTTTGTTTGCTGCACAAACAAGAATTTTGATTATCATTGATTTAGCCTTAATGAACACAGATGCATTTAGTCATGCAGTCATTCAGCATTTAGATATCTAGCCATAATATTTGACTCAATGATATTGTCAGCATTGATGCTGTGAATTTAAAATGCTAAACACTGATGAGTGTTCTCAGTAGTATGTGGAAAAGTTTGTTGTCAGTTGGTTGTTGTTTGGTTTTTTTCCTCCAGCGGAATATGTTAAACAGAAATAATGGAGAATAAACAATATTAAATGCTTCTCTCTTACTGTTTAGCACATTGTTTCTATTGCTTGTCCTCAGAAAATTGTACTTTGCAAACCTTCTTCATGTGCAAATCTTGAAATCTTGTAGCAGTCCTCTACATCTTTTTTAAGTTTTTGTCAGTTTTTTAAGTTGTTTGTCAGTTGCATTTCAGCGTATAGCAATAGATGATACCTACAGACGAGTTAAAATCTGACCATATACAATCTGACATAGATTTTAGAGCTGGATTCCTCTACAAATTTAGCAGATTATTTTAGAATAAGAATTGTAACATCCATTTACCATACTAATCAGTTTAGTACTTATCTTTCTTTAATATCTTGATTGTAATTTAAGTTTTCTCTTGATAACATATTTCTACCCTTTTTTTAATTTTTCATAATGTACTTATGACAACTTGTTATTAATTAGATGTTAAAAACCATATAGAGTTGCCATGCCCTGTCCCACTGTATGTGTCAGGCATCAATATCAAAAAACTAATTAATTCCAAACTATTCCTATCATATCTCTGAGCTGACTTGATAGGCAGAGTAAGTTTAAAATACAAAATTTGTTTGAATTTCATTTCACTCTATAGAGAATTCTTATTAAGAGCAGGTACATGGTCGTTTCAGAAATTCTGAGAGCAAGAGGAGAGGACTTCTGATTTAAGGTTAGCACAGTAAAAGCCCATCAAAAGAGTGAACGTACTTCTGCTAGGAAAGAGGTCTATGAGTTACCTATCAAGGAAAGGTATCTGATATTAATATTGGGTCATGAATGTGTCCTTCAGAAACTAAGTAGAAACATCTAATGGGAATGAATATTTCAACCAGTACTAGGAAAATGGAACAAATTAATGGTTTAGCTGTTACATGAGTGTTTATAACATACTCTTTCTTTATGATGGTCTCTGTACTCTCTAATTTAGTGCAACCACATTTCAGAAAATAGATGAGAAACTCACGTGGTAAAAAACCTGACACCCTTTATTTTCCCTAGTTTTGCCATCTTTAGGGGGGAAAAACTAACATGCAATTATATTTTGTCATGGGAATTTCAAGAATTGTATCTATAAATTGTGTTAGTTTTCCCCAAACAGAGTTATAAATGATAAACAACAGATCTAATCCTGGTTATTTTTATCTTGAATTTCTGTACTGGCAAAGAGAGATTTTTCTTATTGCTGTTGGATTTTTGTTGTCAAGTTACTGGAGATGGTGGTATTATAATGCAATTGTTTCCAGGGATGGTTGTTCCAGTATTTGTTGGGGCAGTGAGAAAACTTTAATTCAGCCATCCTTGACCCAGCAGGACCTTTTGACACCTCAGCCTGTTTCCTTCCTTGGAGGTCTACAGACTCTGCCATCCTATCATTCTAGTTCACATTTTTGTTTTCCTGTAGTCTTCCATGACATGAAAGTCTTCAGACACTTCATCGCCTCTCTTTTGCCCATGACAATCAATAAAGATTCAGAAAGTGAATATACTATATTTTTGGGTAATCTGCTTCAGACAACTCTTTCAAATGTGGTATTTAACTGAGATGCAGGCCCTATATAGGTAAAGAAATCAAGGCATAAGAAACAGAGGGGTTTGACAGTGTTGCTATGCTTTGGTGTTAAATGTCATTAATGTTTAGAAGTGATTTATTTCTCATTTAGTTTATTATATGTGTTTTCATTTAACCTGGGGTCTTTTTCCCCTCAAAAAAAAATTTATATTCTCTTCCCAATTATATCAATCAAAAGTTCTCTTACCTTTGGGTGTTGAATTCAGACAGGAGTAGGTATTTACTTTTGCAAAATCAATAAGATGAAGTCTTGACATAGAATATAAAATAATTCCAAGGGAAGAAGGGATATAGGACCTTTTTTCTTATCTGTCTTCTCTGAGAAGTTACTAATATGACCCTCACAATTTTATCTGAGGAGAAATATTTAGCTGGATAAATCAATAAGTCATTGAATGTTGATACCATGGCTTGTCTACATCTAGTGTTTACCAAGTTTTGACTGCAGATCTTAAAAGTTTTCCAACTCCAGTCTGTTTTTCCTCTCAACCCATTTGTTATTCTGCAGAATGCTAATCTTGATGGGTTTTTTTACTTGTGTTGGAGTTGCTCATATAGTTCAGCTGCACTACTATGTTGAAACATTTATAATAAAAAAAAGAGGAGAAAACAAAGCCTCAATAAACAAATTCTAGTAAAAATTCTAGTAAGAAACTTTCACTGTTTGTTGTGTAATCAGTAAAAGAAAATGTCTGGAATATTGCAACACCTACTCAATGTGCATGCATATCATTGTATCCACCCATAACAAATCCGTCAGTAAAGCCAGGGTGATGAGGAATGATTAATGGTAGGAGGTACTGAAGTAAACAGTCATACAAGTAGGAATAATTGTAGAACTCTATTTTTGCATGGATTTCTGGTTGGTTTTGAGACCTTTTATATTTTAGATATGCCTAAAGTACTACCATTGTTTTTCTTCTGAAAGGTAAGTGTCATTAAGATTTTTGACTTCTGAAGCATATACTGTATTTTAAGGGTAATTGTGGGCATCATCATAGATTATGCTAAGTGGCTTATGTTGCTGTCTGATTTTCAAACTGAAGGAATGTGTATTTTTGGAAATTACCTTTGGAGAATAAGTTTGTGAATATGGGCAAGATAATTCCAGTGTGATAATACAGCTGACCAGAGACTAAAACAAATTAAAACAGGTTTTGTTGTTGTAATGCATCTTACTAACACTGGGTCTCTCTTCTACAAGACCACCAGATCATGTATTTCCTTTTTCAAAATCAATTCAGCCTACCTTGAGAAACAAATTTAGTTGACTGTAGATTTGAAAGGACAATTGTGCCACTTCTCAGAGTATAAGTCTATTACAGAAAATGCACCATCTTAATGTTCAGAAGTCTTCTTCTGTTTTTATTAAAAAATGCATTAGGGTATGCACATTTGATTTTATGACACTGCCCTTTACATTAAAAGTTCTCTGCATCTTTCTAATTTTAACAAGCCAATACATTTATAGACTATCTCTTAACCTTCATTTTTCTAGAGTGAATGAGCTAAGCATTTTCCAATTCCTCTCATAAGATTGGATTCTGTTCTTTCAATGATGATCCTGTTATCTTCTACTGCTTGAATTAATATTCCTTGCACGTGCATTGTGATCTACTGAAGTCCAGATTAGGTTTTGTACAGTTGCATTCAAAGTAGAACAATACCAGCTGATTCATTATGATCATGTTTTCTTGGTTGTCCAGTAACTTCTAGTAGCATTAAACTTTTTCACCTTAGTCTTTCCATATACAGTTTATAAGATTGCACTATTTAATGTAAATCCTTTTTACTCAGTGAGTGAAAGACCTTGGATATACCAGTAAATGTCATCCAATTTCTTTTCTTCATTTCAGATACTTGAATAAACACAGATAAAGCAATCATACTTTATAAGCATAAAAACCCCTAGATATAAAATAGTTGTCAAGGTAGGGATGGATANATATATGTGTATGTATGTGTATATGTTTATATATATGTGTATGTATAGATATGTCTGTGCTTGTAAATTGTATAAAAATATTTGATCTTCCTTCTTTTCCTCTTTATTTTTCTGAGACTTTGGCTTTTGTTATGTACAAATCAGAAATTATAGCAATTATCACAAAAGAAAGTTATGGTTTTCCAGCTGAATCTACTTAAATTTCTAAAAAGTCTGAATGAAGAGGATAGAATAATCCTATTTCTTGGCATCAAAAGATAATGCTGGATATCCAGAGTGCACAGCCCAGCCACTTCAATGCCAAATATCCCTGACACCTATGTGCCTGATTAATGGACTGTATGCAAAGAAGCAATGTATAGTTGAATTTTTTTATCCCTTTATGGGACTATTTTGCTTTCCACTGTTGTAAACACATCTCCACACTTGTTTTTTCAATACTGCAGTGATTTAAAGATCATGTCACTGCATTACTGATTGTTTGTTATGGATTTTTTTAAAAAATAAGATTGGCTGCTTCTATTACCTTTCAAAATTGTTATGTTTTAATACAGTTCATAAAATTCCTAATGTTCTACCAAGGTTACCTTTAAGGTTAATGCAAGTTTACTTAAGCAGGAAAAAAATAATCTTTGTCTCCTTTTCCATCTAGTCTCTGGATGGATATGTAATACTTTCTTGATTTGCATCTTCACATCCATCTCAGATAACGATTTATTTTTCTTTTGTTTTCCTTCTAATGCAATGTATGCATTTAGAAAAGTCATGTGCAACTGATGTATCAGCAGTTATATAATACTCATGGGACCTCACAATATTTGCAAGTATAAATTGGGACCATAAGTCCACTGTGGATTTGCTGATTTCTCCTGAATTTAATTAAGGGGTAAAGAGGGGTGAATAATAATAATAATAATTGTTACAATTAGCTGTTTTAACATTTTAAAAAGTAGAAATACTTTTCTGATGAGTAGAATATTTTCATATTATCTGTGGACAGCAGGGTAAAGAAACTACTGGGGTCAGAAGCGACATATGATCCTTGATCCGTGGCCATCTGGACATGTATGTGACTAATGGGAGATGATCATATAAAGTGGTAAACAGAGATGGTAGATTATTTTTATTATGTCTGTCTTTCTATCTCTCTATCCACTTAGTTGCAGAGGTTGAACTTCACTGAGATTGTCAACAAAGCCATTATTCCACTCATTGGTCAATGTGTGTTCATTTTCTGCTGATTGCTGCAGGGATCGATGCAGTGTGTGCTGATCTTTTCTCAGGTTAATTTTCCCAAGGGCAGTTGTGTGTAATCCTCACAGAGTGGTTTAACCCCAGCCAGCAGCCAAGGACCACAGTGCTGCTCACACCCTCCCTCACTCACCACACCGCTGTGGGGTGGGAAGGGAATCCCAACAGCCCCAATACTTGTTGGCATGAAGGTTGGCATAAAGATAGTTTAATAGATAAAGCAAAAATCATGCATGGAAGTAAACCCAAACAAGGTATTCAATCACTGTTTCCTGGGGTTCTATATGCATAAAGCTTACTTGGGATGACAAATGCCATCACTCTGATCATGTTCCCCACCCAGCTGCTTCCTTTTACCCTAATATACTGAGCATGATGCCATATGGCATGGAATGTCCCTTTGATCAGATGGGGACAGCTCTCCTGGCTTCTTGTCTACAACTCCTTACTGGTGGGGTGGTAAGAAGAAGAAAAGCCCTTGATTCTGTGTAAGCACTGCTCAGAAGGGACAAAAACATCCCTGTGCTGTCAAAACTTTCCAGCACAAATTCAACCCCATAGACCTGCTATGAAAAGAATTAACTCTATCCCAGCACACCTCAGTTCATCTGTGCCTGTATAATAATAGGTCATAAATTATGATTAATAGGTTGCAAACTGTTGAAATAATAATTCACACATGAGGAAAATCATGGACAGAGGAGTCATAGAAACTTTCATCTCTTCTTTATGAAATTATTGTAGTAGATGCTATGGTTTGTGTACTAATTTTTGTTTTATTTTTATCAGTCTGGTAACTTTTATCTTTTTAATTTGTTAAAGGAGGTCATATATATGTTTTCATACACTTAGAGGGGAAGTTCATAGATGAATCTGGGCAGAGATGGAAGGAATTGCAAATCAGTAGTTTCTTGGGAAAAAAGCCAAACTTTTGTCTTCCATGTATTATGTACCTACAGGCATGTCTTATTGCCAAAATAAATGAATACTACTTAAACCCCCCCACAGTCTGGGTCTTCCACCAAAAGTGTTTGCTATTATTTTATGATGTGAAAAATGTCTTTTAATTGAAATTAATCTCTGGAGGGTGAAATGACCTAAGGCAGTATTTGCAAGGAGTGCCTTGATATAGCATTCTGAACTGCATATAATGAAATAAATCAAATTACCGAACCCCATGGTAACTCTCTGCATAATACTGCATGTGAAAGGATCCCAGAGAAGATGTATTGGCTCTATCTAGTTAGAAACCTCTGTTTGGATCAAAGGTTTTTGAAAAAATTGAGGTTTAGACTGATGTTTCCTTGGTCTATGCTATTTCTAGTACGTATGAATTATTTTTACTAGAAAAGAATCTGTAAACCTGCAAAGAATGATGAAAAATATATATTTCTGTCAAATTTTATGTCATAGCTTTTGAGGTGTTTTTCTGTTTGCTTATTTGCTTGCTTCATTTTTCATTTCATTTGTATTTAAGTAATAATGATGGTTTATTTTGACTTTCTCAGGGATAAGAACCTGTCTTACATTCATAAATTGCAGTATGTGTATCAGTTTGTTTTTAATTCTGAGCACACAATAAGGAAGGGATAATAAGATACTTTTTACAATATCATCCTACTATAATAAAGCTCAAATTCTGTTTCCAAGGTATTTGTAAAATATAATACCAAATCCATAAACTTAGGCTAATCTGATTGCAAGATGTTGCTTATTTACATAGCAATTATCCATATCTGCATATTTATGAGAATAGAGTAGTCCTTTTTTGACCTTAATTATGTATGGACTAAGGTTTTTAGATGTCTGTGAATTCTCGGTGTTTGCAAATAAATTCTGTTTTTTATGTTTTTCAATTGCTGATGAATAAACAAGAAGCTTTCTTTTTTAAGCCACCTAAATAAAAAAAAAAATATTGTTTAGCAAACTTTACTTTTGTGATTAAAGCTAAATCCTGTCCTGTCTTGATAAATTAAATCATGGAAATTTGCCAATCATGGTGTGGAAAATAGTTGCAGTATCTGCATACATAAATACTAATTATGATATGGTTATTCCCTGTGTCCAGAGGTTGTTTTTTCTCTTTGTGGTAAGGAAATTCTATATCAACTTTCCTAACTGAATAACATCTTTCACAGGGCATATGAAGATGACTTAAGTCCAGATATAATTTGTGCTGAAACCCTGTAGTGACTCATAGCTTCAGTTCTTTCAGTGTAAGGCCCAGTGCAGACATTCATGCTCCAGAATGTGTCATATCTTGATTTAGTTTAAGCCAGCTAAAAATGACTTAAATCAATATAATGCAGAGTTAAAGTTAGCAATGTTTACACAGAGGCTTAAAATATCAGTAGTATTTACACTGAAATTTCATGCAAACTGTGTACATAAGACATAATTTAAAAGCTTTACAACCAGTAAAAACTTCCACTGCACTGTCCCATTTCCCAGTCTATCTCAAACCTATCGCACCTCAAGCTGTTTCTGTTACATTTGGGAGCTGAAGGAACACATTTGAACACAATGTGAGAAGACTTTCCTCTCAGGAAACCTTTTGTGCCTGAGAGAGGGCACTCTGAATCAGCTGGTGCTGCTCCTTCATGGTTTTTTTTTTGAACCATGCAGCTTCCTTTGCAAGGATGAGGAGGAGGCTCTCCTCCTGTTATCTTTTGGAAGCAAATGCATCCTGGACTGTGATTGAATATCCCCATAGTCAAGTATAGCTATTTTCACCCCATTTGGCAACATATGCAGTCTTCAATACCTGTGTGAGACGGGTATAAAACTTTTCTATTCTGATTTCCTTGCCATGTACCTGGTGTAGTTTTAATTTTGCACAGGTATTATTGAGTCCATTCAAAGCCAGGCACTAGGGAATAGGTTGAAAAAGGTGTTTCATGGCAGTGAAAGTTATTTTATGTTGTGTTGCTCGCACTTTTAAATTTCTTAGGAATGGAGAAGTAGAAGAGTTTTTATAGAGGAGGGAAATGAAATTATCATTGGGAATGGAGAAATACCCCATCAAAAGAAATCAGGCAGTTTAAAGCAATGACAGAATAAGAAAATATCTTTATAAAAAGTGTCTAAACTGTGGCTTACTCCCTATGCAGTGGTAAAGAAATTATTTATCTACCTGTCTTTAATTAATCCATTTTACATGGCTGGAAACTGCATCTCCAAAAGCTCTATGGTGGCTCATGCATACAAGGAATTTTTCTGTGTGATACATGAATGTTGCTTAAGAAAGAAAACAATAATCCTTTTTCAAAGCATTATGGTTGAGTTCTGAGTCAACTTACTTTACTGAGTGTCCAGAAGTCTCTCAGAGTATCAAAAACATTTTAATTTATTTTCCCTAGGCGATAATTAAGAGAAATAGATGTGCACATTTTGTGTCACATTCAGACTATGCCAATAAATTGTAGGATCTATTGGCTTAGGGACAATTGAGTCACTTCCATAAAATCCCAAGTGTAAATCCAACCAAGACTTCTACAATGTGGTATGTTGACTTAATCTATTTGGGAGTTAGATTCTTTTCAACATGGAACCATCTTGAAATAAGAAAATAGCCCTGAATGAGGTACTGAAAGTTTACATCCTTCAGGAAATTCTGGATAACGATATGAGCCTACAGAATGCATTTTTTTCTTTCATAGCATTATGTGATGGGAAAGGGAATCCAGACAATTCAGTCTTAGTCATCACTCATCAGGGAACAGTAATACCATGGATTTTTCTAATTTTGACACTTGTAATGTGAAATAATTTGACCTTGCAATTTCTGTGAGGGAGAAGGACTGTGAAAGTAAGGCTTTATTTAAATACAATATGGTGAAGGATGAGAGAATTTGTCATTTTACAACCATGTAATCTTTGCTGGGGAAACAGAGAAATCACATCAGACTGAGAAATAGTATTTTTAAAAGAGAAAATGGAATGCAGTGATATGTACACTGACAAAATACCAGAAAGCAAAACCTAATCAGAATTTGAAATTAAAGGGTCAGTTTAATTAGAGGCAATTAAAGGCACTAGCAGGTTGCTGAAATATAGTAGAATGTTTTAACAGCAAAATACTCTGCTACTAGGAGATGAAAGATCAGTCTTTTGTTCAGTGGCCATTGTATGGTAGGAACATGATCAGGAAATAGGATTCTGTGATGTTAGCGGCAGGATGAGAAACAAATAAACTGATGCTTGCATTAGCACATCCTTGAAACATTACATGCCTTTTAAACCTTGGATTAGATGGTCCTCACAGATCCCTTCCAACCTCAAAGATTCTCAGTGATTCCCAAACACAGAATGAAAATTGTTCAGTAATTAATCATAATGTGTAATTGTATTTATACTCCAGGCAGTTCTTCAGTGGCAATTATAATATAATACTCGTTTAACAATAGAAGGATTATTGATTAGTGCTGTGATTACTTTTATTATGAGAACGTCTCTATGAGGTTGTTATTGTTGTATGCATTTTGTAAATAGTTCCGTCTCTTGTTAACACATACAAATATAAAGTATACAGTGATTTACTACTGTCATTTTACAGATGGAAAACATAGGCCAAAGGACAAAATCCTTATGCTCATTGCTTTTCTAAGTATAATGCCCATTTCCACTCTTGGTGATCCATTTTAAACATATGGGTGAATTAGAAAGGGGACCTCTGCAGTCAGAGTCCCTCTGTCACCAGTACCTGTTCCAACATCCATTTCCCTGGATTATGTTTGAAAGTTGTGGTTGCTGAAATACTCCAGCTGACTACTGGTAAAGTTGGATTAATATTAGGCACTGATTGATTCTGCGATATATTAAAAGAATACAAAACAGATTAAGAATATTTTTTTATTGAAGAATTACCTTAACAGTTTACTATGAGGTTGTTATATCTGTGATTAGAGAATAATCTTCATTGCCTCTTTACAAAGTAGAAAATTTGTGATCTAGTTTGCAGACTGGAATGTCATCTGATCCCTTAATCTACTGTTGCTAAAGGTAGTCCATGTCATCCTTGGGAAGGATAAACTACTGATGGCAGGCAAAATATTTGCAGTTAATTAAAAATCTAGTAATTTTTAATTTCGAAGAGTATTTTATAAGATAATATGTCCCTTCTGACCTTCTGATTTTTGACAGAGTGGTTCTCGTAGTTTTCATGGTACAATTAGGCCAAATTCTGGTCTTCATGCAGTACAAGAGAAAAAATTACTTTCTACAATGAAGTTTTCAAATGATCCCAGTGATTAAGTTTCAGAACAGCTGTGATTTTTTTAGTTTCCCTTACATAATAGTAAATTAAGCTGCGGTATAATCTGTGACTGTGAATGTCTGATGGGTTTTTCTCTCTTGTATCTATTTTTGTCCCCTGATTATTCTAATTTATTATGGAAGATGAATAATATATCAGTGGAGTAGGTGTATGTATAAAGCATTTTTTTTCCTTCTTTAAAGATTACCAGTTTTTTACTTTTATATTCTATTTCCTATATATTGCATTATTATATTTTTGTGTAAGATTCAGTATGTTTCTATTTCTATTTTATATTTCATAAATATGAAAAAGAATATATTTTTATTATCTGTGCCCAAATAGAAATTATTTCTGATGATAAGAAATTATTAGACTTCTCCATTTACATTTTAAATAATGATTTTACGGGTACTGCAGCTAATCTTTCTTATATACATAGAAAGCAGTCAGCAGCGGCAATTTAGTGTTAATTAATAAACTCACTGGATCACAATAAGCTAATGAAGACAAGTGATAATGTGTCTTTGGGATAGAAAATCACTCTTAGGAGAAAACAAGATAGAAGTGTTCAAAACATTTATTTTCACACTGGTTAATAGATACATCCTTTTTAATAATTCAGAAGTATTATTCATGTAACTGATATGATACATAGGAGAAACTGCAAATATTATATCTCAAATTAAGGAATGTTACTGTATTTTTGTCCCTGAGCTTTCCTTCATATATTGTGTCTGAACAGAGAAGAATTGAGTCCTCTAGTATTCAAGTGATTTCATATTTTCTGTGGAAGTATTTGATGTTAGGCATGAACTTGTCAGATATGCCTGTGATCTGTTGATTAATTAGAGATCACCCTATTTACTACCAGATGTGTCTTTCTGCTTCAAAGGAGAAATTACATTTCCAGGTATTTGAATAGCTACATTGTGCAAAATTAACACAGTACACACCTGCTTTTGGATTCTGTTTTCCTCAGCAGAGTAACTGCTACTATAAAGTTGTAGTTACTATAGTTATTATAAAGTAGCTCCAGATTAATAAAATATATAAGTAACCATTACTGACTGTCACAAATATATAAAACTGCAATGGAATCTGAATGATGAAAAGGTTGTCCTAGGGGGTAAAAAAAAAAAAAATACTGTTCAGATCTGCAGCTAGTAGAGAAGATTTATGTATGTCATGGTGATGATACCCAGCATTTAATTCCTGTCAGGAAATAGCTCTACTGTCAGAGACAGTTTGTGCACAGAGAATTCCCAAGTTCCCAGGTGCTCCCCAGCATTGTACATTTGGCCTTGAATGTACAACCCCTGCCAAGTGTTATAAACTGCTATAAACATTGGAAAAACCCAACCCACAATAAAATAACTAGCTACATTTCAATGCATGCAGTAAATAATGACTTCTCTTTGTCATTGGGTTCTGGTGTGAATTGGCAAATATTTGTCTGGTAAATGGGATAATGACTGTAGCACAGACTACCCACTTTGTGATGTCTCAAGAACAGGTTCCACATTATTATTAAAATTATGGTTGATTAAGAGAAGCAGAACAGAATATAACTTCTCATCAAAACCAGATGAATTCTCTTTCATTGTTTTGTTTATAGATTGCATGTTTTAGGTGATCTGCCTAAGAAATTTCAACTGCTTGCACTTTAGAGGTGTTTCTGTTTCATAATTATTCACAGGATTTTTATGTTCATTCTGAAGCACATGATAATCTCATGCTCTGTCAGTATGAGACACAGCACACCATGAAATGTTTTCTTTCCCCCCTCAAAATGCACAGGTTGCCAGAAAAACAGGAATGTGCAATGGAGATTGTTAATACGGACATATCCTAAGACACAGCGTACCTTTTGAGAAAATAAATACACAATACTTTCACATGAAGGATAATTAACAGTGCCATGAATTACTGAGGACAGGTAAACCGAAAATTACTTTCCTTCCATTCTTTCAATAATTAATATTGTGTGTCACTTAAGGCCTGCTATTACCTTTTTTCCAAACTTTGTTCTTGCCTGTTCATTTATAACTTTTCCTATATTCACACAAGGTTTTATAAGAAAAAAAGTGTATAAATGGGTGATTTGTGACCAATGTTTACGACAGATCTCAAAGTAGCTTTTAAGTTTGTAACTGCGGGTTCTCCACTGATAGCAGACAGAAATTATAGGGAATGAATTTATTGTGACTCATCTGTGTCAGTCTTGCAGTCGTTTGTTTGTGCTTAATGTCTAAAGTAGAGCAAAGCATTAATCATTACCAGTCAGAGAAGTCTGCATGCAGTCCAAGGGATTTCGGGTGCAATAAGCATGCAGTTTTTCTTTAGGACATTAGTGTGTGTTGACTGAGCACAGTCATGTATTTTGTATTTGTACAGAGGAATAACAAATCATGAGAGAAATTTAGGGTACAGAACATCTTTCAATCTGGTTTTTCACTTTGTTGCCTCTTTTGTGTAGTCATGATTGTGAAAAGGGAATTTTGATGGCTTCCAGCACTGGAATGGGAATTTTACATTTTCGTTTTTCATATAGTTAAAGAGATTTTGAAACCTTTTGGAGGTTAAGAATCAGTTTTGATTTTTTGTTCCTGGTATAAGCACTTTTTCAGACTTTATCCTACACGCAAGTATGCTGTTAAGTGAGAATTATTTTGTGTTTTGAGTTCCATAATCATCCAGATCTTAAAAAAAAGCTTTCAAGATTAAGGAAAAAAAAAAAAAAAAAAAAAAAAAAAAAAAAAAAAAAAAAAAAAAAAAGCCCAATCCTAACAAAATTAGAAATAATGATAAGAATATCAGGATTTTTTTCAATTATCTTTTTTTGCCCCTAAAGAAGGGCAATCTGTATTAATCAAAAAAAAGACATTGTTTTCTTCTAAAGAATACTTCGTTTTCTTTTTCGTATTTTCAAATGTATAGAAAATAATTTTACTGAAGAGCAGTTTTTAGTATGCCTTATAGTAGAATGTTACTATCTTTTCTAATAACACTGATAGAAATTAATGAGCAGTGGTGACTGTCATGTTTTGGAGACTGCTGAGAGGTGTTTTAAGAAAGGTTTTGTGTGTTGATGCAATGCAGTTGGAGGACTTGTAATGATGGTGAGGAGCTAAATTAGAATTCCTTTTCATTCATTTGTATGAATTTAAAGGCAAATTTTAAAAAGATAGAAAATAATTTTTCAGAATAACTGTGAAAGCATCATGGATGTAGATCTGTCTGAATTAATATTTAGTCCTTTGTTCTCTTCCCTGTAGGAAAAAGATTTAAAACTAACATAGCACTATAGGTATTTCTTCTATTACTTCCACTTGTCCATGAGAATTCCTATCTCCAATCTGTTTGCCGCCTGCAGGGTGGAATTCTGCTCATTTATTTTCATATTTCTTATAGCTTCAGGTTTTTGTTGTTTGGTGGGTATTTTTGGTTGATTGATTGGTTTCAGTTTTTCTGTTTTGGTGGGCTTTTTGTTTGTTTTAATAATAATATTTGCTGAATAGTCATACCAGGAACTTTTTTGGCTACTATAGAAAATTACTCAAATCACATGTCTGGGTATAGGTAGTATCAGTCTTATATTTGCAGAAATATTTTTTAAAATACATTCTGGGATTGCTTTTTTGCACCGCAGAAGAGAACTGTTGTGTATGGATTAAAATTAACATTCCACAAAACTCTGCTTGAAATGTATAGGTTTTTATAGTGCTTGAGGGAGCACAAATGGCATATATGGTGTTTATATTATCTGGTTACCCATCCTGTTGTCTTCTGAATAAGCTCAGAAATTCCCAGGCTCATGTATTGGGTTTGCAATGTGAGGTTTTGGTAGTTGGAGGGCTGCAGGGGGAATTTCTGTGGGAAGCTGCCAGAGATTCCCGCTGTGTCTGATGGAGCCGATGCTATCAGGCTGCAGGATGGACCTGCAACTCACCCATCAGTGATGGTGGAAGTGCCTCTGAGATAACATTTTTAAGAAAGGGATAAAAAAAACCCCATTTGCTCAACAGGCAGCAAGGGTGACAAGAGAGAAGACACGAAGAAAACAGCTCAGCACACACCAAGGTCAGTGAACAATGAGAAGGAGGAGGCTCCAGGTGGCAGAGCAGAGATTTCCCTGCAGCCTGTGGTGGAGCAGATCCACCTGCCCAGCTGTGGAGCGAAGTGACAGAAAGGCTTCAGGGACAGCTGGTATCCAGCCAGGGTCAACCCAACACAGCTTGCCATGATAATGCAGGGATGTATTACAGCAGTACTCTTGTTTTTTTCCCTCTTCATCTCAAATGGTAGGCTTGCAGGTTCTACAGGGTCAACAAAACTTATTATCTAATATTGGACATAAATTGCACAAGCCTCTAGCATTTAAAATACTGTGTACTAAATACACTTGTTATGATATTGCCAGTTTTTTCATGGGTGCTTTAGCTTTAAATAATGTCTGTTTTTAAACATCTTTTATTGTGATGGACACAGAAATTGGAATTTATGACAGATTTTAATGTAAAAAAATTCAGGTACGTTTTATCTACTTTATTAACAATTCTTTATAAAATACCTTAACAGCAACAAGTAACTTTATCTTCTTCAGCTGGTGTAACTTGAGGAATTGCAAGGTGATAAACTTGAAAATTTTCGTATCTTTTGAACAGCAATGGGCTTATGTAAAACTAATTTCCTTTCTGAATGACTTAGCTTATCTACAATTTATTTACAATGGAGAAAATCTTTTTAAATATGTCTCAGAATGCCCTTAGGTTGAGCTATACCTTCCATCACTTAGGAGATAAATAGAAGTGCCTTAGTAATTGTGTTATTATGGGTCAAATTCCAGAATGCAGCTCAAAGTCTAGACAACTAACCTTTTTTGAGGGAAGAGAAGGAAAACATTCCAAAAAACAGCTGCTATAAACCATAAACAGATGATGTATCTATAGCATTTATTTTCAAAATTTCATACTCACATTGGGTAATGAATTGGACCAGCTGAACCTTTGTCCTATTGCAGTTTGTCATCTGCATCAGCAAAATTTCCTTGGAGCTTTTCCCCAAGAAAAGGATGGGAACCCATGCACTGTCAGAAAAGCAGATACAGTGCTTGAAGGTTCTGCAGGCTTTATGTAAAAAGCAGAAATTGAAAATAATGACTCAATACTTTGTAACTTTGTGACTTTGTAATCTAGATTGTATAGTCCTCAAAATCCTCTGCTATAAATAATGAAAAATATTGTCAATATTTAGGCTTGTCAATATTAGTGCTCCAAAGGATCAAATTGACCATGAATGTACTATGCTTAAAGACTGATGCTTGAAAAATCTGTGAAATGGTAGCCTTGCAATCATAAATTCATGTATCCTAGACTTCTTGGAAAATAGTCCTTCTTGTGTAAGGTTTTCTAACTGGCTAAATTTCAAAGCAACAGCTATTTTAGTTACAGCTTCTATTCTTAGATGAAAAATGTTAAAAACTTCAGTATTAGTGGTTACTGTTACTCCTTAGCTTCTCATATTTAGAAGCAGGAAGAAACTAATTACTGTGTGACCAAAGGAGGAGGGCAAAAATAGCAAAAGTACAGAAGTCCAAATGTCAAAAGCAAAAAGCTAACGCAAATATATTTTAAAATATTTGAAACATTTTTGTGTCACCTTATGTGACTTTCAAGAGGAATGTTATTCCAGTTGTTATTCTAGAATGTGAAGAACTGGCTGAAAGTGCTCAGTTATCCCTCAAGGAACTGACCTGCCATCAGCAGGTGAAGGAATTTTGGTAGATAATATGAATTCTTGCAGCCAGTAGCTGATGACACTTGCTTCTTGCTGTTCATCTGCAGAAAGGTGAATCTGCTTTCTACTCAGGGGCTGGCTCACTGCTCCTGCTGGCACATTTCACTCATGTGGTTGTGGGATTATGTTCTCTTGAACACTTAGTAACATTCTAGAACAATAAAACTTTATCCTGGTCCACAGAACATCTTATATTTGTGGTTAAAACTTTTCCCTTGGGTTTTGTTCCTTTTTAGAGATATCATTTGCCACTGAATCCATGCCTCTCAATATGGTTTGAAAATCTCTAGAAAACTTGGGCTGTATCTGAATTAAAATGAAATGTGAAAGCAGAGGAATTCTGAAATGTTCCAGGGTATTTGAATTTTTAACTTCAGGTCATTTTTAATTAAGAATTGGGCTATAATAATTTTATTTAAAAGGTAACAGAAATGCCTCTGAATATGTAAAAATATGTTGGATTATAGGTTGTCTTGCAAATACTAAAATTAATTATTTTGGAAGAAAATTATTAGAGTGACGGAAATATTATAAGCATCAGTATTTTTCATCCATCTTATTTTCTTGATACTGTATTTTTAATGTAGTCAAAGAGGATGTTTTCACCAGTGAAAATCTGAGCACAATTCCCATTGAAATACATGAGAATCATGTTTCTCATCTCCCAGAGTGTCTAAAATATTTAGCGTAAATCTGTGCGTATTGTGTGTTCCCTAAGGGAAATGACGTTTGTGGCCAGCTCTACTTGTGATTCAAGGTGTGGACTGTATTTCCTGGACTATACTGTGCACTACACTGCCTATGTTGTGACAATAACTTTGGGACTT
This sequence comes from Illadopsis cleaveri, assembly GCA_013399915.1. Lineage (NCBI taxonomy): Eukaryota > Metazoa > Chordata > Aves > Passeriformes > Timaliidae > Illadopsis > Illadopsis cleaveri. Next base: position 135,240 of record VXBB01003581.1, on the reverse strand, counting down.
AAATGACCCTTCCTCTTCCCTCTTCCTGTTGCCATCCCAGGTAGTTTTCACGTGAAGATATGCGATTATGTTGCTGATCAAACATTGCACTTAGGATCCCCTACAGCCTAAATTCCCTGTGGAGGAACATGACATTGTTATTGTGGAAGACTCTTCTTAAGCTTCCATTTGCCATGAAACAAATAACATTGCTTAGGAAAATGATCAGTACTGCTAAAACTACTGAATGTACTGAAATAAGTTCAGAACTTTTACAGTTCTTAATAATACCCCATTTCTTGAATTCACAACTCCCTCATAGTTTAAAAAAATAAAACAAACAAAACCAATAAAAAGCCATGTGATTAGACCTAGATATGATAACAGGCATCATCTTGGACTGTAACATAATTAAGTAGGAAAATAATCTTATGAATTTTGTTTCTCTTGTTGGTCTGCATATAGATGTTTTACAATTTGAGGTCCATGCCGTTTGAATGGATAACTTATTTCTCTTTCATATATACATCTCTTTTATTTCTTCTTTCCTTTTTTTTTACCCACGACCCTTCATATTTCCGACGTTGAAAAATTATGGGATACCAAAATTTAGAGACTAGAGAGTGAAAATTTCCCACATCATGGGAGTGACGATTACTGAAATAAATATAAAGAATATGAGTCTCTGACATGGCTTATGAGACAGTATTATAGACTCTTAAGGTGAATTAATGAGCAAAGTGGAGGGTATGAGGGAAGATCAAAGCTTGATAGTTAAGTGCATTATCATAGGAACATCACACAAAATGGTATATGATCAAGTGATTAGTTGCAAGGTTAGGAAGGTCTTTAAAAGTATTATCTTCTACTGTCTTGATTCACATATCTGCCTTCATGTGTGAGATTTAATGAAAATGAAGTGCTTTTAAATTACTGGTACCAACAGGTCTCTGTATTTTATAGAAGTTATTGTGTGTTTAACTGCATGTTGGAAGTCCGCATTCAATTGCAACAATAGGAATTAATACAGAAAGAAATGGGCATAATTTTCAGTGAACACTAGAAATAGGTGTAAAATTGTTTGAGTTGTATATGAGAACCCCCTGAGCAAGGCTGACATATGGCTGGCGATATCCTGTAGGGAACCATAGAATGCAAGGCAGTAATAATAATCCTTCTTAGAAAATAAAGGTCACAAGTGATAGCAAGTGCCAAGAAAGCATCAGGGAATTTTTTAGAGCCTACTGGGTCAGTAAAACCTCAGTAGGCTCATGTATTTCTTTAACTGTAAAAAAACCAATTCAATTTGGATCAGGGAATATAAGAGCTTGTGAGTTAAGTAAGAACTTCTTCCTACCCTGAGCCAATGCCTGTTTCTTCTAGGAGAATATATTAGTTTTAGGAGGTTATGCATTGGAGCTATTGACCTGATTTTCAGCTCTGTTGGTTTCTTGAAAATCCAAAGTCAGTGGAAGCTAAGGCAGTGAGTGTTTCAGGGAATCAGTTCCTATATTTTTATATATGTATACTGTTATGGATAAATAAAATATATTTCTGTATATTTCATATACTATAAAAAGTACATTTCAAATTAACATAAATTTAAGGAAGTTCTGTATTAGTAAGTGATTGATTGAAGTAATCAGAAGCTCCCTTTTTTCCTTCTGGATTACTCTATTCATGTCACATGAAGAATTATGAGATATAATAGATTTTTTTTTTTAATGGTGGTGATGATTACTCCAGCTTCTGAATGATGAATATTCATATGGAAAAAGTTATTTTTGTCAACAAGTTTGCTCTAAGTACAGCTGGCATGTACTTGACTTTTCGGACTATGTTCAGAAAGGGGGAATAGAAATTAAGTCATGTTATTGATGCAACTGGATAAGTGTTAAGGCATGTAAGCGAAAGAAAGTATAGCAGGATTTAGGATAACTATTAACTATTTTGCACATGGAGAAATTCAGATTTTCAATATGTCTTTGTGAACTAACACTTACTGACCTACTTATTTCTCTGTTGTAATGGACTTCAGAAATATACATTAATTTATGTGTAACCCATGCAACTATATAGATAAATATGAAATGTTTGTGATATGTTGAGGTTTATGGGAAAAAAGTAGTTTGAAGACTGCATGTAATGATAATCCTGGCAAATTATTTGATTAGCCATACTAGCCTTTATTTAGAATTCAGTTACTGTATTGTATCTCTCTATCAAAAATCTGCTTGTTTGTATTTGGAAAAAATTTGCCGCTACCTTACCAAATATAATAGACTGCATTTGAAAATACAACTTTTTTTTTTTTTGTT
>VXBB01003581.1:115630-132877 GCA_013399915.1 Illadopsis cleaveri | reverse complement strand
TTTGGGTTTTTTTTTTTTGTTTGATTGGTTGGTTTTTTTGGTGTTTTGTTTTTTGTTGTTTGTCTGGTTTTTTTTTTAATCCCACACAGGTTTTCCTCCTGGACCAACCTTTATGTTTTCAATGAATTTGTCACAAATGTCTTTATACTTGACTTCTTCAAAAGGTCTCTTTACTGCTTTTCTTTCATGGTAGCTGGAATGGTTTTCTTTGATGTGCAAACTGCTGATGTGCAGAGATCCATTGTTCTCTGGATTGTAGCTTCCTGTGCTTTGGCTGCTCTCTTGCTGTGTTATTGTTCCTCAGCATTTACTGTCCGGTTCATCTGTATTTATAAAAAGTTAGCATGATGCAGCTTGTATCTGCACCTGCACTACAGAACAACTTCTCATCATGCCTGATACAAGAATTAGTATCATTGTTCATCATTCACTGCTGATAGAGATTTTTGTGTTTCTAATTTTTATATAAACTGCATTGATTTGGGAAATTTGATGACTCATGACAGATAAGGTTGTTAATACCTTAATTTCAAAACTCAGTCTCTCTATATGGTTTAAATTACTTTAACTTGAATTCACTAAACTACAGTTTAACTATCCAGTATAACTCATCCATCCACCAGGCTTTAAGATGAATTTTTGCACTATGGGACTCATCTATTAAAATTGCAGGGTTTTTTTAGACATATGGATAACAGCAACAAATTGAATTTAAAAATAACAAATGACTGCTTTGAATTTGTGAAAAGTATATGCCTAGAAAAATACTGCACTCTATGGAAATATTTTAGTGCCTACTAATCTATTTGTCCTGTTTCCAGATGTATAGTTTTAATCCACCACGCTTTTTATGTCTAAATAATCTGTGCCAGATTACTTGAGAAATTCTCAGAATATAGTCTTGTGTTTCATGCTGATATCAAAATGCAGTTCTCTATTGTATTTTAGTATTATTATTAATCTGGTTCTTCCTATTTCTTGACAAATGAGAGCTTGCTCAGTACAGTTAGGATTCTTTGTTAGCAATAGTTGATGGCATTAGATAAATCTGTGTTTCTTTAGCAATTGCATTAATAGGAAATTCTCAGATTCTTGTAGCTTTATAGAGTTGGACCATAAGAACTTTGGTTTTGTAAAAACCTTTGTAAAAATAAGTAAGGAAGTTAAAACCACAGCGTTTGCTGTAGTGCTTTTTCTGGATTACTGCCAGTACGACTGGGAAAATCACTCACACAATTATTCCAGCAATTATACAGGGCTATAGATCTAGCAAAGTGCATACCTTATATAACAAAACAATAAAAAGCTAAAATAGAGTGGAGAGAACAGTGAAGGAAAGTCATTTCACTGTGGTTTTGTGAAATGCAGCACTGCATTCACCCACACTTGATTATATGGCATCCAGCTGCTCACACTCTGTCCTTCACAACAGATGTATGAGGTGTATAAAGATAGTGTGTGGACCTAGTTCAAGACAATATTCTTTAATTATTATCTTTTTAGTGCTCTGAGGAATTGCCCTCTCATTGAATTAGGCTACCTTCAATCCTTTAGCCCCCAGTGACACAAGGAAATAAAGACTGACTGTGAAACTGAGTCTAATTAGTGGGAGGCTGTGTGCAGCTTTTTAACATTATTACTCCTTTCAGAGTAACAAGCAGGTGGGATCATGGGGAAGAAATTAATGCTTTTGTTCAGCTTTTACATTTACATGCTCTTATGTTCTTTTTTGTTAGATATGCAAAAATTTAATAGATGTAAATTAAGGATTGGCTTTATGGAACCTTAGCTTAATAAACAACCTGTGCTTCCTAAATGATTTTACAAAGCAAATTTAGGTTCATTACACTTCCCTAAAATATCAGGCTTTACCTTTTTTTTGTTTGTTTGTTTTGGTTTTTTTTTTTGGGAGGGGGGTTGTTTTTTGTTTTCAGTCACNTGTCACTAGGTTTTTATGCAATTCGTTGGTAGTTGAAAGGTTTTTATATTTAGAATAATAGGGAGTCAGAGTGTTCTAAAGGAAAAGACAAAGTATGAGAGGAAGATAACAAACCTGCAATTTTTGCCATGGTATGGACTGTGGTAATGGCTTTTAGATGTCATGCTATCAAAGTGGGTCCAAATGCGAGGGAGGCCAGGGTAGTCACATCTTGTCTGGGGCTGATCAGTGTGTCTGTTTCATTTGCCCAAGGTGTCTTCACTCCTATTCCCATTCCTATCAGTCCAGGGAGAGCTTAGATGGTTTCTGCCTCCTAGCTTCTCGCTGAAGATGTAAAGTATTTTAGACTCATTGTTCCTGTGTACAGATAAAGAAAAATGAATCATGATTTTAGAAACCCCTAGATTCTGCACACAAGAAAACATGATAAATCCCCTCTCTCCAGTGCTGTTCTGTAGAAAGATGGAAGGATGATAAACTTAGAGAAGGAAATTTGCTTTAATACTATTAATTTAGGAAATGTTTGCATCACATTAAAATTTTCATGTTGTTACTAGGTTTCTTGAAGAGTGTGGAGAGTTAAACTGTAATGCTTTTTTCTACCTTTAGTCTCCTTTCCATTCAGATATGAGAAGGAGTTTTCATACAGCCACTGTGCTGCTCACTTTTTTGTGGTGGATGATAATGGTTACATAAAACGTATGTTTTTTATTTTTTTCTACAAAAAGAATCACAAAATTTCTGATCCTGGTACCACCAGTGCCAAAATCTTCCTGTGTCTGAGAGCTGCAAGATGCATACTGCATACCTCAGAAAACTGGCATTAACAGAGTAGTTCATGGGTGGAGGATCATAACAGCTTCTTAGGGGTTTTCCTCTGAGAGAAAAACACCATTATATTAGCATAGCTGTACAAGAAGAAATAAAATCTTTAGGTGGTAGGTAACTGTTAATATTTTTTTAAAACTTTCTAGAAAATAGCACAGCTTTCCTGAAGTCAGCAGACGAGAGCAGATTTAAGCCATCTGAAAATTTATTACTTTTATTTTAGAAACTAAAATTGTCATTACGATGTTGGCTTAACCATGGTTTCATTGTACAGATGGGATTGACATCAAATTTCCGAAGACACTTTCCCTTCAGCATGGCAAGTCTGTTTTGATTTTACTGTGCCCATTTAATCATTATTTTTTGCTGCTGTTGCTAAGAATGGTGCCCATTTTAGTTTGACTGGTGATTTTTCTGAACATCAGTCTGCTATGCACTGTGCTCAGATCCACCAAACTTATTTCAAATTACATGTGAGAACATCCCACCCTTTACTCCTCCACACACTGCTCTTAATATAGGGATTGTATTCACATCAAAGCTGTCAGAATGTTTCTGTGATCTCATTAGCTATACTTATTTCTACCTACAGAATAAATGAATCATCAACTGAAACAGCACTAAATACCAACTGCTAAAACTCACATGGCTATAAGTATATCCATACTGAGAAGAGATATCTTCTCAGGTCTGGAGATCCAAGTTGCTAAAATTGAGAGCTCTGCAGACCTAAAAAGGGGTTAAGTCATTTTTTGAGATGAATTTGGGTCTAAAGACTTTAACATGGAAAAAAAAAATTAAATCCCATAACAAGCAGTTTTATAATTTCACATAGCCTTTAAGTAAAAACCCTGTCTGTTTATATAACACTGAAGGAATTGAACCAAAATCATGTTTTAATGTTTGCGGGGGTTTTGCGCTGTTTTTATTTATGTAGTTAAAATACAGAGTTGTTTCATTTTACAACTGTGTGAGTTAAATTAGATAGGTGGTACCAAACTGAAATTAGCTCAGTTAATTCAGCCAATTTAGATCCGTATGTATATAAACATTCACTGTAGGGGAGTGAAATCCTGCTAAATGGGAAAATGAAGATAAATTGAATATAGAAGCTAGGTGTTAAATAAATGAGGTAGTTATATTGATGGCAGGTATAAGATTTGGACAGGGAAAAAAAACAACACTGTATTGAGTACAGATGCTGGTTAGTAATACTGTTTGAAGATCATTTTAGCAGCTCAAGTGGGAAGTGTGGTGACTGGAAACAAAAATCTGTAACAACCAGCAGCCATTTCTAGAGGGACTGAGCAACGTGAATATGTCTGCAAGCTGAGGCAGCTACTTACCTCTCTGAAAGTTCAGGACTCTCCCTCTTCATGTACAAGAAAGATGAGTCTAACAGAGAAAAGATTGAGAGTTCAGACTTGGTTCATTGGTCATGGAATACTTCTAATTCTGTATCATCTTTCTTTACAGTTAAGGGGGAAGGAGTTTACAAACGACAAATCAAGATTTTTTTCTTTGGACAAGTAATGTAAAGTAGGAGAAAACAGAAAACACTGTATCTTCTCTTTCATTGAAACAGGTATGAAGATGAAAAGCATTCTTTTTACAGAGGAGCTCCATGTGTCACTGCTGCACACGACTCCTCTGGGCCCCTGCACAACCAATCGAGTGGAATAAGTGAATGTCTGCCCAATGAAAACAAATCTCACACCACTGCATAAGCACACTCATATTCTGAATTGCAGGAGAAACAGCTTTTCCTGACATAGCTTTTCAGGAGTTTGTGTCTGCATCCCTCTCACTTCAATACAGTACATTAGAACTAGAAGTAAGAATTCCTACCTACACAACTGACATTTCTTATTTCCAGAATTAAATGCCTTTTTTTTTTTTTTGAGTTATAAAACTCATGCAAATAGAGAAATGAGTTTTGCAAGAGGTCATATGTACAGCATAGTGTCCCTTGTGATACTGTGGGGAATGTCCCAAACTCTCAGTCTGAGATCCAAGTACATTGCATCAACATTGCATGTCCTTAATAGTCTTTTGCAATCATTCAGTCATGTCAGCTCATTGGTAGATGCTGTAAAACCTCTGGTGGATATTGAGTGGACAATCTTAATTGTTTCCACATCATGTTATATTGTTCTGAGGCAAATTCTTATAAGCCAAAAGATAGAACTGCTAAGTACCAATTGGGTGTGTAACTCCATAAGGAAAAATTGATGTGTACACGCAAACCATGTGAGACAGGGAAATATTCTTCTCACGTAAATTGGCTGAACATTATGAAGATTTATGTGAACAGTGACCTTTGAAAAATCTGGTATTTCAGTATCATGAAGTCAAGTAATAACTTTTTGTGATACAGTATAGATGATTTAGCTGATTCTCTTCACTGCCAGTCTGCATATGTGTGTCTAGATCAAGGAACTGAGAATTTCAGTGCAAAGACTTTGAATGTCCTGCAGTCAGTTTGTGTCCAGTCAGGCTGACTGCATTTGGAAACCAGGGAGTAAGAAGGAGTTGGCAGTGGCAGCTTGCCAAAGGCAAATGAAGAAGGCAGCAGCATGAGCTTCAGAAGAGGATGGAGAGGAGTCTGTGGGAGGGAGCAGTCCTGTGATAGCCTAATATGTCTATTTTAATCTATTGTTTAATTTATCTCATTTATGTATCTTTTCTCTGTATTTTTTATATATCTTATTTCTGTTTTACTGTAAGCAGAGAGGCTGTAGTGTCCAGAAACATAGCATGAGAAACAGCCTCAGACAATATAAATCAGTGTACTTTATTTGTAGGCAGAGAATTAATATCATGTAAAGTTACTGGATTTTGATTTCTAGGAGAGTTGACTGAGCACACACATCTCAGGGTAAAGTAAATGGGAGAGACAGGCTCAGTATCTCTGAAAATCAGGCCCGTGATTTCTAATAGGTCGTAGGCATTTATAAAAGAAGGATTAAATTCTGCTATGTTTTAAAGCCTGTGAGCCCACCACCTTAGCCATAGTTACAGAGCTGTGTGTGGAAAACAGATATAATTAAGCTTATGGAGAAATCCTGGTTTTGTTTTCTGTGTTGGTTTTTTGTGGATTTGTTTTTTTGTTGTTGTTGTGGGGGGGTTTTTTGGGTTTTTTTGGGTTTTTTTGGGTTTTTTTGGGTTTTTTTCCCCCTTTTCTCATTCTAGTTAATTATGAAAACATGCTTGCTTCCAGATATATTCTCTGTGTTATGATTGACCATGTTTTTTACAGATCCCAGGACAGGCTGGGTAATACCTGTGAAATGTTTGGGGAAACTGAGTGCGAGCTTTGCTGTGGGGATCTGCTGAAGCTTTAAATACAAAGTCTTTTCCAGTAGGGAGTAGGCAAAGGCTAGAAAACTACTTTGGAATTTACCCCCTTTCAGGCAAGTAGCATTAACAATATCAGGTCAAATTGAATTTTGCCTGTACTATGATCTCCCATTCTCAGGGGACATACTGAGGCATACTCAAGGCACCCATGAAGGTGAGAGAATAAGAGTCATTTTCTCCAAGAAATTTTACGCATACTGGGAGTCCTGATTATTCACTCTGAAGATAGTGATTAAAAACAAAGTGCTATGCTAAACTGTATTTTAAGTTGTGTTACTGTGTATGTCTGTATGGATTGGAAAAAAGGAAGCGTGGGCCATAACTCAAAAACCTGAAGTAATGTAAACTTCTGTTACACTTGACATTTGGGCTTTTCCACTGAGTTCTTTGTGTAAAAGTCCATTCCTGGGCATTACTGTCACTTCTGCTTTCTCTATGGAACATTAACTCTGTTTTCATTGCTCACATCTAGCAATGATCAGATGAAGCGTGGCATATCCAAGCTGATAACCTATGATTTGCTTCCTTTATGTACAGACATATAAACATATTTCAGTACTGGCTTCTTTTGTTAAAATGCTGGTTGTTCCATGTTACAGAAAATAAAAAAGAAACCAACCCAAACAACAAAAATCTTTCCATTTTTAATTTTTTTCTTCCTTTGCTGATGAAATATTTAAAGATGTGCTTGTGAAATGATAGAACTAACCCATTAGGCTGGATCTTAACAGGTCATAAGGTAGCTCAAGAATCATACCTGCTATCTTCTATGCAAGTTGAGTCATCTCTCAGGACTGAAATTTGTTAAGATGAAAAGAATTACAGGAGTATATGCACTCTGTGTATGCACTCTGCTGTGTATGCAGTTTTGTTTTGGAGAGTTGCTAGTGAAAGCCTTACCTTGGGAACTACGACTGATAAGTTACTCCTCTGATATTCTATTTCTGGAGATGTAACTGCAGTCTGAGATACACACTGAACCTCCAGCCAGGAGGGCGTTCCTAAATGCTGCAGTCCACTGCAAACTGTGGAGATGAAATGTTTTGCAAAACTGGTTGTGTGGCAGCTTGAGAGGAATGTGCATAACTGAGCTATGTGGTGTGGGCAGAGGGGCTGTGGTGATGGGGCAACTGGAGACTGAAACAATGGTGAAGTTGTTGATCTGGGGTGAAGTGAAACCATTTATTTACAGAAGATTGAGATTTATGCGGTTTTCTATTTATTTGTTATTACACCAACTTACTGTTAATAACTCTTACTAACTTTAGGATGATGTGAGTTAGGGTGCTAGGATAGAAAGTTTGGTCTTCTGTGCACTTAAAGGATTATTAAATATTTTCTATTCGTAGAAATAGAAAAAAAATTCTATTCCTGTTTCTTGTAACATAGATGATAACCCAACTATGATACACAGGAGTGAGACAGCCCAGCAGAGGATATGTGGAAGAATGTGATGGGTGCAGAGGGATAGAAAGAAAATTATGGAGATTGTAAAATGAGAATAATTACAACCAAGTAATTGTATTATAACTTTTGAAGTGCTAATTTTCCCTTACCCTCACAGGCCCTTCTAGTCTCCATAAGAAGAGAGGGCAAAGCTGAATCCGGTCATACAGAGGAAAGTGAGAGTTAAGCCAATGGCCTCAAGATTTAATGTTCCATTGGTCATTTTGTTGCAAAACAGTGGACTAAGTAAGGGAAGGGGGAATAATCTTGCATTTGTAGTTATGCTGTATTTCTTCTCTTGAGCGTTGGGTGTTAGGTAACTTTGAAAAGAAAAACTGCAGGTTTGCTACAGAGTTAAACATCTCCTATAGCTGAAGTCACTAACCTGAAGTCACTAACTCACTAGGAATATCTTATGGCCATATGCGACAATCATTAATTTTCAGAATTGCTCAACTCTTCGTGCAGATCTGTGACATTTTAAGATTTAGAGGCAGCCAAGTGTGTGAACTTCACTAATTTCCATATAGTGTGTGGAAAATTATCCAGAATGTTTTGCATTAAAATTCAAGGTTCATACAGCACACCTTCCGTATAGCACTGCTGCAGATTAAATTCACTTATACATTAGGACAGGTGCCAATGCAATCATAATAGAAGGCTGAAGTGCTGAAATGATGAAGTAGTTCTTTTGCTGCCTTCCTTGGCACATGTTCAGCATCCCACTTTGATTCAAACATCATACCCTATTTGGTAAGACTCTTGAGAGTAATAATAAATTATCTGTTATGAACCTGATTTGTTAGGAGAGGATGTGAAGCATACAGGAAACTGGTACAAAATAACCATAGGTTTTTCAGATCATGCATATAACAGTTCTGAAAATTTAGTTTTCATATCTGTGTAATTTTGAATAAAGAACTGAGAGTGGCTCTTCAGTAAATGTCATAGGAATATAGTCCTGCTTTGGATGTATCCCACGGATGGAAAAGCAACTGGTCCCCAAATCTCATTGGCTGGACTAAGCCCACCGAATGTTTTTGCTTACAAAGCAATGTCATCTGTGTCAAGATCATGTAGCATGTCATTTTCCTGTGTACTCAGACTGATTGATTAGTTCCAAGTCATTCTAAATGCATTTCTGTTAAAGAGTCTGTAGAGCTGATTGCTTTTCAAAGGATTTTTCTCATAGAATAAAGGTTATTTATCCCAATAGCACTTTAGAAAGGAACTGCTGGGTTTTTTTTATTTCATTTTTTTTTTTTTTGTTTGTTTGTTTCAGCTTTATCCGTAGATATATTGTTTGCATTAATTTCTATTGGAAATGTTATGAAAATTTTTATTGAATTTTCTAGCTTGAGACTGATCTAATATTTGATGAATGATACAGAAAAGTTTGATAACTTCTTAATAATTCCCCAGATGCTTAAATGAAAAAAAAGGGCATTGATTACAAATAGAGTAAGGTGAAAACAATATTTACAATATTTTATACTGCTTAAAAATACTTTAGGCATGTTTTCATAGTTTAAATTTCTAATGCATTTTATTGCTAGAAAACATTCTTTCCTCTCTAGTAATTTCAATTTCAAAATATCATTTGGAGACATTTTTTAGAAGTTTTATAGGAAGGTGTTAAACAGATAATGTGTTCCACCTTCAGATTGTAAGGTCTGTATATGTGGGTGTGCTGGGCATTTCAAAATACATATAAGGAAATATAGGTAAGTACATATATATGGATGTGCAAGTAGTTCTAGTAAGAAAGAATACTGATTTGTTAGTAAAGAGCACATAAACATAATGGCAATAAGCATAAAACTTGTATCTTTTTTCTGATTCAGAAGTAAAAATATGTCTGCATATCTTATTTAATACAATAAATTATTTCTTAGACAATGCTACACTCAAAAGCTGGAAAGCTGTAATTAGGCACAGATTGATGGTATCATTCAACAGTGAAAACTGGGGAGAGATCTTGTTCTGAATAATTGCTCTAGATTGAAATCCAATAATAAAGTCTGGTACAGTCTGGCATGAAGGCATCTCTACTAGGAATTTACGTATAACTGGGGATTTACCAGCTGGAGGTGGTGGGAGAAGGAGAGAATCTGAACATATTGGTCATGGTATGACTATCTGCTGACACTGTTAAGTAGCAGGGAAATGACAAAGGTTCTAGAAGGCATTCATGAGGAATTATTAGAAGCCTTAGTGGAATACTAGTGTCATTTTCTAATGGGCAATATGTAGTGTGACATATCAGATACTTATATTAAGAAGAAATTATGTGATTTCGAGTATGTTCAGAGTAGGGAGAGTGATATGGCAGTTTAGAGAACATGGGACAACATGGTCTGTGTAGTATAGTCCAGCTGAAGTTGAAAGAAGGTGGTTTTCTCTAAGCATATCAGAGAGGGACAATAACTATGTTAGCAGACAATATTAAAACTGTTTAAGTTATTATCAACCAATCATAAACTGAAGAAGGTCTCTAATAAGTCATGGAGTGAAGTTCTAAAACAGTTTCTAAATTGAGTAGAGTCAGAAAAACTAAATGGTCTTAAGGTGAGGTTTGAAATAAGGGTTATGTAAATATATCCAAAAATTCCTGCCATAAGTAGGAACACATTGATATCTGATGTTCTATTTTATCTAAAGGATGTTGAAATGAGTCTTGGCAGCTTCTAATTTGCACTTTTATTTGTGTTAATTTTAAACTTCAAAGCTTTCCTGGTCACTTATTGAGGTCAAAAAGTTTGAGTTTTTTTTCCTCCTTTCTCTTCTTCAGTTGCAGAATTCAGTTTTTAAATTACTAGAAATAAAACTCAAGGGAAGGTAATGTGGTAGCAAGTTATACTGGAATTAAATTCTCTTGTTTTTTTGGCGTATCCTTCGGTTTTGTTGTTGTAAATTTAGGATGAAGTTATTCTCCATATTTAGAATCAGAATGAAATTTAATCTCATCCATTCAAGTTAATATGGCTATCAGGTTAGTATGTTAGTATAGCTGTCTTTTTTTGTTCTCTCCTTTTTTTAAATTGTAATGGTATTTTGAGGATTCCTTTTTTGCCTCCTCATTCCTGGGGATGTATAGTTCCATTTTCTAGGGTGATCTGGAAACTGTATGAAAGGAATTCCTTGCTATCATAGGATATGATATTACAATTGTCTTTGATGTCTCCTGTTCTGTGGCTCATTATAGTTGTGGAATTCAATCTCTTGCTGTTACACATGGATGGCCAAACAACCTTAGCAAAGAATTATAGAAATCACTGAGAAATAATTCTGACAAAAGTGTCTCTTTTTTTTTCCAGTGTAGGATTGATATTTTAGTATATGTGGAATTTATGTGGACTTACAAGCTGCTGGAGAAATTTTCTAAAATATCAATTCTTCACTGCGAGAAAAGTAATTGGATGAAGACAAAATAGGTTCTCTCCCTTTTGTCTGTACAAAGTAAAATGGCAGTTGTATGAGCCCATGTAAAGGGCCACCATGAAAGGGAGAGCTCTGATATGTGAGAAATTTTCTTTCAAGAACCACAGAGAAAGATGAAAAACTGTAAAGCTCAGAGAAGCTATTTCACTTTCAGAACATCTGTGGGTCTTCATGGGTGTTCTCAGGACCAACTAATGCCAGTAGACCAAGCATATAACAATTGTGCTTGGAATCATGGTATAATATTCTGAGTGTGAAGGGACCTACAAGGATCATCAAGTCCAACTCCTGGCCCTACACAGGACAACACCAAGAACTGCATCATGTGCCTGAGAGCATTGTTCAAATCTTTTATAAATTCTGATAGATTTGATGCTGACATGACTTCCCTGGGGAGCCTGTTTCAGTGCCCAAGCACTCTCTGGATGAAAAACCTTTTCTTAACCTACAACCTAAACCTCCCTCCTCATGCTGTTCCTTTGGTTTCTATCAGAACCAGTCACCAGATAGAGATGAGTGTCTCTCTCCTTTTCTTCTCACAAAGAAGTTGTAGACTGTGATGAGGTCTTCTGTCAGCGTCCTCCAGGCTGAGAAGACCAAGTGACCTCAGCCATTCCTCCTATAGGCCCTCACCATCTACATGGGCCTCTTTTGGACACTGCACTTTGTGGAGCCCTTATTTATAATTTATACACACAAAGAGTAACAATTGCTGTCTTTGCTGTGCAAAGACTTGTGCTTCAATAATTGCATGGTCTAGATATTAATGGTTTTCAGTATTATTTGTACATCAGAACTGAATTTCCCTTCTCCCTGAGAATTCTTCCTGCTTAAAAGGAATGTAAGTACTTAGGGTTTTGTAATGTTATAGGTAGGTGTTATTTTGACTTAGAAACGTCTCCAAGATGCTCTCATGGTCATATAAGGAGTGAGAATGGTCTAGAGTAAAATCTGTGTATGAGATCCTCACACTGCACAGCAACTGGAAGATGTGCTGGAGTTTTGATAGAGTTGTTATAACCTGAAGGGGTCATGGACATGACATTTAAGTAGTATGCTTACGCAAATGAGTAGTCTTGAAACTAAAAATGGTAACCTTGTAATCAGGAGGGCATGGGGAGATGAATAAAGGACTTGAATGTTAACTGAATGTTCCAACCAAAGTGAAATCTTTGGGTTACTTAGGCAGAGAAAGCAATTTGTCAAGCTGAGTAGATGTAGAGAGAGTGGGAGGCTTTGGGCATGGATGATGATCATTTTGGCTGCAATGCTTTTGGATTTTACCATTAATTTATAATTTCAGTGCTCACTTACAAGGCAGAGAGCATTTATCACCATCCCATTTAATGCAAAAATTGAGTTTACTCTAGGTTTGTAAAGGGTGTCAGGAGAAGTGTGTGCTTAGGTACTGAAGTGTGAATGGATAACATCATTGTATTGGGCAGGGCAGGACTGGGGACAGTGTGGCAGCATCTGCTTTATAACAGTGTTTTGGCCTTGGATGTGCTTTTCCTTGGTTTTCACTACTTCAGGGACATAAGGCTACATAAAATCTGGTCTAGTCAGGATAAGGATTTGCTTTGTGGCAGTCATTCTGTATGTTGTGAAATCTCTCATATTGAAAATCTTAGGGTATTTATTAGTTTTCCTAGTGTCACAGTCATGGTAGTGAATGCAAGTCTTCCATGTGTTAAAAATACCTAATTAGGACTGTAGTATAGAATATGCAGAGTACTCCAAGTGACACCTAAGCTTCAGAGAAGAGTAGATTAATTAAAAAAAAACCCTTATCATCATACAATAAATCAAATATATTGATAGTTTCTAAATTTTCTCATTTTTTATAATTGACATTTATTATATAAAACTGGTCTAGAATCATTTATAAGTGGAATAATTTTTTACTTTTAGTGTGAACTTCATATTGAATCCTCTTCAAAGTTTAGAAGCAATCAAATAATATATTCCATCTTTAGTTTCTATCTTCAAAGTGTAATGAGAGAACATTTTAAAATATAGCAAAGATATCTCTGTATTAAAATAGCGTTTGATTGACTCACTATAATCTCTAACTTCAAACATCAGATTATTTTAATTTTCCAGAGATGCAGAATTTTATACTAATGGCAACAGTCCTGTCCTATGTATTTAACACAGACCACTTGTGTGAATGAATAGAAATGTAAAAATCATATATGCAAATATGAGTGTAGGAACCTGTCCTCCCATTCTGATCTACTGTGGTCTTCAGTTACTAGTGCTATGTAAGAGGCAGGACTTCCCAGGTGTTTGTATTTTTGTGGTATCAGCAATTAAATGAGATAAGGTGTTACAGTAGCTGGACACATAAATACTGATTTCAATTACTTAATATTGATGAATATTTTCATTCATGGTTTTGAAATGACAATTTTCTGAGTTGGATTTAGAATGCAAGGACATTAGCGTCTGTCAATTCTTTGGAAAATTCATAGGCATTTTCATTCTTTAGAGGTATTTTGTATGAGGTACAAAACAGGATACATGTAAAAGCAAGGGTTGGCAAAAAAAAAAAGAGATAAAATTGGATTTTAATATATTAAATAAACAAGTGGTCATTAGGAGAATGAAAGTTAATTTTGAATAAAAATCTGTGTGGGAACTTAATCAGGTGTTCATAATAATTTTGGATTTTGATATAATCCTGTGTTTATTTTTATCACAAAACTTAATAACAATTTTTTGTGTGTGTGTGAACAGAGGCTTTAAAAACTTTTCATTTTTACAATTTTACATAAATAAGAGCTTTCTCAGGACCAACCCTCTCATTCAGGTTCGGCAAGCTGAGAGGGCTGATTTTGGGACGGATGAGTGACTAAAATTTGCTATTATGCAAATTGACTGGACATAGACAAAGATATTTTCACAATGTTTCTTTGCCTCACAGTCATTCAAATGAACAACTGTGAAATTTTGTGTTATTCTAGGTAGTTTTGTGTTAGTTATTATACTTTCTGTGTCGTAATTAGTATTAATGATGATAACTTTTGAAAGTTAAAAAATGTTTATTTAACTCACTAGGTCTCCTGCTTCATTAGTGTCTTCAGCAGTGTCATTTAGGAGTAAACGCTTCATCAAACAGTGGCGATTCAATCATAAAAGACTGTAATAGCAGGAGCTAGAATTAGAACTCTCATCATCCGAAGCCTTTCCGTTTTTCTCATCTCATTCTCTAAATTGGACCAGTAATTATCTATCTTAGCTCATTGCTAACAAGCAAAACAATCCTTTACTTTACATACAACCTTTTATTCCTTGAGGGTACTGAAGGGCTGCTGTGTACAATATTTATTATTTTACCGTTAGATATGCACTCAGCTCTAGACTGGAACAAAGTGGAATGCTTACAGGCTCAAATTTTCTACTCTTTCAAGATGACAGTGCTCTAGATCACCTCTGTAAGGAGAAAGCAAATGGTACAACCTGTTCTAAAAGCCATGTGCAAGTCATGCCAACACTGGAATCTCCAGACTCAGCATATACTGGGGAATTTTATAGAAAATAACCTTTTGCTTTCCTGTTGCAGCTTTCAGCTCAGGACCTTCTCATACTTTCTACATGTTGATAAGCTTGTCTTCAAAACCCTGTTGGCAGTGCATGTTCTTTTTTTCAAATTTACCTGTGTTTAACAGGTACATCTGAGAAATGTCAAACCACTAAACAAGACGTGGCTATAGTATAATTCTGAATACTCTCAAATTCTGAGTTGAGTTCACTTTTATAAATTTGCGTGTGTGATTGTTCAGCACATGTGATAAATATTGAAACATAATCCAGCAGTTCTCATCTCAAGCTATTTCATCAGCTGATGAGCTCAAATTCTCCAGCTTCTCTGTTAATCATATAGGGAGCAATCTGACTGAAGGCTTAAAATAGGCACCCACATTCAATTGCCATGAAAGGTATAGCAGTACTGTTAAAAAAGATCTTCTACGTTTATTATCAAGGAATAGAGAGGGAAAAAGCAGCTCCTCTCTGTGTAGTTTGGATCATTTTTTTTATTCCCCCTCCTTCTTCTTCCCCCATGCTACTCATGCAGATTCAAACAGCTCAGAGCTGACTAGACTGTTCTTTTCTGAACTGTTCCAGCTTAATTTAAATCCTAGTTTTACTGGGCATCTTGTGATTTATACTCACAGGTGTTACAGCTGCTAGGGGGCCCATTTGACTGCAATGTCTTCTGAGGCAAATCAGAACATTATTTTACATGTTATTTATAACATTTGAGACAGATAAATGACTGATAATCTTCCTGATATTAAGTGAGCTGCATTTGTGCTCCAGTGACTACATAACAATTTTGAATTTTTTCCTATCTCTAATGCTTTTGTTTTTCCACCCATTCTTCTCTGTAGTTTTTCTGCCCATTATGTAAAATATCTATCTTTTCTTTATTATTAGAAACAGTTCACATAAAAACTTGACTGCTAGTACTTCTGGGGTGATTGGTATTTGACTCCATTTTAACACAACTAGCTGCTCTAGGGAGGGTATATAGCTTTGCTGTTACCTTCTGTGGGTCTTAAAATTGGATATAGTCTAAATAAGTCTTGGCTTTTACAATAAGTACAACAACTTTCAACAGTCTGAAATTGTCTTGTTTTGGGTTTTTTTCTACATATAAAGCAAAAGTACAAAAATATACTAATGTTTTTTGTCTGCATCATCCTTTTTTCTATATTGAGGTATAGACTTGGGAATCAATCTGTGAACAGTCTGTGAATTATTGCTGTGATTATATGTCAAGCCTCTATTATTTTTTAGTCATATTTTTGCTCCTTATGTCTTGTACTCAGAAGACATTAAACAGTTTACATGATCCAGAGTTTGGGAGACTGTTGTCTAGATAGAAAAATAGCATGGCTATATGTCAATTCTTTTTTATTCAGACTAGGTGCAAAGAATTACTGTTTTAAAGGAGTAAGTGAGTCTTGCAAAAAATGAAGAGATGAGTTGTTGATGTATGGCTGTAAAAGTCCAATAGAGAAAGTTTTCTGAGGTAGCCCAGAGGGAAAAAAAGGGATGGAAGAAGGTGTGCTCAGAGAAGGATTAAATGCAGCTAGAAAGGAAGACTACAAATTTTAGAAAGGTTTCTCAGCCTGTGAATGAAGTATGACTACTATAATACTGTGGATAGCTAAATGGCACTACGGAATCCAAAAGAAGAAATGTCGGTATTTCATTTGGTCAAGTAAAATTTCTATGTGTTTTAAAGCTTAAAGATGCTTAGTGTTAGAAGATCTTTACAAAATCTATGTCTTTCCTTAAACAAACATTTCTATCTGAAATGTTATACTGTGAACCAGCACCCATGGACTTGGAACCTAAGAAAATCTGGGTGTTTCAACTAGTGGCATTTGTTGTTTCACCATCCAGTCTTGTGTCACCATGTTTTGTTGGGAACCTCTGTGGATTGAAATTGAAAGAGTGTCATGGAATCACCTTGAGGTCAATGAGCTTTCAAGAGATCACAGCCAAATGTTTGTGTGCCATTTCTCAGGGACCATATCTCTGGTGCACAGCTGTGGGTGACCAGTTCTCCATGTTTTCCCAGGAGCATGGAGGACAGACTGTTGTGTAGAGCAGGAAGCCATGCAGCTGTCAAGGAGCTTTACTTCTGGTTCTTGACTAAAGAGGGGGATGAAGCTTAAAAATGTTTTCCACTGATAAAGATTTTCATGAGATTTCAGGTAATCTATTGTGCTTTGTGTCTAAATATTTTTCTTGATTTATTTCTAATTGAACCTTGAATATAAGCCTAGAGATTATTTGCTTATACCAGGCATGAATACATGCACACGCACAAATATAGAATTTTTTAAATCTTTATACATTCTTTCCAGAAAAAAACCCAATTCTTAATTCTTCATAAGGGGAGATACAGCTTTAGTATAATGAAAAACTGGTGATCATAATTAAAAGGAAAGAAATAATGCTATTTCTAAAAATTTTTGTGTATCATTTTTTTGTCAAGAGCTGTAAACATGACATACAGATAGAATTCCTGTTTTTAAAATGTTTGCTGCCTATTCAATAGAAATCTGTCAATTTCCCTGAAGTTAAGGATCTGCCTAACTAGAATAGTATGGAAACTTTCACTGTCCTTCTTCTTCATCTTGGTATTTTTTTCAAATTTTTTGCTTTTAGCTTTTTTCCTTCTTTTTCCCTCATTACCTTTTTTTTTTTTTTTTTTT
>VXBB01003581.1:98470-115594 GCA_013399915.1 Illadopsis cleaveri | reverse complement strand
TTTTTCTTTTTTGAGGCTTGATTTTATCTTTTTAGTAGAAATGGCAAGTCTGGGTGGTGGAAATGATGTGGACTCTTAATCACAGAATCATAGAATATGCTGAGTTAGAAGGAACAATTCAAGTTTATCAACTTTTCAGAGTCATTGCAGGCATATTGTGAATTAATTCACAGAAAAATTTATAGGACTTTAGACTTTACTCATCTACATGTGAACAGGTCCACTGAGTTGCTATTGGTTGTGAGTAAAATAACATCCTATTGTATATCAGTGATATAGCTTTTTTATACAGTTATGCAATTTTAGATCCTGTTCTTCCTGCCTAAAAAAGAAATGAAGCTTGAAAATTGTGAAAAATTTATTCTCACTTCAAGGCTGTTCTTTCATCTAACTTATTATACTGCCATCATCTTCAAATCATGCAAAAGCTGCCCTTTTCAAAGTGAAGTATGATGAATAGGTATTTAATGAAGGCTTATCAAAAAAATTTAACAAGAATGTAGTAATATCAGAAAAACATTAGTGTGCCAATATCTAGTGCATACACTAGCACAGTAGATGCCCTTTATGGACATAATTAGTATAGTTTTTCAGCATATGGACTGACTTTGTAGGAGAAGTGCAGCCACATTCTTCACACAATATATTCAATAGTGTGCTGGTCATGTGCAGGGGACACATGCTCCAGTTTTCAGAGCTGAGGTAGATGTGATGTTAGGTTGTACCTGACCACTCTGTTCTGAGATAACCTATGGCACACGTTCAGCATCACAGCTGCTATGCTTAATTTGACAGTGAGAAAGAGCTTCACAGTAATGGCAACTGTTTACCAGAAAGGTAGAATACATGGAAACCATGGGTGATAGGTCTTTATATTGACATCCTAGCCTTTACTATTCATAGCTCTGTTTATGGTATCTCACGAGCAACCAGACCTGATTTTAAGTAATAGCATTACAATTCTATTTTTTGGTGATTTTTGGTCGGGATGTCCACCTAACTGCAAGTTTAAATAACATAGTTTTCTGGTTGTAAGATATTTCTAGCATGTAAGAAATTAGTTTTGCCCTCTACCAGTGTCTGGAGGAGCTGAGCTGGAGCAGTCTTAGCTGTGCATCTTTCTGTCCTTATCTTTCAAGAAATACTTAACATAAAGCTTGTAGCTCCTTATGCATTTAGTACATTCTGTCTTCTAGTATTACATTATAATGTAAATAAGATAAGCTTGTTTGGGAAGAGGGTATTACAAATTTCAAATTGCTTATTTTCCTCAGCCTTATAAGCATTAATTAATATTCACCCATCTGTCTCTCATGCACTTCCTGCTTCTCTCCTTAGGCAAACAAGACAATCAGTTTAGTGTGGAGGCTGCCAGGCCATTAAGGGGCGCTTTGTGCTAATGCATTGCAAAAGAAGAATTTTCTCTTTTCTTATAGCTAAGAGGCTGGCTTTGAGAAAGCATACCTCCAGATATGAAAACATAAATAAAATCTAACACCAGACAAAATCTAATCGTCAGAACTATGTATTTTAACAGCTTATGAGAAGTGTGCCAGGGAAGACAGAAATGTATTCATGTAGAAGTCTTCCTCATGAAATAAGTCAAGGAACTGACTAAAAGCCTAGGTATGTAGGATGTTGATGAAGTCAACATAGGATAAAGACCAATTTCTTAAGGCATTTTGCAGCCTAATCAGACACAAAACCAATCACATGGATCTTTTAGGTTGGAAAAGACCTCCAAAATCAACAAGTCCAACCACTGATCTATCTCCACCTTGTTAACTAGACAGTAGCACTAAGTGCCATGTCTATTCACTTCTTGAACTCCTCCAGGGATGGTGACTCCACCATCTCCCTGGGCAGCCCATTCCAGTGCTTAACAACCCCTTCTGTGAAGAAATTCCTCCTGATGTAAGGAGTGTAAGGAATGTCCAAAGTAAGCCTTCCCTGGTACGACTTGAGGCTATGACTTCTCTACTGTTATTAGCTGCCTGACAAAAGAGACCAATCCCAATCTGGCTACCATCTCCTTTCAGGGACTTGTAGAGAGTTTCCCCTGAGCCTCCTTTTCTCCAGGCTAAACACCCCCAGCTCCCTCAGCTGCTCCTCATGAGACTTGTGATCCTAACCCTTCCCCAGCTCAGTTGCTCTTCTCTGGACACACTCCAGCATCTTAATGCCTTTTTTTGTAGTGACAAGCCTGAAACTAAACACTGGGTTTGAGGTAGAGCATCACCAGTATTGAGTGCAGCCTGGTCCTGCACACAATATTCTTGCTGTAAGCCAGGATTCCGTTGGCCTTCTTGTCCACCTGGGCACACACTGGCTCACATTCAGCACCCCCAGGTCCTTTTGTGCTGGGCATCTTCTCAGCCACTTTTCTGCAAGCCTGTAGCGGTGCCTGGGGTTGTTGTGACCAAAGTGCAGGACGCAGAATTTTATCTTATTGGAGATATACGATTGTTCCTGGCCCATCTATCTAGCCTTTCAACATCCCTCTGCAGAATCTTCCTACCTCCAGCAGATGAATGCTCCCACTCAACTTAGTCTCATTCCCAGGCACTTGTGTCTTTCTAAGGTTGAATATTTCATGATTCCCCAATCTTAAACCCTTGCTGAAAATGATGAGATTTTCTGGTTTGTAGGTGGACAGGAGAAAGTAAGTTAATGGTTGAAAGTTAATC
Source organism: Illadopsis cleaveri (assembly GCA_013399915.1). Lineage (NCBI taxonomy): Eukaryota > Metazoa > Chordata > Aves > Passeriformes > Timaliidae > Illadopsis > Illadopsis cleaveri. The sequence continues at coordinate 112,907 of VXBB01003581.1, read as the reverse complement.
ATTGGTGGTTGCATGTGTTTCGGTGAATCCTAATCCAGCCCTTATTTGGATCTGCCCTAAATGTTTTAATATCTTCATCTATTGCAATTGTTAAAATATTCATTATACTGTGAACCAGAAAGATGTTATTAATGCACTTGGACAAATGGGGAAATTAGACACAGGCTGAATACTAGATTCACAAAGAGAAGTTCCTGACTCTTGTACTAGCTACAAAATTAAGCATCTGAATGGTAGAGTTTATGTATTTCCATCATCTGAAAATCATCCATAGTTTTAACAGTAAATAGGAGAGGGGAGCTTTAAAAGCCTTCCAGTATGAGAACAGTTTGTATTGCATATAAGTTGCTCCTTTTAAAAACTCGAGAGGGCTGTCTGTTTTCTTTGTTTTTCAAGTGCTCATTTCTGATCACGACTATTCTGAAAAGTGAATCATAATGGAATGAAGTTTTTAGCTTCTCTCATTTCCTGGTTGAAATATGCCTTGGAGCTTGAGGATTTATCTCTCTCTAAAATTATTCTATTTCACATGTTCTCATTAAGCCTATTAAGCCTAATGCTTATCTGAATTCTATTAATCTCATTTTGAGTGCTATCTTAGCGCAGCTAAAACTATATATTGAAGGTGCTTTGTTTTAAACTTAAAAAAAAATAAAATCCTGCATTTGATTTAAATTGAATATTGCTCTCTTCTTCTTTGAGTGTTAAAGATAAGAATCTCCAGGGAAGTTCTCCCATCAAGGGTTGCCAAGTTTGGAGTATCTCTTTTGCATTGTCCACAAAACTGTATAATCACCATAGATTGTTAGGTTATCTCCAAATCATGAGCAGGTGGCCAAGATCATCCATGTTAGGGCCTTGAGTGTACTTATAGCTCTAATGGCCCAGCCCAGCCTCAGCTTTGGCCTCCATCCACATCTCTGTCTGTAAACCAAAGAGCTCTGTGTTGGCTCAGTCTGGAGTCTTTAGCCTCTGTCTGAGCTGTGCTGGCAGGGTTGGTTGCTGTCTGGCTCAGCCATTTGTGTGCCCAGACACAGATCCCAACCCATGGACTGACTTCCTATCTTGAGCTGTCCTGTGCCTCTGAACCTGCTCTCTGACCTCTGGATAATATCTCACCCAGAATTGCCTATGACCCACAGACTGTTTTTCTGGTTTGATCTGGGTCCTGCACCTCCCTGCTGATTTGCACTCTTGGCTGAACTTGGCCATTATCTCTGCCACCTCTCAGATGGGGCTCTGCCTTGCTAGCCTTTTTATCTCATTTGACTTCTGTCTCCTTGTCACTTAGCGAGCAACTAACCCTTGTTAGATGATCATTCTGCATTCAGATCTGTGATGAATAATGATAGGAGAATTACTGTCTGTGGAAGCTACCTCCTCATACTTTGTGGCATGGTGGTCAAATGCAGAGTGAGAAAGCAAAGAGTTTAAAATAAAGGCATATTTAGGAACTCTCTTTAAAACACAGTGAAACTATTCTTTATATTTGAGAGGTGTCATCTCTACCATGCCAGACAAAATACATATGCAGAAAGGAAAATGTCAGTTCTGAAAGTAGCCACAGAAATTAAGTGGGGCTGTATTAGGACACTTAGAATTTGATTGAAAACAAAACTGGTCTTGGAAGACATTTTAATTTTGAAAACTGGGCTGAAAATTGGTAGTTGACTTGTAAGTAGTCTTTGAAAATACCCATAAATAGTGGCCTGTCTTGTGGAACCAAATTTTCATGTAGTACATGTTGTGACCATTGGGTCACAACCAGTAGGCAAATTGCAGTTACTGGAAAAAGGGACAAGTACAGACTAAAGGCAGATCACTGATTGCTGTCGTGCTCTTGGCTGCTTTGTTCAATCTGTTCTCTGTGTGTTGAGTCTGACTGCCTTAAGGAATGTTTTACTGTGAAAATAATTTTGATTTATCACATCAGACATGAGACCAGCCAGTACCAAATACCATTTGCACAAATTTTGGTCTTCCACAAGTGTATCCAAGCCAGCTAGGCAATTGTTTTTATTCAGGTTTGGAGAATGTCAATGGGAGTAGTTCCTGGATCTAGTATTGGAAAGAATCCTGTCATCCTCATTACTACTTATAAACCTGTATTAGCTAGTGCCAAATCCTGCTCTGGAATGAGGATAGAGAAACGAAAATCTGGTGGGTAATAGAAATGCTAAAACTTTACTTACCTGTTCTTCTGGTAGAATGATTATGAATTTGGGGGGAAGAGCTCTTGAAAGTGTAGTTACTTGTTGATGGAACAACTTGCTGGGGTTTTCTTGCTCTCGTTAGAATTGATCACATGGTAATGCCCTTGGGTATTCTGCTGACAGGAATTGTCTTGCTCTCCCTTTCTACTGTAAGTGCATTATGCAACTATTGACTGAGTTGAGATCTCTTTGCACTTGGTACGAGGTTTCTAACACATACTCCAGAACAGCCCTAACAAATCAAGGGTACTGCTCTTGCTAATGACTATTGTAGTTGTTGACCTTCACAATGACTATCAGCCAGAAATTATCTTGTTCTAGAAAAACAGACTTTGATAATATGTATGTGATGTATATTCATGGCACAGTGTATATGGTAAGATATATATTAAAGATACATACTTTCCTAAATCAGGTAAGATATTAAAATTTCTCAGTCCTGTGGCTGTTCTGGATGGCACACAATTGCTGTATCCATTTGGTCAGACAAGTACACCTCAGAACTATTTGTAGTATCTTAATATCCTCAATATCTTCATCATACAGTTTTTGGTAGTTTTTTGGTTTGGTGTGTTTTTGTTTTTTTTTTCCTTTGCAAAAGAGACTCTTACTGGTGAAATTATCAATGAGTATCCTTTCTAACTTGGTGCAATTAAGATAGTTCTATTTTCTGTAGTGTTCAGTACTAAGTTTGGAAGGATAGATTGAAGGTTTTCCTCCACCAAAAGCTAGGGTACAATGTGTCCTAAAGTTGAAATGCTGTAGAAGAGGCAGTAATGGTGTTTTTCAGACTGCTTGTTGTGACAGTTTAGTATGGTTTGGATTTTAAAATGCCTTTAGAAGGGGAATATTTTTTATTCCTTCTTTTCTTCTTTTAAATAATTAGTCCTAAAATGCTCCCCTGATAAAGTCGATACCTAAATAAGACTGTTAAAGTGGTCAATGATGAAATCAGCAAAATATTTTGTTGGAAATTGAAGACTGAGTAGTGTAGACACTGATTTTTATTAGCTACACTTTTAAATGACTAAATACATCTGAAAGCAGCTTGTGAATGCATATGTGTTCATCACGCAAATATTGCTTTGTTCATCAGAATGGTATCATGCCTATGCTATATTTGAGAGAGCAGGTACTGTAAGCATCATATTGCATACCACATTAGTTGGAAGTTTTGACTGCATGGTTATGGATAAAAATTTCCAAAGCTCAAGGGCACAATTTTCTCAGTTTATTACACTTCTGTTTATTACATTTTTTTAGTAGCTAAAATGTTCCCTTAGAAAATATCATAAGAAGGCAAATGAGAATATTGAGGTTAGAACATGAGTTATAAAAGGATGCAGCATATTTTGGATCTTTCATTTCTAGATTCTGAGCTGTAGAGCCACATTTCTTCATAGTTTATGGTTCATGCATCTATGTCTGTTTCTCAGATTTAAAAAGGAGAAAAAGTGAGCTTCAGCTTTTCATTGTTTATTATGTCAAAATTAAACCTCTCCAAATGTCAAATGAAAAAGAAGTAATGGATTTTGCATTAGCACAAAAAGCTACTTCGAGTGTGCAGATTATAAAAAGGGTCCTTAACAAAACGTTTTTGGTAACATTAAAATTTCCCTTAAATTGAGTTGCTAGAATAGAGGACAAGACCAGAGTAGGCTTTGGAAATCTATTTGAAACAGAAGGAAATTTTACAAGGTTGAGTTTATCCATTGCTTAGCTGCAAACTTTGTTGTATACAGAAATGCCTCTGAAAGAAGTTTCAACTTGTAAACAAGCATTTTTACTCCTGAAATACTTATATTCAAAGACAGATTATTTATTTTTACACAAGATTTAGACCCACCTGAAATCTGCACCAAAGGACACTTTTCTTTGCTCCACAAATGAAGAAGATTTGTGTTGCTAGTAGAGAGCTAGCAGGTACTTCTTGTTTCACTTCATTTTTGGTCTTGTCCTTTGTGTAAGAATGCTTGGGGAGTATGTACAAGGAAAAGAGACCATAATCCATCCTTTCCCATATGAGGTAAACATGCTTCATGCATCTTGGCCTTCCTTCTCAAGCTTTTTCAGTTACTGTATTTCTTCTTTGATGCCATTTTTAGTGAGTCTAGGAATCATGTGTCAGATCTGTTGTAGTATCCATGTTAATCTGTTTGTTCTAGAATGCATTTAGATATTTTGATGATTAAATCATGTGCCTATTCTAGAAAGCTCTTTGAATACATATTGATGTGAGATAGTTGGATCAACCGAGGTAGGAGAAAACACTGGATGAGCTATTTCACGTGTTATATGCAATACATTGCAATAGATCTGGAAGAAGGTATTGTTGATAATCTAGTGCTTTCTGTTAGCATTTAGAACTTTTCTCTGAAGGGCAAAAATTATTATTATTGTGTGTGTATATTTATTTTAGAATTTACAAACAAGTCTTTTGTGGTTGTACTGGGGAAGTCCAGAGCTGAAGAAGATTTTCTTCCAATGAAGTACTGAAACTCTTTTCAAGATGATATAGTTTACCCATACCATACCTACCCTCCAAAGATCAGCTCGAAAGGCTGTGAAGACTGATTTCATCAGTCTGACTTAACCTCTGAATACAAAGGACCTTTTACTTAGCACTTTAGAAAATACTGAAGGGACTTTTATATTTACAGTTTTTGACAATGCAGTAAGCCTCACAGGCCTTTCTTCCTAAATTAAATAAAATCTGTAGTGCAAACTATGCAAATGTGTTTTGTCATTCTCCCCCCAGAGCTGCCTCTTAGCATTTTATTTCAGTGAGCATGATTAGATTAGAGTAGTGGTTTTCCTACAAGCACCTGTTGTATATCTAAAGTGAAAAGAAAAAAAAGAAAGATGAAGGGGGAAAAAACCCTTGCATCCCATGGCTTTGTGCCATGTCTCTTTTCTCCTCAAAGAATGACATTAGCACTGCCACCCGTAAATGTGAAATCACTGTAAGATGTCCACCATTAAGAATGTTTCTGATGATTTCATATATGAGGTTTCTGTGCCATACCCTAAGCTTTTTTATTCCAGTTAGATAAAAAAGTTAAGGTTGTCAGCACTTGAACTGACTATGCTAGTAATTCATGTAGCTCAGACAGACCTTTTTCCAGATGAAACCTAGGCTTGTGGGGCAAGAAGTTCAGAAAATGCCCTTTTTTGACTTCATCATACAGTAGCATAGAAATTAATTGTGGAGAGGATAACCTCAGCTCCCATCAGCAGGGCCTGAGTCTAATTAGCAAAAGGCTGGATCTTGCAGTATGTGAATTTTTGATTACTAGATGAAGTGTAATGAGCAGGAAGAATGGGTTACATCCTTTACTGACAGAAAATGTGTACAGAGTGACTAGTGCCCTTGTCAAGAAACCAGGTAATGGTGTATCTCACTGCCACAGGTCTGTGGTTTTCCTCATGAAGAAATCATCTAATTTATGTGCTTTCCTTTCTCCATGCTATAAAAAAAAAAAAAAAACATTTTGTTTTAACATTAATCTGTCATTTGTGGTGCTAAGTCATTCCATATCAGAACTTCTACCGCATTTTAAGTTTATACATGGTTTAAAACCTTTTAATTTTGAGGCTATCTAAATCTAACTCAGATAGAGCAAATGAAGATAATAATGTAGTGACTGACACTACTGAAGCCTTTTTTCAGGTATCATTTTTATTTAATTAGGCCTTGACATTCTGGCTTCTCCTCAACCAAGAACACTGAGGACTCCACCAGAATCAGTACAAGTAAGGCAAAATATTGATCCATTATCATAGCAGAAGCAATGATCTGTCTTTTAGAGACTGTATCATACCACAGTCAAATAAGTATTGCAGAAATAGAAAATAGAACAATATAGCCATATATTAGATTCAGCTCTGAAAATGAGAAATTGCACCTTAGATGATGCACAGAAATGCAGATGATGCACTTCTGAAAGGTGTATGAGTATCAGGGGAGTTTGCTTAGTAGATAATCACGTATCATTGAGAATGGAACTGTGTAAATTGAAATGCAGGTAAAGGAAGTAAAATGTAAACCTTCAAGCTGTTGAGGTGTAATAACTGGCTGGAGACACAGTAGGTGTTTTGTCTATTCATCCCCTACAAAGCCCATTTTTTTTCCTCTACATTTTCTATTAATTTCCATAGGTAGTTGTCCAAAGAAATCAACCATGAAAGGTGTGTGAGTTCAGTGAGCAACCGAAAAGCTTGAGCTAGTGAATGCACAGCCTCCAGCCATGCTCCTGGTGCCTTTTTCTTTAGCTGTCTTAGTAGCTTTATGTATCTATGATGGATGATGTGATACAGGATACTGACAAAACTGTGGGTGTAAGATGTTCAGACATCTCCAAGGCTTCAAAAGAAACTCTATTTGTTTGTGAGTACACTTGCATTAAAATGAATATTGCCAGGGGAACATTTTAATGGTTTTATAAGGTGGACCTGCTACAGTGTATGAGTTTAACTCTACTTATGACAGAGATTATCTATATCTGCAAGATATAGATAAGACATGAGTCTCTGATGCTTTTAATGCCAACAGTTCCTCTCTTACATAGTGTTTTCTCAAAATCCTGGGGAAAACCTGCATGTATAATAAAAAGTATCTGTCAAGGTTCTGAAAAACCTAAACTAAGGTAGAAGAAGGAAAGATAGTAAGAATGAAGATTTGTAGTTATGTGTAGCTAGGCATGCTTATCCTAGAGCAATTTCTATACCTTCTTTGAAAACCAAAACACAGCAGAGTATCTCCTTATAAGAAATCAGGATGCTAAGTAAGCATTTGCAATCAAAGAATAGTGAAACACTTGCAAAGTGTGAAGGTTAATGGTTTGTCACCCTTGCATTCAAATATTCCAAATATTCCATGAGTAAGTAAGCTGAATAACTGTTATTCAGTTATAAGAGTAGGTATCATATTTCCACTGCAGAAGTATTGAAACTAAAATAACTTTACTGGCTGCAGAGCTGTTTTGAACCAGTTAGGGTGGAGCATATGTATGGATTTCAAGTGCAATGTCTTTTGAAAGAGGATGAGAAGCTGAGAAAAGATTTCAGAGATATATGGTCAGCTAATGGACAATTGCACAGCTTTGCTGAGATTTTCCTGAAGAAAGGTGGTGTGATTGTCTCCTCAACCATTCCTGCGCTGTCTTAAGAGAAAAGGATGATTGGAACTTTCTACAACCAAATAACCACTGGTTTTTTCTCTGAGGTACAGAAATAGGAACTGGAGAAACCTATATATATACATATATATATATACACATGTGTGTAAACCCTCATGTATTGGTGTATGTGTATTTTTATATCTGCACATATAGATAGAATCAAACACAGGGGTGTTTGACCGGAGATCTCCAGACTCCTTCCCACTCTTAATACTTCTTTAACAGATAATTTGAAAATGAGAGAGCATTTGCTGAAGGTAGGTAGGTAGGCAGTATACTGGATTGTAGTATTTCAAAAGATGATGTAATATTTAGGCAATTCTGGAATTTTTGGCTTGCTTTTCTTTCTTTTTTTGTTAAGCTCAGTTCTTCACTGGGAATCCAACAGTCTTGTTCTACAAGAATAGGCTGCATTTTGATGCAAAGTGTTACTTGGCTTTTCCTTAAGAATTGGGAGCTCCTTCTGCTCTCATGACAGTAGTGAGTTCCTCTATTTTACTATATTCCTTTATTTCACTAGAGGACCTCAGTGGGACAGGCTGTTTCTAGAAATCTAACATTCTGGTGCTGAGTACTCAGTTTACAGAGGTTGAAGAGCCCTGAACATGATGTCAGTACTGCTTTATCTGCAAATTAATTTCTAGAAGGTCTGTATAGATGTGTTCTTACACCGTGCTCCATTTAATTTTCCTGTGTTCTCTAATTGTTAGTAGACAGTAGAATTTTTTTTCATATTATAAGGCATACAAGGTGATTGGTATCTGATTAGGTTTGTGGGTCTGTGTTGGCTTTTTTTAATGTCACCTTCATTAGTAAGAGCAAATAGCATATAAGAGCAAATTTTCTTTTTTTTTTTTTAATTTTTAAGCAAGGGCAAAACAAGTAAACTAAAACTTTATTTTGTCATAGTAATTCAGTCTTAGAAGACACGACTGTGCATTGCAGAATTGGGATGAAACTGAAATACCACATGGAAATTAATGGTAGCCTCAGTTTTGAAATATAAAGGGGTAATACAATAGCTTAAAAGTATATTAATGACTGTGACGGCCTCCATAAAAATTATCAGCAGATTGATCTGAAATATTGGCTATCTCGGCAGACTTATTTGTGTGCAGTACTCAGTGGTTTTGTTTAAGCTTACATATCATCTGTTTGTAGAAAGCAAACTAGATTTCACAGGATATCATTAGTACCCTAACAAGAAATTTACTTTGTAACTGTTACTTTTTCACTCATCCAAAGAAAAACTAGTATTTAAATTGATTGTTCACTATTTTTTTGAAGCATTTATGTTTTTCTCTTCCTGGTGTTTTTGACTTAGTTGAAATTATTATCGCTAATCCTGTGTGATACCTTTCAATACAAGGTTTACACGCCCCAAGTCATCTTTCATATACAAATGATTTGGCTGTTATTGATTTAATCACTACTGAAGAAAAATATTGTGGTCTCATGCACTTGAAGTTTTTCAGAATTGCTATCAAAAAGATCTTTATTGACCAGCTTCATTTACCAGATATTCACTTAAGCCTAACACAAAGATCAGTGTGGCACTGAGATTACAACAATTTACAAATAAAACGTGTCACCTAAAGGAAGTATAAAACACCTGTCATCATGCACTTCTGTGGCATTGAACTTCTCTAAACAATATATTAATGGTTCATTCTGGCATTAATGCTTTGAGCAAGTTGACTCATTTCAGCACTGGCTTAAACATCTGTGTGTTTCTGATCTGTATGAATAATAGTGTAAGTAGAAAATTCTTGCCGTGTTTTTAGAATTCAAATGCTATTTGATATTCAGGTTGTATATGTTACACTTGAAGGCATGTTTGCAAAATGTATAAATGATTTCTGAAGAAGTTTACAAGGAAATTACAAGTAAATCAATGATAAGGCTGATTGCAAAGACGTGTAGGATGGTAAAGCTGCTGTTTTCCCCTGCATCTGTCTTGAGCCTCCAGTGTAGAGAAACTGAAATGTAAACAGTAAACGCTCTCCACATGGACCCAGATCACTACTGGTGCTCTTGTAATCTAGTCTCTGCATTTGGAAAGTTTCTGCTCCCAACATAAGTCATAATTTCAAATGGCCGAAGTTTACGTAAGGGCAGCTCTTTGTACAAGCCTGTCCTTTTCACTAATGAAATCTGAGTGCTCTACTGAGACAGTGGCCTTTTGTATCTTATTCATCTCCCTGAAAAGGCAGGGTAAACTGTCAGAGACCATTTCTGTGTTGCCCTATAAATATACTGAGTTGAGGGGCAAAAATATCAACAGAAATTAAACTGCTTTAATTTAGTTCAGGTAAATAAATACAGATGTGCTTGGTTCCTTCTTTTATTATCTTACGCGAGCTCTCCTACTGGCTGCTCAAAGCCACCAGAATGATCTAAACCCAAAACAAAGGGCAGTTTATGCAACACAAACCTGAAAAAAGCATGTAAGGGAGTTATAGTTCTGAGACCTTTGCCTTTTTTGCCTTTGTTTCATTCATGGGTTCAGCAGCCACGTAATGAATTTGTAGAATAATACAGAATTATTTCACTTCTTTTTCCTGTGGTTGCTAAGTTCATAAACTGCATCCAGTCTTGGAATAGGTACTTTCATGATATATATAGAGTCTTAAGTTCAGCACTCTGATAATATCTGATGTGTGTGGTGGAAACAGTTCACAGAATGCAGTTGTGTTCTTCAGTTTAGATCATTCAGCAGGTCTGATTTCAGTTCTCACCTTACAATTCTCCCCCTTGAATTATGACTGTGATAGTCTATAATAAAATAATTTAATCATGGCAAACCTATGTTTGTTTAACAGAAAAGTATTTAGAAAAAAGTGTATTTTAAACTCCTGAACATTTTCTATAAGTATCTGACCATTTACATGAGAATCTTAGACTAACCTTCCAAAAGGCACTTCCAGGCTTCCCTCTCTCTCTGCTTGTCTTCCTGTCAGAGCTCAATGAGCCCTCATGGACCCTGGCAATTCTTACTGGAAGTGAAATAATGTTTTAAGTATTTTCATGTTTTGTTCTCTTCTGGTAAAAGACAGCTTTTTTATTCTGCATGTTAATGATTTTAAAAGCTTATATCTTTCTTATTTTTAAACCACTTCCAAGGCTGTGTGTTCTTGTATAGGAATTTAATCTCTTCCTCTTTTTCCTTCCAAGCCCTAGTAGAGCTAAGGCGCAAAAACAAAATAAACAAATGTACATAACGTTACAGTATCTTCTACTCCCTGTTCCAACCATTCATTCAGTGTGTTTATAAATTTATTGTCACTTTATTTAGTATTACACATAAACTATTAATTTGAGAAAGAGATTCTACACTACTATACATAGCATCTTTACTGCTCTTTTGCTATATCACAACCTACCACGGTTTGTAAATGTGTGGAGTATAGGAAGTCATTAATGTGTGAAAGCACATGGCATTTTCGAAAGACCTTTCCTCTTGGGATGGAAGAGTAAAATGTGGTTGATGTTCCCATTGGCCATATTGTCACTGACTGCTGAAGCAGACAGTCTAGATTCAAGCAATTTGTCGTGTAATTACCTATACTTGTATTCATTAGTGAGTGGTTCAGCAGTCACTGGCAATTTGCATGGAGTGAAGTGGGCTAATTTAGTTACATAAATCTTAAAGAAAATCCGTTAGCCCACCTCCTGTCTTATAATGTTTTAAGGCAAAACTCAGATGAAAGGCAGACATATGCAAAACTTCCATGCTTCCAGCAGTTTGATTCCTTATGGAATCTGGCAGGGAATCCTACTCTATTTAGTTAGAATCCTACTGTGAGACAGCCTCTAGAACAGCCTAATAATAGGGGTTGGTGTCTCAAGGAATTGCAAATGTGGCTATTTTTTTTAGTCACTAGAATAAATCCTTTCTAGATGAACAACTGGCGGAATATATTGTAGCAGGCTGTCTCAGTCCGTTTGCCCAGTAGACACAGACATCCCGGATATTGTCAGTATCAGTTGCACTAGGTGGACATGTCATCTGGAAGACACAAAACATGTTAAATAAACACTTTAATAAATGTTTTAATTTCTAAACCCAGGCTCTGATCTTCTCAAAATTCAGATGATGTGAAGTAATCTTGCAGATGCAGCACTACTTCTGTTGTTAAGCACAGTGTCTGTACTCTCAAATGTTAAAAACTCCCTCATAATCTTATGCCTATCTATTCTAAGTTTCAAAATCACTTAAAACTTTAGACCAGTATTGGTTGTGGCTATCTGCAATATGAACAAGTCTAAGAGATTCATCTTGGTATGTCATATGGTGCATGGAAATTTCCTGAAAAAAAACCCCTTGATACTGGTCGTTTCATATGGACAAGTGAATTGTACGATTTATTTTCTTAGAGGTGAGAAGATTGTTCTTAAAAGCAGAAAATGACTCTCATTTTTCATCTTTGCCAAAACTTTGGGTTTTGTTTTGCTGAAACTATATTCTTTACACTGGAAATTGTTTTGATTAATCAATCAACTTGAAATAATATGTAGAATGGAAAGCAGAAAATTTCTAAAAGTGTTGACATGTCTTGTTTAAAAAATATTTTCTTTTTAAATAACAGATTTTTAGCTTGAAATACTGGCAAATTTATCTCAAAAAAAAAAAAAAAATCAAAATGATAAGATCAAGATTGCAAAATGAAATATTTTAGCTGTCCCCAGCTGAGCCTGTTGAGAAATTCCTGACTGTGTGTTTAAAATTCTTTGGAAGTAAGAAAAGTAGCATATTGGTCGGGGGGGAAAAGAAATAAATTCCTATCCAGTTCTTGCAGTTCCCCTGTAACAAGATGATCCAGTACTGTTGAGATCTGTGGGAAGGAAATAGCCACCTAGACCTGGGAAGTGAAGCAGCTGCCTATTGCAGGAGTGGTAAACATCAATGCACTCATTTACGTGTAGACGTATGACATAATTTAGGCATACTGCTATCCTGAAGTACACACTTAAAACAACTTCCAAGTGTTAGTGTAAACACTGATTTGGTATTTCAAGTGCATGACACAGTGTTCTTGTAGAGATGCTGACAGTGAAAGGGGCTGCACGTTCTAGCATATAGTATCTAAATAGAATTGCAAATCAGAATTACTCAGTACTCCTGATTTTGGTCCTCTTAACAAACTGAAAATCAAAATAAAAGCAGGCTTGACTTTTTTCGCTTTGTGTTCCAGATGTTTCTTGTGTTTTTAGAACTTGAATGTAGGCAAATTCCTATAGAAAATGCAATCAAAATAAGAACTATTTGTAATCTGAATCTGAAAAATACTTATGTTTTTCAAACATTTCTCGTATATTTTGAAATAAAAATTAACAGCTCACTTTCACATGAATATATCTCTTCTCTCCTCTCAAGTTAAGAGTGTCCAAAAAAAAAAAAAAAAAATACTGGATTTTCTCACATCCATTCTCTTTCCTTCTCTTAACAAGAATGTACTGTAGTATTAAAAGTCACATATCATAGAGGAATTGCTTACCATAACTCACCAGGCTTCCTATATTTAATTAAATTTGTGTGTTGATTGACCTCGCAGAAATTTGCTTCCTGACTTAAAAAAATGGTACCATTGTATAAGGTAAGCAGAAAAATTTCTGCAATAATTTGGACATCTAATTATGGCGTTTGAGTGAAAGACTTTGAAGTAAGTAGAAATATTTTCTTTGTCTGTTCATCTTTTGATGTTAGCTTAAAATATCTTCCATGAAATACAAACTTTTTTTAAGGAGGCTAGAAATATAGTGTTTAATGCTCAGTGAAGCAGAATGGGATCAAACCTCCTTAAACGCCTCATGATCAGCTGTTAGGAAATTTTAATAGAACATCATATGTCCAACTGGCTCAAAAAAGTTGCAGTGATCTAATCTTTACTCTGACTTTAGTTTGGATCATAGGTTCCACAAACATTGATTTCACTGGTAAACAAGAAAGCTTAACTGTGTGTTCAAATTTTTGTCAGGAGATTCTCATCTGAGGATGAGACAAACCTCAGTGAGATGTCCCAGTTGCATGTGGAGCTTTGACAGCATATTTCTTTGGACCATGGGACAAGAAAGTGCCATTAACATAAATGCTGTCAGATGCTGCATTGAATCTGTGTTGACTGTGTTGATTGCTGACATCTCATTTTCTCCATCTCTCAGGGGGTGGAGGGGAAGTGTGTTGTCTTGAGTGTTGAGCCTGCTTAAAAATAGCTTCTGAAATGATCATTTTGCAGCCCAGCTTTTCTGATAGGTGTCATAGTTTGCTGTTGCTAAGTCCCAGTACGACCACTTATTCTAACACTGGGTGCTTCATATGCTAACATTCAGAAATCATGGATACCACACTTATGCACTGCTGCTTGATTTAGAATCTTAGAATGGTTTAGGTTGGAAGGGATCTTTAAAGATCATCTAGTTCCATCCTCCCTGCCATGGGCAGGGACACCTTCTACTCCACCTGGTTGTTCAAAGCCTCATCCCAATTGTCCTTGAACATGTCCAATGGAACATTCACTGCTTCTCTGGGCAACCTGTTCCTGTCCTTCACCACCTTCAAAGTAAAGAATTTCTTCCTCATATCTAATCTAAACCCATCTTCTTTCATTTTAAAGCCACTTCTTTTTGTCTTAAAAATACATGCCCTTGAAAACTGGCCCTCTCCATCTTTTTTGTAGGCTGCTCCCACCATAACTTGTAAATAAAATAATATTACAAAGTACCTTGATGATGGTTTTTAAAAAAACCCAACCTTAGAATTCATGCAATTACTGGTGGTATATTTAGCAATGATGTTAGAACAATTGTAGAGAAGGGACTTAGGAAAAGGTGAAGTTCTTTTAAAAACACAACAGACTGACTTGAAGAAAAGTTTGTGAGACCCAAAAAAAGAATTGAGAAAAGTGAGAAAAGAATTGCTTCAAACCAGTGGCCTTTGGGAATATGCTGTAGTTCACTGAGCTGGACCAAATTATCTAACAAATATATTCAATAACTTGTTGTGACTAAGGGCAAAACAGAATGTTTACAAGGAGTGAGTTTCTT
>VXBB01003581.1:60226-98210 GCA_013399915.1 Illadopsis cleaveri | reverse complement strand
AAAGAATTTCTTCCTCATAGCTAATCTAAACCCACTCACCCTCTTTAATTTTAAAGCCATTTCTTTTTTGTCTTAAAACTACGTGCCCTTGAAAACTGGCCCTCTCCATCTCTTTTGTAGGCTGCTCCCACCATAACTTGTAAATAAAATAATCTTACAAAGTACCTTGATGATGATTTTTAAAAAAACCCAACCTTAGAATTCATGCAATAACCGGTGATATATTTAGCAATGACATTAGAACAATTGTAGAGAAGGGACTTAGAAAAAGGTGAAGTTCTTTCAAAAACAGAACAGACTGACTTGAAGAAAAGTTTGTGAGACCCAAAAAAAGAATTGAGAAAAGTGAGAAAAGAATTGCTTCAAACCAGTGGCCTTTGGGAATATGCTGTAGTTCACTGAGCTGGACCAAATTATCTAACAAATATATTCAATAACTTGTTGTGACTAAGGGCAAAACAGAATGTTTACAAGGAGTGAGTTTCTTGAAAAATAGCATTTGGCTTAAATTGAGGAAACATGCAAGGTGCTGCTAAAAACAGAAAACACAAATAAGAAAGCAAGTTATTGTCCCTAGCTTTCACAAAAGTCAGAGTCCCGCTTAACTGAAGGTATTGAAATTCGAGCTTCCCATTTTATTCCTTGGTAAGCTTAGATGAAAGCTTTGGTACACCATCAATTATGGTAACTTTAATGCTTTTAAAAAATTTGACTCTCACTTCAGGATACAGACTCCAGTAAGTCACATCCATCGTATCTTTTATTTCTAAAAGTAATCAATATTCATTCCATTGAAGACCAAATTTGGCCCTCTAAGTTTCTCTGTGGTGCCCCTGTGAACCACTGTGCAAGAGATATTTGTAGTCAGAGGTTTGTCTTCCACTGGAGTCCAGATGAATTCGGTCTGCCATTATAATTTGGAAAAAAAACAATTCTTGTCCTTTCTATTCTAAGTTATCCATCTAGCACTGCTGATAATGACAAAGGAAAGAAAAAAAATCAGCCACCATTTTCATCTCAACCACATTGCATTATGCCTTCAGGCTGAGTTTTACCCTACTGTAGGATAAACAATATTATAGCTATGCTGGGATTTTGCTGTAGCTATTGATATTTCTGTTTAAAGATCTCAGTGGTTAATTGTGGCAATATAAAACACCAAAATAGTTGCATAAGAGTAAGCTTGTGTCCTTGGTGAAGTTAATACATTGTCTTGATTAATCAGATTTCTTTATGTTGTTTCATGGGACATCAGAGCACAAGAGAATAGTGTGAAATTGTTTAATTCCACAGACAAGCAAAGTGCTAAATCAGAGGCAAGTCCCCAAATGGTATTTAAATAGAGTGACAAAATAATTCCCCTCTAAAGGTCTACGTTATTATAGAAAGTGCTGGCTACTTGTTTGCTGCCATCTGTAAGTGAGAATTGTTTCATCAGGTTTCTGAGTATATTTTGCTATTGGCCAAAGCATGTGCATGTTTTCAGCAATTTGTTTTCTGTCTCTAAACTATGTTTACCAAGGCACTCATCCCTAGAAAAACAGATAATCATACAAAGGACTATTTACAATGACTACCCACATTTCTTGAGCTTTTTATACTAATTTCAACAGAATCATCTGAAATGTCCCTTACTTGATGAATTGACAACCAGTCACCCCAACTATTATGTTGATGTCCCCATGATGAACACTGTACTTGTCAACAAGCCAACCTGTTATTCCAAGAGATTTCCACCTTTTTTGAGCTATGAAAAAAAATTATTGACCAGGATCTTACCTGCTTGGCCTCTACCTCATCCTTCTGTACACAGTTTGTAAAGTTTCAGTCTATCTTTTCTATCTTCTGTCTGCATTTTTTTCTTGGAAATGGGGGTAGAATTCTATTCCTTCTCCCCAAAGTCAGTGTTACTTTTAATGGACTTTAATGAGTTTCTTTGAACTTCATCATTACTGCAGATCTATAAATAGTAAAAAAAAACCACCCAGGACACTGATCTTTAAGGATGGTGAACTATGAGTAAACCAGGTAACCCAAAACAGCTTTTCTGTGACAGGCTTTCAACAGAGTGCTTTGCAGTTTCCCCATGTTACCCTTTGCAGTGCAGTAGATAATAAGTTCATAATTTGATACAAATACATCCTATGTCAATAAACATTTCAAAGGCTTTTTTCTTTCTCTTTTTTTTTTTTTGTGTCCTGGTGAAACAGAAATTGTAGAGCCGTTGCCATTCAGTGTCTTCTACTTGTTTTTCCCTGACTTGATGTAACTCATGTACTGTAAGAACCCTCTCTGCTATTGCCAGGCAAAAGTGTGTTCATAATTTTTTAAGCATTCATGGGTAAGGTAAGGGCACAAAATTTCTTTTTTTTCCCCTCATAAATTAAAAAATTGAAACCACACCACTCATTGGCCACATGAAAAAAACTGTGGCTGACTTACATCCTCATGTGAGATTGCAGATGTGGGTGTGTTAAGTACTGGAGGAAGAGATAGTAGTGTTGAGGAAATGGCACTAGCAACTTGCTTTGGGGATGAAATGGAGCAAAAAAAGATACTCAGTATCATCTGTGTAGTGTCTGGGCAAGGAATATTGAATAGGACACAGAGAAGGATACACAGCTCACATACGTCAGGAAAGGAGTCATGCTACAGGTTGTTCTAGAGACAATTGTGATCGCATTAGCAGTGCTGAGCTTGACATTAAATGTCATGTTCAATTCCAGCTTATTTAAGGTGATGCCTCTGGCTGTAAGAGTGGTGAAAAGGCAGATGAATGTTTTATCTAATAACTACTCGGTGATCTGTGGGAGTTTGGCCAAACATTGATGAAAGGAATAGAGAAAAATGCATCTACAATGTTGTGTTATTGAGCAGTGCTTTTCTATGTGAAGATTTAATTTAAGTTTTCTCTCTTTGCCTATATCTTATTATTGCAGAAAGATGTAGGCTTACAGCTGTTGTTTCCAATCAAAAGATTCTTTCTGTGTCTGCTTCAGCACAAATCATGTGTGTCCTGTATCACTGGGCTCTGCAGAACCATTGTGCTAACATGCAATTTGACACCTAGTATTTTTTTCCATCGGTTTATGGGATTTAGCCACTCCAGATTGCTCAAAAAATATTGTTTTCTTGGATAGGTCCAAGACAGAAATAAGGCTAATAATCTGATTTTCCAATTAACATTGAAGTCCTTATTAATGAATTGTGGATTAGATACCTACATGTACAGCAGATGTCTCTAGCATGTCCAGAAGTCTCTTACAAGTTTCTGCTACAAAATTGAACATGTAAAACTCCTAGACAAACACGAGAAATTCTTTGAATTATACTTGGAAAAATGTTGCAATAGAAATGGAAAAACTTTTCTGCAAACAAGAGTTATAGACTAGCCCTAAAAACCATCTTCAGTATGGTTCCATGTTTGATGCTCAACTGCTTTTATGACAAACTAAAGCAAGATAACTCACTGTTTCTCTCCAGTTCCTATTGAAACAGGGAATAAGTGGCAGTATAAGGTGTGAGTGCATTCTAAAGCTTCTTCAAAAAACATTTTTGAATAGTAATTTTTGAGTCTCTGGCACTGGTGGTCAGGCAAAATTGCTGCATGATATGTCATCCCACCTGAGACTCTATTATGGGCCTGGGCAGTCAAGCATCTTCATGAATGCCTGAGTATGATTTGGAATTAGGCAGTCATATATCAGCAACATGAAATTAGGTACATCATTATTACCATTTCCACTGATAAAAGAGTCAAATTCAAGAAAAGGCTTCATTATACTGTACTGGGTAGACAGAGAACAAAGGTGTTCCCTCCCCAAAAGAACTCCCAATCAGAGCTTAGATAAAATATGTTAAGTGACTAGATAGGAAAGAGGAAAAGGGTTGGAGTTCCATTGGTACCATGTGAGGAATTTGTGATTACTGATAGCAGTGCTCTCTGTGGCAATGGGTGCTAATCACCTGACTGATGCCAGAGTTAGTGGCCTGTCAGGGCTATGGGAAAGGCAGATTATAAATTGGTTTAAATTAATAAGATGGAACTAAACATATGTGTGAATGTATACAAATTGAAAATGCTCTGGGAGTTATTTATTGGGAAACATTATTGTGCAAAGCATCTCTAGGGAAAGATCAGGGGAATATAGCAGGGAAGCTTCACATGTTGAACGATTCTTGGGTGCTCTGATGTAAGAAAAAAAAAATGGTGCTGTGTAGTGACAGGATTAGAGGTAAAATGGAAAGGTAAGCATGAAAAAAGGCTATATGAGAGAGAGTTGAAAAAATGTCCATATTTATGTGCCATAAGGTCAAGGGATCAGGATTGACGAACTCAGTGATCAAGAGAGATGAAACAAAAGAACTTCAATGAGGGTTTTACTTCTCTATACAGGTGCAAATGACCATATCTTCAGTAAAATACAAAAGAAAACAAATGGAGTGTGCTTTGTCAGGTCAGCACATTCCTGTTCATAGGATTTATGTGTAAATATTCTTTAATTGCAGCCAAAATCTGCAGTGGAAAAAAAAAATGGTTTTAGTGAAATGTTCATCAAGAACGCAAAAATATGTGGCAAAACCCCAAAGATTTAAAGTGGGATGAGATAAAGATGCTGTCCTGCCTGATTTGAAGTGATCTGGGGTGAAAATGTATGACCAAATTCAGGTGGAGCTGGACTTGACCATAGTTCTGACACGCTATGCCTGTGTTCTTATCAGACCACAAAATCCTGATAACCTTAATTCTTCATTTGTATGGAAGTGTTTGAAAAGCTCTAGCATTTGTTATTAAAATGTTAAAACATTTTGCTGCTATGAATGCTCAGTTAGAGGTGACATCTAGATTGTGATGGATAATTTTCTATATCCTTTATTCACACCTGATTGCTACCAAATTTCTCTGTCTTAGCTTCATGATCTAAATTAGACATAGACTATGAACTCATTTTTAGGGAGGCAAACAAAGCAGATTCGTCAGTTCTAGTTGGAATTCAGCTGTGTGTGAAGCTGTTGTGGTTCTATTTTAGTTCTAGCTGATAACAGTTCATATATTTGATTTAAATAGATTTGAGTTTGATCACTGTAGTAAATACACCATTGACTAAAGAGTTGCATAATGATCATAGGACTAAAAATGTGGCTTCATCTTGGGACAGATTATTGCTCCCTAGTTAACCTGCTGGAGCCTGGTTACCATTGGGGTTTCCAATGCTGCACCGTCACTTCTCTGCAAGTTTCTCAGACTTCCTGAGGGTTCAACAGGAGGTATTGCACCGTGTTGCACTAAGATAAGAGGGGTTCCCCCATTGGTGCCCAGAAACTGAGGGTGAGGGTGGATAAACTAAGACCCACTAAGAGCCTGTCTTTCTCTCCTTCTAAGTCCTGTACAGATATGTATAAACCAGAAGTATGAGATGCATATGTAAATATGGTCACAATACGTTTGCAAGTGACCTCCTGATCAGTGGAGTTTATGAAATTCTTTCAGAGAAGAGCCCTTGCAGGCACTTATGGAATGTTGTAAGTTATCTAGCTCTTCACTCTGAGATACAGGAATGACGAGTATCAAAAACACTTCAGTGGAGTTCACTTTAACAATGAGGAGTCTTGATAGTAAAGATGACTTCAAAATAATTGCCAGAATAGCATGACATGGTAAATATTTACATGCAGCAAAGATGGAGAGACACTATTTGCAAGAGCATGGAGTGACAGGGCAAGGAGGAATGGTTTTAAGCTGGAAGAGAGTAGGTTTAGATTAGGTATTAGGAAAAAATTCTTTATTGAGGGTGATGAGGCACTGAAACCAGTTGTCTCGAGAAGTTGTGAATGCCCCATGATTGGAAGTGTTCAAGGACTGATTGGATGGGACTCTGAGCAACTTGGTCTCGTGAAAGGTGTCCCTGCTTATGGGAGGGAAAGAGTTGGAACAAATTGGCCTTTAAGGTCCCTTACAATCCAAGTCATTCTATTATTATGATTCTTGTCTATTTACACTAATCACATCCTAGTGTTATTCTTCCAACAGCAGATGAATTAAGTGTGAATTTCATTAAGATTTATATTTACTCATAGGAATTTTTGTCTGATATTGTGTTTGTATTGAGAATCAGAATGCTTTGCTGAAGAGTGGTTTGAGTGATTTTCAGAGTTTTTTTGCCTCAGTAAGATAGAGAAGCAGTACTATTAACTTCACTGTGGAATAATGGGAGCTAGGTAAGCATGCTTTGTGTCACCACATGTTGAATACCTTTATCTGGAGAATTACTCAAATTTGTAGTCTAGAGAGTTAGTTCTAAGCTTGATTAAATACACTATTGCTTCATTTTATTAGTGTAATGTCCTCATTTCATGGATATGCATTTTTGCTTAATGGCTATGTAATACACCACCAATAGTCCTTAATGTGTGATAATATTTCTCAGATTCTAAAGTCTGAACATTTTTTTTTCTTTTATTCAGCAAACTTTAAAAAAAAAAAAGTTATTTTCATTTCTTCATATTGAAAGGAGTTAATATTCAGGGGTATATCCTTGCCATCAATTTTAGATTACTCAGGCATCTAATTAATAGACTCTAATGTGACTCAAAGTATTAAAATTTAAGTTCTAATGTAGTCCCTGGAATCAGTTAAGTGTATCCAAAAGTTGATTTAGAATATTTAAATTATGTCAGAAGAAAAAATATAGTATCTGACTTGCATAAGATAAAGTACTTTTATGTGAAGGTACTCACACTTCAAAACTGGGTAGTATTTCACTTATATTCTTAAGCCAATCCTTAATGTCAATCTTAAGCAAACAAATACATTGTATTTTCAAGAAGTGATTCTGTTTTTTAAGTCTAAGAATCCAATAAACAAGCAATTTCCAAAGCAATTGAAAGTATTTCCTTTTAAATAGGGTTTTTTTGTATTTGGAAAGCTGTACATGATCTTGATTTTTACATTTCTACATTTCATCTATGGTAAGAGTATGCTAATATATGATCCACTAGCAAGTTTTTCAAAAGCAAAAATACTGCATTAATCCAAGTACATTATCTTCTACAACAACATTTAATAAATGCAACTACATTAAAAATAACCCCCCAAAAAACCCCAAAATATTTTTATCATGATTAAGAGTTATGATATTAAGAAGAAAAAGGATTTAGGTAGTCTCCAATACCTTTTGCAGAACACTTAATAACCATCAATATTTTAATAAAGTATAAAGGCCTGAAGGAGCTTAAAGAAAAGTATTTTCCAGTTGAAAATATTTTGCATATTTGACTGTGATAAAATTGGAGAGAGAGAAAAAAAATAAAAAACTTTGATTATATTATTCTTTGTATTCTATATTAATGGTTTGAAAATCCATACTAGAAAACACAATAAGTGCACAAGTTAAAGCATGATAACAATGATAAAAAGTACATTATTTAAGATTCTGCATCATAAAAAAATGTATATTCTAGTCAACAGTCATTTTTTGACACATCGTATTTCCCAGTAGGTGACAGAAAACAAAAACATCTTGTGATGGAAGGAAACAGAGTATCTAAATAACACAAACTGATAAAGAAAATCTCTCCAGGAAAACACTTCACAATTGCATAATAAATTGTATGCTAAGCAAGAAATGTGAAAATAATTTGCAGTGAGCTAATATTACAGGAGTAAAGCCATAAGTATTTGCATAACAAATATGTTCATGAAATGTGAAGTTTTCTTGCAATAGTTTTTGGAAATAGCTTGTTTTTGTAAATAGTTTTATTTTTGATGTGTTTCTCAATTTCATCTCATCTATACATGGAAATTGCAATAGATGGATCTATAGCAGGAGAACACCAGTGTTACTGTCATCACAATTGTACCCTCTGACATGAAGTATTGAATTAGTACTGAGATGAAAAAATTATTGTTATTCTTGCTTTGAACCTAAGGTAAAGTAGTCTAAAATAGCTTGGAAATGTTGACAGAAAGTGGTGGTGACAAACTTCTGATTTCTGAATCTGTTCCAACACTTAAAATCAAATAGATATGTGTGGCATTGGAGATTGACAAAAGTAAGGTCATTGCATTTGTATTAATTGGAAACCAAATGAACTCAGTGTGATGTTGAGCCCAGACTGCTGTCAGTGTATATTGACTGTCAGGAAGGCTTGTTGTCTTAGAATGAGTATCACATTAATTCCATTTTCATAGCTCCTATGTGGGAAGAATGAGACACTTTTTTATAATCGTTGGTGTTTCTAGAAAGAGTTTTATAATGCTTCTGACATTCATGTGTGAAAAACAATGCCTAGAACAGGGCTGTAAGTGGGAGGAAGGGGGTTGAAGTGAAAGAACTGTGAACAGTGTCATGCTCTTAGGTCTGATGTCTCACAGATGATGTAGCCTCTGTGAGAAGGCAGGATATTCCAGGTCAGACAGCACACCTGGTCTAACCTGCCCCCGAGTTCCCTCAAGGAGAGAAGGAATGTCTTGCCACTTAATGGGTTCACATGATCATACTCAAAACAATTTTATTTTTTTTTTAAGATGGAGGAGGTATGATTGCTGCTCACCAATCCAGTTAATATTCTCAATATATAGAGGAAAAAACCTCTTTGGCCCACAGCTATGTCTGTGAATCATTCATATTTGATGGCTTAACCTTTGCCTCTAGTTGCACTTCTTCCTAAAATGGTGATTGCGAGACTTGGCAATATTCTTTGACTGTAACTCACTGGAAAATTATAATACTCCTGACTCTTCTAGCATGTTTTAATATAGTCTGAGATGCTTACCTACCACCATGTCAGCCTCCAGCTGAGTCACTGAACAGAATGATCTACGATTCCATGACTTTTTCGCAAGCTTCCAGTCACATCTACAAGACAGTTTGTAGTGAAATCAAGAATCCCTGGATGTCTTGATTTAGCTTTTAAGTGCTCAATACTTAACTGTCATCGTTTCCTTAAATAGCAAGGCTTAGCAGCTCTGGAAATGAGACTACATACATGTAGGTACCAGAGTGTTTAGATAGCCTGAATTCTAGGTAGAGGTAGGACAATTTTTTTAATCTAAATTGGTAAACAATGCTGAGAGGTACCTACAGATGTGGTGATTATCAGTCACTTCTAAAATGAAAATATTTTGTTAAAATACAAACTGAAATCGAACTGTAGTGCAAAAACACTGGGTGAGATAAGTCAAGATATTTTGTCTAAGATGCTGTGGTACATAATGATAACAGGAACACCTCCTCATAAAGTCTATTCTCATGTGGCCAGCACTTTCATATCTGCATGTTTATTCTTTGTCAGTAGATCGTGTCAGGGAAGGGCTCACAAGATCTCAGGTAAGACTTGCCCCTTCCCCACCCCCCTTGTTAATGGCTAAATCAATTAATGAAGTAATTGTGTGGATTGAGAAATATTCTCAATTAATGATTTAGAGCTTTTTTCTTTATTTCTTTGCTCTGAACAGCATCTTGTTCTGCAAAATTTATGTGTTCAGACCGAGGTTATTTGGAAGGAAACAGACTTGCAAAGAAACATTCAGGTGAAATAATTGTAGTTTTTTAAGCAAAACTGTGCAAAAATGTTGAAGACCATATGAGGCTGAGGCAGAAATTGTGTTATTTAGTGAGAAATTAATACAAAGATTACAGAAAAAAGGCAGAAGATTTTTTCCTCCTGATGAAATAGAAGGAATAATTTAGGATATGCTGAATGCTTTCTCAACGTGCAAAGATATGAATAGTTTCATTGGAAGTCTGTCTGAATCTTTGAGGGTTTTGAAGAAGTGTCTGTCTTTGGTACTATTTTGTTAACCTTTCTGCAGTGTTGATGTCATTCCCACAATATGTTTGCTCCCAGTGCACATATGAAACTGTTACATGACTAAGAACCAGGACGCTGATTCCACTTGGTTCAGTGTGCTCAGGGAGGGGGTGGGGGAGCATATTTCCTACAGAACCTCAGCAGCGTGATTTTAAAACATTATACAATGCAACTTGTGAACATATACAGGATATATATATACCCTGTACACAGGAATAATACTACTAAAATCAACACTGCTGCATAATCCGAGCTCCAGACTGTTCTTAGTACTAAAATCTGTCCTTTCACACAGACTATGCTTAAGACTGAAATTAGATTACTTCAAACCTGATCATTAATTGTATTTGGGGACCTAAGAATTCTTTTAGAAATCAGTGTAAGAAAGACCTTTGATAAGTAGAAACAGTTTTGTTGTTTTTTGTTGTTTTTTTTTTAATCCTAATTTAGTGCTGCAAAAGCAGACAGCTTTGCTAGAGGATGCACAGCATTTGGTTTGTGTACTTGGGGTGAGCATTTGGAATTACCACTCTTACTTCCTTTAAATATGAACATGTATATGCCAGATCAGCCCTGTAGATTTTTCTTGAGTGAGCAATGCTGGCAGGTGACTGCTTTGCCCTTCAGGCTGCACTCTGGGCCTCCCTTCACAACCCATCCATGCATTCTGTGATGTCTCTGACATTTAAGATTAAGTACATGTTTAAGCATGATGCTGGGTCTGAGCTCCAGTGCAGTGCCAGCACTCTGTGCAGCAGAGCACAGTGAAATGCTCTGCTGTAGAACCTGCTGAGAGGAAGAGAGGTGTGGTCAACACAGTAACAGGGATGTTATCCTTTGATTTTCTTTTCCAGGTGAAGCCTCACCTGTGCTGAATGTCTGGGCAGCAGTACACCTGTGTGCCCTCCTGGGATGCAGGCCATGAGCATTTTACTAAAGTCCAAATCATGATTAGACTATATATAGATGTTAAGATGTTGCTTGGGAGTTCAGGAATTGTAATTGTCTATTTGAAATTTGCATATTGTGTTTGTTGTGTGCTTTTTATAGTTGTATCCTATTCTTTTCTCATTCATGTTCCAGATTCCATCAAAAGTGTGTGTATGAGGCAGGGAGGTGTACAAATTTTTTTTAAAATAGCTAAGATGGGAAGGTAGGTGGGGAGATAATGTGTTAACAGGGTTTGTTGCTGTGTTGTTTTTGCTTTCCCACTTGTAGAACACAACTTCCCTGTGTGTCGCATCCAGATAATTCAGCTGGCTGTAATTACCTCACACCACTTGCTGCCTTCAGACTGGAAGACACACCATGATTCAAATTAAGACTCTGTACCTTTGGTTGTGGTATTTCTTTGGTACAACATAAGCATCAGTAGGGGAGTTCTAAAGACTGCTTTGCACCTAGGATGAAATATAAGTTTAAGGCAAGTGATGCAGAGAGGCTCATTTTCATGTAATAGCCAGATAAAAACTGAAAGGAATACGAGGGTGATTTAAAAATGACTTTCCTAGATAAAAACACCTTTGTGGCAACTTCCATGCTCCAGGGAATGCAATGAGATGTATGGCATGGGGAGAATGTCTGAGAAAGCAATGTTCCTCCAAATACTTTGAGATTGCATATCTCTTCTGGGCTGGCTCCTTCTCCATGTATTTGTTTCTTGCCTATTAAAAGTCCTATGAGCAGTGCGATGTCGGAAGTCACCTGCATCTTATCTCAATATCCAAATTCAGAAAGAATACATTTAGTGTCTTTAATGAATGGTTACCTTAAAAAAAAAAAAAAAAAAAAAAAGGGCATACTTGAGTAGTTATGTAAAAACATAGATGAAGATGAAACCTGTGATGCTGTGGACATAGAACTTAAAGGCTGTGTGAAGGTACTTAAAGGGAATGAAGGTACTAAGTCAAGTTTTGGAACCTTCTCCAGCTCTGGACTAAATTTGTGGTTTGCAAAGCATGTGTCTCTTCTGTAGTGATGGATTTGTAGTTTGTTTAAGCTCCATATATCAAAGACAAAGAATAATAAAAAGAGAAAAAAAAAAGAAAAACTATCTATTTCCTTATTGTAAATCTGGTAACTAGTTTCCCTTTACTGTGTGAATGTTAGAGGTAAGATGTGTGCAAAGAGATGTGAATATCAGCAAAAAGTCAATGCAAATATATCCATAGACTGAAATCCCACACAGATCTATTCCAGCTTCTCTAATCCTTTAGGTAAAACAGATGAGATGGTGCATGTTTTGTTTGACCAATATATCTGTGTTTTGTGGACAATAAACATTTCAGGGTAGGGTCTATTTTCTCATAGTGAAAAGCCTTCTCTAATACTTTTGAATAGTACTTTTCCAATATATCTTGTCTCATATATATATTAGAGATTACTTTTAAAGTTACAGCTAGAGAAACATAGCAAGGAGTAAAAGGCTATTAAAAGCCAAAATTAATAAAGTCTGCAGCCACACACTGTGGGAAGTTGCTACATTTATAAGAAATTAACTACTCCTTTTCCATGAATTGCATGGGGGCAGAATTCACAGCCTATGTTGTGTTGTGCATAATATTTCCTGCTTTCAGTCACTTCTGTGTGTGACTTAAAATGGAAGATCATAATGAATAACAAATAACGTCCATGCTATATGTGCTATTCTGTAGTTTAAAAGTCTTTTTTCCTCTTTTGGTTGTCCAAAAGGTCATTTGGTCAGTTTTAGTAAATGTGGTTGATAAATAATCATGACCCAACTGCCACAGGTTTAAAGGATTACTTGTTTCTCAAGCAATATAATAAGCTATTACACAAAAGGTTTTACTTGGAAAGACAAGTTATTGACAGGAAAATTCATGCATAAAACAAGAAGTTATGTTTATTTGGCAAATTTTGTTTTTATAATTAAGCCATCTGGTGTATCTAGTGAGATTATACAAATATCAGTATATAGTTGTCCTAGAAACACATGTTTACAGAATACCTGTGGTGCTTATTACTAGAAAGAAATGAAGATCCAGCAGAAAAAGTCTAGAAGAAATGATTTCCAGAGTCGAAGTAATGCTCTGAAATTAATAGGTAACAAAAAGTATCTGTTCAGTGGGACAGCTACAGGTGGTTTGACTGTAAACCAAGGAAGGTAGTGAGTGACTGCACCTCCTCTGTGAATGACCTATAAATCATTCAGCTACACATAGCTGGCTAAAACACCAAACTTGTCCCCCTTAGGTATTTGAGTCTGTGCCAGTTGTTTTGATAAAAAAGAATTGTTTCAGGGTAGTATTGAGTTCTAATGCAAGGGTGAAACTAGCAAACAGCAAACCACACGTCATACTGAGAAGTCTAGGATGCCAGTTAAATGATATGAAGAGAACAGAACAAAAACAATTTATATTTGCATAGTAATTTCAATGTTTAAAAAATGTTACTTGTAATATTCAGGTAAAATAGATATTACTAATAATTTCATTCTTTTCTACAAGAAAAGTTTCTGAACCTGGAAGTGCTGGTATCTTTGGGAGCTGGATTTAGATCACACTTAATCCAAATTTTCTTTTCCCTAAATATTTTGTTATAATGTATAACAAGGAAAATGAATGCAAATAGAGTATTTAATAGTGCAAACCCCAAATTCTTTACTACCTTGCATTTGTAGCTAGCTTGCATGTACATTTCATTTTTTCTAGATGTGATGATTATAGCAGTTTGAAAAAAAAGGTCTGAAATTTCTATGGCGAAGAATCAGACCTCATTTGCTTATTGATATAAATAGTTAGTTTGAAGATAAGCTTCAAAACTCAAACTTTGCCATAAGGTCAAAACAAAGCTCTTTGTATCTGCGATATTTAATTAGGTGTGATAATTCTTCTTATATTCTATAGAATAACACACAATCTTGGGGAATTTATGTGGGTGTTCTTAGATTGCTGACATTCTACAAAGGCTCATTATTTAAATGAACTTTCTGAATGGAAGATTTGAACTATGACCACTGTGCTTTCACAAGGTATTTTGTACCTGATATTGAACTTGGTGTTGTTCTAATGAGAAATTATATGGAACAGTTTGAAGATAATTTTTTTTTAATTATTTTAATCTAACATTTAAGAATTATAATGTTTCACTTTTCATCTGAGAAATTATAGAACCACATAATCATAAAAGGCTTTGGGTTGACAAGGACCTTAATGATATCTAGTTCCAATGCCCCTGCCATGGATAGGGACATCTTCCACTGCACCTGGTTGTTCAAAGCTTCATCCAACCTGGCGTTGAACATTATCAGGAATAGGACATCTACAAGTTTCTAGACAATGTTCCAGAGCCTTGCCACCCACACAGGAAAAAATTTCTTCCTACTGTCTCATCTAATCCTACTTTCCTTCAGTTTGAAGCCATTCCTCCTTGTCCTAACACTACATACCCTTATGAAAAGTCCCCCTCCGTCCTTCCTGTAGGCCCTCTTTAGGTACAGTAAAGCCATGCTGAGGTCTCCCAAGAGCCTTTTCTTCTTCAGGCTAAATAACTTCAACTCTCTTTGCCTGTCTTCATAGGAGAGGTGCTCCGTCCCTCTGGCCAACATCAGTGTGTCTGCTGGGCACACTTCAATAGGTCCATACCCTTCTTATGTTGGGAACACCAGAACTGGTTGCATTACTCCAGATGAGGTCTCACACAAGCAGAGTAGAAAGGAAGATCCATATCTCTTAATCTGTTGGCCACGCTGCTTTTGATGCAGTCCAGGATACCTTTGACTTTTTGAGCTGTGAGTGCTCATTTCTGGGTCATGTCCAGCCACGGACCTCATGTCCCTGAGGACCAAGTCCTCAGGGCTGCTCTTAATCTATTCTTGCCAGCCTGTACTGGGATCATCCTGATCCAGATGTGGGACCTCCCAGTCAGCCTTGTTGAACTTAATGAGGTTCATGTGGGCCCCCCTCTCAAGGCTCTTAATGTCCTTATGGATGGCATCCCTTCCTTCCAGTGTGTCAATTGCACCACACAGCTTGGTGTCATCATCAAACTTGCTG
Source organism: Illadopsis cleaveri (assembly GCA_013399915.1). Taxonomy (NCBI): domain Eukaryota; kingdom Metazoa; phylum Chordata; class Aves; order Passeriformes; family Timaliidae; genus Illadopsis; species Illadopsis cleaveri. Next base: position 83,382 of record VXBB01003581.1, on the reverse strand, counting down.
CGGATGTGCTCAGTGCCACTGTCCATGTCACCAACAAAAATACTAAACAGTGCTGGTCCCAATGCCAAGTCCAGAGGAACACTTCAGGAGCACATGGGGACCATCACTGATCTCCACTTGGACATCAGTCATTGACTCTAACTATGAGCTATTTGATATGATCAGCCATAAGCAGAAAAGAACTCACTTCAATACAATAATTTGAACGTTCAGGTCTTAGTACTTAAAAAAAATCCTTGCCAGAAGAAATCAGTTTTGTAAGCACAGTATTATAATGTGTCCTGTCATATGAGAGGGACAGTTAGTTTTTATCATTAAGGATATTTCAAAAGGAACATTGACCTCAGATACTTTAAGAACTTGAGGCTCAATAGCTGTTGCTCATCTTGAGGATTTAGCAGGTGGAAAATAGCGACTGCTTATGATCCTTATAGAATGATTTTGACCAGCAGTTTTTTCAAGTGATCTAGTATTAACCTCAGATTTCAGCCTCCTTCTGAGTCCTGATGACTGTATTTTGTATTCTTAAATTTTTCTGACACATCTCTATTGTTCTACTGAAATAGAAAAACACACAACAAAACACCTAACCTTCTTACTACCCTCTCCTCTGCCAAAAACCCCCAAACAATCCCCAAAACCTTAATCCTCTTTATTGTTCTCCCTTTTAGAAAATTATACTTTGACTTTCTATAAAAATACTTTTCTATACTAGGGTATACTTTTCTAAACTGAAGTCCTTTATAACAAAATTCCTTGTGATTCCTAAAGGGAGAAACAACTGTATAAATATAGGTTTAGGCCTTTACCAACTCTACATTAAAATAATATTCAAGTCTTTTGTTGTGTACTTCATTTGCCAACCTTCAACTTCCAGTTTTCCCACTTGAGGAATCTGTTCATTATGGCCCATCTGTTACAACTTCAGGAAGATAACATGTCTTGAACCAGAAGAGTCACTAGTGCATCATGTTTCTGATCTTTATGTGACTAGCATGCACATTTATTGTGGGACCTGCCACTGTCATTGAGAACTTACTTTGCTTTTTGCTTCCTGACTTGCTTATCTTTTTGGTGATATGTGTTTGATAAACTATGACCTTTTCCATATGCTAATGCAGTAAGTTCTGATTTACTTTCCTCTGAGAAGAGATCATTAAAGGACTTTGCACAGAAGATTTTACCTTATGCAGTTCTCTGTCATTTACTATACATTTGGAGCCAACTAATCAGTCCAGATAAAAAATTAAAATCATCCCCACAGCACTTCATGTTGATTTTTAATTATGAAGAGTGGCTTGTAAAACTGGGATTAGAACCAGCTTTCTCCAGTATCAGCAGGACAACTCTTTGCGCAGGAATTCCCAAACTGGTTTGTTTTCCACTTAACAGCCAGTGGAGTATGCTGTGTATGCCACAAAGGACTGTGTGCATGGCAGCCATCCTCAGCAGAGCATGCTGATTGTCAGGGCTGTAACAGCTGTGATATTTCTTCCAGCTGCTCGGAGAGCAGAACTTTCTGCAAATGAGTTGCCAGGAAACGCTTCAGCTGTGCACTCTTGATCCTGACTTCTTCCCACACCCAGCCATAGTATCACTAGTAGTTACATGTCCATTTTTGTCACTGATCCATTAGTATCATTTTCATGTCCAAGATGAATTCACACCACCTTGCGGAAATATTTTTTTGCCAGTAAAATGAGATTTGTAGTCCTTTACGTGATGTCTCATCTTTCAGTGACTTTCTGCTTTAGGAAATCTACCAACTTGGATGTTGCTAGAATATACCTTTATGAGATATTGTGAAAATCTTGTTTTAAGTATTTAGTTAAAGGTAGAGGGTGAGGGAAAAGATGTAAGATGTTTAGCACCAAGGAGACAGAAAGGTTTGTTCCAAATATTATGGTTCTTATCAGTGTAAATGGCAGCAGGGCTTGTCTTAAAAAAAAAAAAAAAAAGATAATAAAAGAATAATTTTTTTTATTTTCACACTTTGAGCTTCCGTGCAAGCTCTGGATGATGTCCATAATAGATTCCTGTTCTCTATAACCAAGAACAGAAATTTAAAATGGTTACTATTTGCAGAATTTCTTAGAATGGAAAAATTAAGAAAATCAGTCTTGAGTTAAATTTGATGGTTTGGGGTTTTTTATCATTGTCCAGTAAAATACTACAAACAAATTACTCTTTAAAAATACTAAAATGCTACTAACAATTTAGTAGTTAGAATAGACAATATTTCCTTTTTATGAATCTATTTGTTCAAGTAAACTCAAGAATTATGTCACAAAGCAGGTGATGTGTGTCTCCACCCTTTTGACAATCTTTGCTCTTCAAAGTGCTCTCAAGATGTGCAAGTTTAGGATATCTTTTCTTTGAAAGCAAATTGAAGATGAAGAATCTAGCTGAACATTTATGCACCATCAAGCCGCAGAACAGACATAAATTATCATATATTCATTAAGTAAATTAAACATGACACCTTCAGGGCTGTAACTTGAAAGCGCTACAATGGAAATGAGATAGATGCAATGCCAGTTAGTGGGAGAAAAGCAGCAAAAGCTCTACATAGAAATAAAATAATCTTCTCATATGACATAGAAGGTAGATGACTTCCCAAATCTATTAGAATCCTCTTAAGAAAAAAAAAATCCTTTTAAAAGATGTTCCACCTAACAGGAGATTAAGCATAAAGACTATCCAAAATTTATTTTAAAAACTTTGGTTATGGTTTCAGATCTATAGTTTGTTTTCTGAACTGTTACGCAAAGAGTATAACCATGGAAGTGCTGGTCAAGGCACTTGTAGCAAAAATGTAAATGCAATAGCAATTTCACAACTCTAGAAAAATTTGTCTCTGGGAGGTAATAGAAAAAAACCAAACCAAAACAAAAAACCCAATACTGTCCTTACCTAAGAAATAATTAAAAAGCTTGGAGGGATGGTAAATCAGCTACTTCCCTCCTTTTAAATTAACCATTTTAACAAGTTATATTGTTGCTCAAGTTATATTTCCAGTCTAGTCTTCTCTCTCAGATATTCTACCTGAAATCAGTTTCATATATTAATTTGCTTAACATGCAAACAAAAACCAATAATCTAGTTTAAAAAGTAAATTTCTGGGTTGCACAGACATTTCAGATTGCCAGCTGGTAAAAAGATGCTGTATTTATTGCTTTTAACTTTTTTTGTCCCTGTAGTTCTCAGAGGAGATCAATGCTGTTTGCTTGTTTGCCTCTTAATGTGTAGGGCAATATATATGAAATGGGCAACAAACTGGAAAAGGAGGTTTTTCTGCTAAAGCCTCAATGAACATGAAAGTGCCTCAGAAAAAACTAGGTTAAAATTTAGTTAAGATCCTAAGTAGATGTGTCTATGTGGCTGGGGATCTGCATCTAAATTGAGCTTTCTAGCTGAGATTTTACTTACTTGATTAACATGATGGTAGTCTATATACTTTTGAGAAATAATGTAGGGAGGGTCCTTAGGATTCTCCAGTAAATCCTATTTTACCAGCTGTTTAAACCTTGCTCAGAACTTTGCACTTAGATAATGCACTTAAAAGCACAAGTCTTCGTTGGAGTGCATGAGTCATAACAGCAGTACCTGCAGTTTAACTGGAGTTTAATTTCCAGCTGGTTTTTTAACTTATCACATACAGTGTGTTTTGTTATGGCAATCTAAATATGCTTTTTGAGTTTTTTTTTTTTTTTAAATTAATTTCTCCTCCTTTTCCTTAGTTGTGTCTTGGTGTGCTACAAGGTGCCCAAAAGCCTTGTTCACTTAAGGCATGACTATAAAACAAACACTCAAGTCCACTGTTGTATCTGACAGGCCTAGTTTTAATTAAGATACACATAAGCAGAGATGATGTGCTGTCTGGAGTCTCTTTTACACCCACAGCCTTTTAGACCATGTACCTGTGCCTGAAAATTCAGAAATTTAGTGACTCTGTCCCTGAGTGCCTGTAAAAGCAATGAACTTTAGAGTCTGTAGAACAGACAGGATTTTGAAAAGTCACAGGAGATTATTAGCCAGTGCTATTTTAAAATTTATTTCTCTTTTAGTTTGGGATGAAGGTTCTACTTGTAATGTAATTTAACAAGGCATAATGCTTTCTTCCTAACACATGTTGACAGAGTATGGGAAATTGAACAGGACTGGCAGAAATGGCAATAGGGATTTGTGTAAATTTTTCTGCAAACTTGTGTCAATGAAAACAAGATATATTTTAAATAAGTTTCCAAGGAACATAGCTAGCTGTTTTATCTGAAGATCTTTATTTTGGATTGAAAATTAGTTTGCTGTAAAAATAGATGTTAAATTACAGACTAACAAATTTGGTCAAATTATTGGTTGCTTTTTCTTTTAAGGGCAAGTATAGACTAGCTATTTCTGAGTTCACATGGCATTTCTAATAATCAGATCCTGGATATCACTTTGAACTTACTGAAGACATCATAAGAGAAATTTTGCATTCCTTATCATGTCTGCATTGGAAGACTTAATCATTAAAAATTATGAGCATCTATCAAGATTGGTATGGATTTAAATTCCAGCTGTAAAGTGCTGACATTGATGACCATAAAAGTTCACTGTTATCTTTGTGTATTTTTTTTTTTTTTCATATATGTTTCAGGACAGTTACACTTGCTTTGCCTGTGCCTCAGTAAAAACAGACTTGTAACTAGTTTGGTCAAGCTAAAGCCAGGTTAATGAAACTTCCTGAATCTATAGGATGGGTTGCAACCTGGATCAGCTACAGCTGCCTTCTTTTCAAAATGTGTCTCTGGGAGAAGGTAATGCAGCCATGGCCTTTCAAAGAACTGATGTATATTCAATTCTAAGATATTTAATTCAGATAAAGGACACCGGGATCTGTGCCTGTTAGATTTTAGATATATTTGGACATTTCCCAGGAGAGAAGTTACATGGCAGCTGAAAGAGTCATATTGATATGTCATAGCTATGACAGTTTAGGATGAAGTCTGTCTGTGCTTGCTATTAATTTCTCACATTCATTTTCATCATTTACCCTATGACTAATAACAAACCAGATTCAGTTAGTGATTCTTTGCAGATATTGAAATATGAAGCTATCATCTACATCTGCTTGAAATTATTCCAGAACACATCCTTAAGATTTATATGGTTTAGGAAGATCCTGGAATGTCTGGAGGTATAAGAACTTGACTTGTTTATCTTTTTCTCTGCTTCTAAAAGAAAAATTTGTGACGCAGAGCACTACATAACAAAACATGGTATAGTTTCCCAGATAGATGGAGGATGGCAAATGATCATGCATTTTTATCTAAACTACTCATTCACTGGAATTCTGGTGATTATATAAAATGACTGGCTCCAGGATAGATACAGATCATGGCTTCTTTTAAAGTAAGAGTGCTTTTTACCAAAATGCATTTAATCTTTTGTGTTAGGAAGTTCCTTAAATAATACAGTGTAATATATTTGTAATCATTACTTCATAATAGATTCTTACATAAATGTCGTGAATGTTTGAATGATAAAGAAGCACTGGTAGAGGTATCAGCGAAAGTCAGTTTAATACAAATTTGCAATAGCAGGACAAAGTTTGATGGCAAGGTTCACTCTATTACTTACTAGATATTCCATATTATCCTGAGTTTCTTATAAGGTCAAGGGAAGAGGTATTGCCTAGCTCATTACTCAAAGCTGAGGACTAATGAGAATTCCTGAGATTTTAGGGCAGCCTGAGGAGGTGGGGAAATGCACCACCCCAGTGATTCGTGACATCTGCTACAGGATACAACACATGATCCTAATTGCTCATCTTCAGTTCTACCCGCCCTGTGAAAGAAGACAAAAAATGGAATTAAACATCAGCTCGAATACTGGGAAATTTTATAAAGACTAAATAAGTACCTACTTCTTCAGAAATTTATAAAAATAGCCACACATTATGAAAGGCAGTGTGAGACAAGGGGATCAGGGAATGGGGAAATGGCATCAGCTGAAGAGAGGGAATATCCTTTCTTGTTATTTGGTGCTTTTAGCCATCCATCAGTATCAGTGCTGCCTATAATATTCCTCACTGGCATTGCTTTAAACTTGCAGGTAAAATGAATTGGCCAGCAGAGACCAAAAAAACCCTGCAAGTACAGATGTGCACTTCTTATATCAATTACAGATTTTGAAGAAAGCACTGGGATTGTGCAAAGAGGAGCTTCTGAAAGCAAGTTCTACATACAGACAATGGAAATTTTGGATGGATTTTTTAACATGGCATTTACTGCCTGAGGAGTGAATGGTAAGGACAGTGATTAGACAAGAGTTTACTCTCTTATTTACTGGTGACATTAGACTGGAACCAAAAGATTTCCTGTGAAACTTTTGAAGATTAAAGACATCTATTACACAAGATAAAGAGTTTACGGGTGCACAAGAGAGACACAACTTTTGAGCAATTTCAGCTGCAGGGAAAAAACCCAACACTCTTGCTAGAGTATACTAAAGATGAACATTACCTTGTTGCCATCCCAATACGTTCTCAGCCCAATAATATCTTGTAACAAAATAGGTGGACCATTGACATTTCCTGCTTATAAACTCTTCCCAAAGCTCCCCAACTACTTGGTAAATCTTTGGAATCATCATCAGGCTGTGAACACCACATAAAAAGTGAGATCCTTCTGAAGTGTAGTTATCCAGAACTGAGGGCCTGCAGATTTTGTAGCTCTCTAGGAAGGTACTCCACTCTTCCTCTTCCATTCCTTCACCTGAAAATGGGTTTTATTTAGATTTGAATTAAATTGATTTTTTTTCTAGGGTAGGAATTTGATTTGTGGGATATTGTTTTTTTAGGCAATGCTTCAATTTTACTTTATCTATCCCACTGCTTGACAGCCACAGTATGTTACCATCTCATTCTTCCAATACTGCAAGTTTTAAGGAAATATAGTTGGCCTGTGAAGGCATTTCTTGTTGGATGGGCATAGGAAAATGCAGTTGAGGCAGCTATCATGTGAGTGGAACAAATCAACTGCCTGTTTGACATCAAGTAGAATATTCTTATTCTATACCTAAAGACTTTCTGTAAGTTAAAGATTGGATTAATTCACTGTAATGGATGTGGGATGCTGAGATACCATGAAGGAGCTGTTCAGCAACAATGTGACTCTCCTGCATTTTGTTCCTTTGGCATGGGTATTAGCCAGGAGGTTTCTGTTCACCAATATTCACTGAAAATCTATACTTCAAAATCTGAAAATGCAGACTTCCCGTATGCTTTCATCATAATATGGTGACATGTAAGATATAGTTGTTGCTGAACTTGTTATTGATTCTCTGTTGTCCCTGAATCAGGTATTTTCACAGTGCTGAAGAAACAGAAAATAGATTATTTGGCCAGGAAAATACATTTCTATAGAAATAACAGTGTTCAGAAAATTTGAAGTTAGTTTTTAATTATCTAAGTTGACTATAAAACCAGGTTCCAAAGTACTGTGTTTTCTCATATCACAAGACCAAATCTATTAAAGGAATAGATCTTTGTTCTCGTGAAAATGTATCTTCTACACTCTTTTATATATTGAGGGTTAAAAAATAAATTAAGAATTGGGATTTTCATCCCTTTCTCCCCTTTCTCTCATTGCAAGTAGCAAAAAGTAGCTAAAAATATTTAGATCCAGTTTCCATAAAACTCATGAGCTTGTTCTTTGGGGTATCCTGTGGCTTTTAATCAGAGGATCACTTGATGCCCACATTGATCTTTAGATCAGGCACAGCTTGCATGTGTGTACACACGCTGCTTCCTATAACGGCATGAAGGTGGTAGCAGTTGGGTAGCATATGCTGCTAGTCTGCTGCATGGTTACACTGCATTTGCCCATTAAAGCCATGTGTAAATAGAGCTCAGTGGTGATTGATGGGTCTGGATGTTTTCTCACAACACATGGCTATGGATTTCCAGGTATTTTTATGTTTTGTTTTCTGGTTGGGTTTTGTTTTGGGCAGTTGAGACAGTTAATCTATTTTAGATTCAATTCATCTTGTTACTGTAGGAGATGCTGTGAAAAATTAACAATCTTCCTTAGGGTTAAACTGTTTTTATATCTGATACATCATATTACTGAGAAAATACCTATCTGGTGTTTTTCTGAAATTGCTTTTTAAACTAATAGAAAATATTACATTGAAATTTAAAAGCAAACCTTTGTAAGGAGTAGGAGTTGCTTCTGTTTGTTAATGTTTCCGAGCAGTTTTTGTAGTGTTGTTTTGTTATAAATTATAGTAAATGCTGTTCAAATTCAAATGTGGCTAGTAACTGTATTCTATTTTCTTAAGTACTTTTCCTTATATTTTTTTCAAATTAGAGAGTTTCTTTTTTTTTTTTTTACTTGTAATTGCTTTGCTTTAGTACTGTGAGTACTAAAATTTTGTCTTTATTTCATTAATCAAAACAACAATCTTTGATGTCTTGCTCTGTACTTTATGAATTCATTTGAAGCAAGCTGAACTGAAAACATTAAAAAGACAGTATGGGAGTGATTTAAAGTAATATAATATGGTTTGATAGCATTTTATATCTACTCTGATTCATTGAACTTGCATTCCATCATGAATAATTGTTGAATGATAGCACTGTCTCATTTTGAAATATTCACTTTTCTAGCTGACTGTGAGGGCAGACTTAAATTGTGGGGGTCCCAGAGATGTGAGGATGATATATGCCACATGACCCTGACAAGTTCTGTCTTTGACAGTGTGAATGAGTTTTCATCTTTTCTTCACCACCTTTCAGAACTGTAAAAATCATGAGAGGTCAGCGTACAACAATCAGGAAAAATGTGGGACAGGATGAGCATCAGGGTCAAGTATGCAGTCAACCATGACAAAAGCCATTTACTTAGATTGTAAAATGTTATCTGAATGGCTGGAAATTTATATATTGACTATAGCTAAAATTCATCTTACTGCCTGGAGTTTATGTTGATTAGAAACTCTTAATGATCATTTCTTTTAAATTAATGATCATCTGGAAGACCAATGGTTCAGTTTCTGACAGGGGCAAAACTAGCCTGCCCAGCAATGCTAAGCCCTCTTAATAGAATATGGATTATTTTTATGGATGTTACAGTTTCAAGCTGGTATCCATAAGGCATAGCTAGAAGCCAGATTCCATTACTTTAACGCTTTTAATTGCCTGTGTGATCTGTCTGCATTCTGTCTTTCTGGTTATGGGGACTATGTTGGATCAGCCCCTCCTAAACTCTGAATTTGTTCCAAAGTACTGCAGAGCTCTATAGCTTAGTACTCATGCCCATGTTGGGAAAAGTCTGCTAGAAAATCACTGTAGTAAACGAGCAACCAAATTAATCAACTTTCTCATCATGACAACAAACAGAGCCTCCTGCTTCAAGTATCTACCTCTGGTTTTTATAAAAATGGGAGAAGAATCAGCCTCTCATAATGCTGCAGTGATCTCTCAGGCTCATCTCACTGTAAATTTTAAAAAGGCCATAGAAGGCCTCAGTGATGCTAAAATTCAGTGACTCTTGCTTGAACAGTGATGACATGAACTAATACTCTGGTTCTAGTCTATCATGAGAGGAATGAAGTCTCTGGCTAGCTTCAAACCTTAAGGGGTTCAAAGTGGTTATTGCAGTGTGTAGGGTTTTCTTTTGTAAAACAGGAATATGCATTACTACACAATAATAAAAGGATGAGTAATCATTAAAATAATAAAACAATGAAGAAATCAGCAGTGGTTTGTGGCTCAACCCTGTTTATTCATTACCCAGCCATCCCCCTTGCATTTAGTTACTCCGCTCCTCTGCTTTACCATCTACACCATCAGTGTTTGTGTAGTGAAAGCACTTGCTACCTCACCACGCAGCTGTATATTTTAGGATTGAGCTTTGGAAGTGCAGGTTCTGCTGTTCAGATGGAGTGAAGTTTGCTCCCAATCTAAGAGGAAAGAGAAGAGGGTTTTTTGTGATTCCAGTTCACAACCAGTGGGACAGTGTATCTGAACTCCAAGCTTGAGGGACACCAATAGTTAAACCTTCATTTTAAAGGATTATACTTGACATTTAGACAAAAGTTAATGCATATGAATATCAAGGTCATTTACGCTTAGAACAGTACATCTCACAGTAGTCATGAGAGCATTTTATCAACAAAGCAATTCCACCTGCTTTGTTGATAAAATGAGGTACACAAGTGGACAGTCATTCTTAAACACAGCATTAGTGCAAAATCAGCACACCAACTAGGAAATCAGGATTTAAGAGTGTAGTACTTCTACATTTGCTCTCAAATAGGGGAGAATTTCTCCCTAAAGAGACCAAAATTTAAAGTTTTGGAAGTATTCCCTGTCTGCATTGAGCTAATTCTGGCTTTAGTTTCAGACTACCTGAGTATCCACATATTTCTCTGTAGATAGTAAAAGCAGAATGTATTTTCTACTGGGTACAATATAAGTCAATTGTTATGCCACCAAATTGCTATTTTGAACTGGCCTTTAAAGATAACCTTAGAAACATCCCTTTCTTGCCTCCTTTAAAGTAGTGTTTAAATCAGAGTATGGTGTATTTTTTACCTCAAATGAAAAGGTAGCACTACTTCTACTACCCAGGACAATAAACATTCATTAGATAATGAGAAAGCTTTATAGTCAGTATGGTGATTAAAAGGGAGATGTCTGCATCATGCAGTTGATTCTTTGAATTTACTTGGGGGAAACTGAGGGGGAGACACTGCTACTGAGACAGCCAGTGTCATGTCAGCTGTTCTAAATATCAATGTGTCTTTAACAGAAGGGAAGAGAATGCAATATAATACTTAGCAATACAGTAGTACAGTTGCCTGTTGTTTCCATTGCACCTTGGAAAACAAGAGAATTGAAATGGCATGTTGAGCATGTTGTGAGAGGCAGGAACAATGAGCTAGCTTTGCCTCTGAGTGAATACAGAACAGAATTGGAAGACAAATAACAGCAACACCAGGTGTACTCATTACACAGCAGAGTGCTTTCTGGGCTGTATATTCATGGTAACTTGCGTTCAGGAAGCACTATTGGGTCCAAGGTGATCCGTGCAAGTGTCCATCTGAGGGCTAAGGGTGTTACTTGAGGTCAGGAACCATAGGAGAGCACCAGCAGCATTGTGAGGCTTGGATGGTTTCAGTTCAGTTCCCATCTATGTAACAGAGTTGAGTTCAGTTCCAGCCTCTAGCTTGCGACAGGTCCTTTTGTCTTGTTTGACTTTTTATTCTGGAACCGTATCAACAGGTATTAGTCTTACTTTTGTGTTCCTTCTGTAAAGGCTACCTACCATACCAGAAGGGATATCACCAGACTCTGTCACAAAAACAAACCCACCACACCACAAAAGCAGAAAGAAGAATTCGTGTATCTAGGAAATCTTTAATTCCTTACATGGCATAAATCTAAGCCTGGGACTAATAGAAACTTAATTTGATCTTAACTCAGGTTCCTTTAACATTTTACAACTCTTAGTTTGATCACTATCCTTATTCATTCTACTGAACTATCACTGATAATGTACAACAGATGCATCCAAATGGTTTCCAAACCTTTAATTATCTGACAGGATGAAGTGAGTTGTTCAGCATTAGACTAGTTGCCTAAATGAAATATATAAACAGTATATCTTACAAGATTTTTTGGTAGTCAAATTGTCTGACTTGTGTTTTTGAAAGCACTATATTCAGTTTAAAAAACAGACATGTTAAAAGAAAATCTTCCATTGCAGGAAGTAGAGATTATCATAGTGAATTCAATATTGCTTGTAGTATTTCTATAAAGTAATGTTTTTATAGATGTTTACATACACATACAGTCAACATGTAGTTAAAAGTCTCTAGACCATTATCTAAAAGTGATTTTATCCCAACTGCCTTCATCTCACCTTGAAAAAATCCCAGCATAAACTTTCAGTGACTGTAAAAAACCAGATTTCCACTGTATCTGTATTTAAGAAGAAAATCAAATATTTACTGTTTGTCACCAGGGTGAATATCTGATCCAATAGTCGAGAAACCCAAAGGTGAAAAGATTGGTTGTTCTCTAGGTTTGCATAACATTATACAGGTAGCATTCTTCTGCTCTGAACTTGAAATTAAGGCTGAACATGCCTCCCTAGATAATACAGGCAGACTCTCCTCTTGTATAGCTGCTGCTTCTTTGGAGGTGACAAATGACATATTATTTCAGTTTCCTAAGCTTTCCAATTTTTAAAAACAACGCAGCAGATATACAAATGTGTTTTGGCATCCAGGAAAAGACTATTAGTCAAGAATCAATCTTACTTATTTCATCAAGGTCTTAGACGAGAGGTGTTAGTTGTTTTGGATCTTCGATAAACCTCTCTGGCTTCCTGTCTGGTTTTATCTGACTAAATAAATTTGAAAATATGATCCATGTGTAGTGAAAATCTGAAATTTTTACTCATCCTCTGCCATGAACTTGAACTAGTATGAGCTTAAGGAAATAGCTTTAAGGAGACAAGAAACTTATATTATTGCTGCATTCCGCTTGCAAAAAATATATTGAACATATAATTTATATTGGCTTAGCAGTTACAATAATGTCTAATATATGAATGTGTTGTTCATTATTCTTTCTTTTATAGTTATTTTTCAAATGCTAGAACTTATGGTTTGCATTTTTATGGTGGCTACTGCCTTTCAAACAATTATTTCTCAAAAACTGTCTTATATTAGGCATTTTCTTAATATAGAAAATAATTTTTTTCTTCTGTTGAATTGTAATAAGAGACTCTAAAATATTAAAAAAAAAGGAAGCAGAACAAAAAAGTGATGTAGCCCAAATATATAGAGGTAACATTTTTATTTTTATTTAAGACTGATTACATTTGTGTTTGGAAAATAATAGATTTTTCCAGATGTGATAAAAGAAATAAAGGTAATTCTGTTTCAATTGATTGGAAAATTTCCAAAATAGAAGAGAATGAAAAGTTAATCAAATGCCATTTGCCAATATGCAGAATGTTTTGCCATCACAATGTTTAATTCTGTGCTATGGCCCTCGGTTCTGGTATATTTAACATATTTTTATTCGTCAATACATGCCTTGTCAGTTTTATTTTAGAAGCATCAAATAGAAATGAAAACGTATTTGCCTAGGAAAGTCACATATACACACCCTTTGTCTACTCCAGAATGTCTTACCTTTCTGACCAAATTAAGGTGCCTGATCAAAGCTGAAGAGTAATGGTGAGTGCACCAACAATTAACTTATTTGCACCAATTGACATCTGGGCAGCTGTTAGGGAGCTCTCTGTGCCTTTCTTCCTTCTGACATTTTCATGTAATAATTTAACACTTTAGGAAAAATATGATTTCTATCTTTTTTTTTTTTTTTTCTTTCTGTTAAAGTGCTTTTGATACAGATCAATGCATCCGAATGTCTCTTAATTTTTTATGGTGAGGCAATATTAGATACTGACAGCTGGAAACCTTAATTGAGCAGATGACAGGAAAGTAATGGACATTTGCAACCACTTATTCTGTCTGACCTTGTGTTTAATATCAAAGGGTAAATGTTCATTTTTCTTGGAAACCTCGAGAAATTGAGGGAATACGAAGGCAAGTGAGAATCTGATATTGCTTAGACGTGCTATAATATTGCTACAGGAAATAGGCACATCTCACATTTCACCTTGTCTTTAAAAAAAAATGAGGATGGATACATCTGCTTTGTTTATGGTGATTATAGATGGTGTGTTATGGATGCCTAGCAGTAACTCCTTTAGCCCTATGAAGTACTGTAAGAAAATTAAGAAAAAAATTAAAGAAAATAATGACATTTGCCTGGATGGAAATTGCTGATATAACCCGGTATAAACCATCCTAATGTTTCTGACCAATCCAATGGCCGACACCACATCTTAAAAATCCAAAGTGTTGCTTTCTTGGGGTTTGTGTTTTGATTTTCTGGTGGGTTTTTTGGTTCGGTTTTTTTTCAGATGAAGATAAGATTCAAGCAATCCAGCATGTATCACTGTGAGTTGTGTACTTCTAATACCCCCAGCCGCTCTAAAGAGTCTTCTTTATGACAAGCAAAGAATAACAGTTTGTATTCCTGAAGCATCCAACTCGTATCGGTTGACTACACGTTGCATATTTAAGTATTTCCAGCTCTCTTACTGTATCTGTAGTGCAGTTTGTGCAGTAAAATTAATAAAATCAAACTTGAATTTTCCAATCTTAAACAGATCTTTAAAATTTTGTGCTACTATGATGATAGTTTCATAATTTTTTTTATATTTTTGTAGATTAAATCTGGATTTATTTTAATGATACATAGAGGCAATACTGATGATGATACATCCTATGTCTGTTCATAGATATATATTCATAGATATATACATTTTTAATTGAGAAAAGGCTTTTTTTTTCTTTCATTTAGGTAAAGCCACTTGTCTGTCAGTCCTGTATTCACGTACTGATTGTACCTGTAAATGTTATTTCCTTTATTTCAGTGAGAGTAGAGTTAAAAGCTTGTTTCATGAATGATTTTTTTCAAATGACTTATTTGCCAAAAGAAAGCACTGGAACTGGTAAATAAGTTAATGTGATTTTTTTTTTCAAATGACTTATTTACCAAAAGAAAGCACTGGAACTGGTAAATAAGTTGATGATTTGCCATTTGGTATGATCACAACACATGTTATCATTGGGAGTTCGGGAGATCTCTTGCTTGAAATCAGTGATATTGCCAAGAATTTCACTAATATCTTGTGCAAAATAAAAAAAAGACACATTTTTTGTAAGCTGGGATAGAGGCCAGTCTATAGCATGGCAAAAGCTGATATTCTTTGTTAATGTGACTTTTACAGAGTCATCTACAATAATTTTTCTACAGTATGAATGGCTTAAAGAGAATGTGAAGATGAACAGGCAGAACCTGGAAAATAGATGAAAATAACATGTCAACAGGGAGGTGGGATGGGAAAGTTGCAAGGGTATTTCTCAGATTATTTCTAAGGATATTTCTGGAATATTTCCAGGATGTTTAATTTAGTGTTTCTAGGCATACAGATAGAGAAGGCCTTGACTGTGTTCAGTGCTAAAACTATGAAAATAAGACTCTGACACTATGATTGTCAAGTTGATAACCCTCCTGTCATAATCAAATACAATTTGGTTAGCTATATTTCACCTCTGAAATTTAATTATTCTCTCTGCATTGGTTACAAAGGTTCTTCCGTTTCACTCTTTCTTTCCAAGCAGTCTGCTTGGTCAATGCAAAGTGAGCATAAAGATTCCCAATTACACCAGTAGAGGTTTATTCCCTCCTTTTGCCCTATCTGATAGGAATGTCTTTGCAGTTTGAAAGCTAATGAAGAATGGCTGTAGTCAGAAATAGCTGAAATAATCCTGAAAATTAAAGGCATTTACCTGCTTCTGCCACGCCTACAGCATTAGGTAAAAGAAAAGGTACATTTTGATAGCTTGTTCTCATTAGTGCCTATGACATAATTTAGGCACATGTGTTGGCTTATGCCGCCTCTAGGATGTAGGCCAGACTCTATAGAAAGACAGTTTCACATCTTCCTAAAGCATTAGCATGGGACAAAGCACCCTGCCAGTGGCATTTTTGCCTGTTCCTATAGAAACTGAAAAAAAATGGGGTTCTATGAGCTCTAAAACTCCTGTGCTCAGCTCAACAGCTGCATGGCTCTTCAGCCTCACCGCCAGACCCTGTTTTCCTGGCACAAGTGAGCCCTTAGACAATTAGCTCTCATCCTCACAGTTCCCAAGAAGTTTTCCTTATACAGGGAGTATATTTTAAGCCGATAGTTCCTATGTCTCCATTCTTGTTGTTTCCTGCTCCTCTGGAAAAATTTGGGCAATGTTCTGACAAGTTTTGGGAAATTTGTGAGAGTTGGGTTAACTGTATAATTGTTTTATAGTATTATGTTATTATTACTATTGCTAATGTTGTTATTACAATAGGTCTTCCTGGGCAAATGTGTGTTTTACACTTGTACCTACAAAGTTTGAGCAGAACATGTTTGTTAAAATCTATAGAAGTGGCTTTTAGAGAAGCAAAGAGAAGAATATTTCATTGCACTTCTCTTCTGAAATGCATCATTGACATGCAGTAGAGGGAATAAGCATTAAATTTAATTAATAATGGATTTTTTTTCACCTTTCAGCTTTGAAAAGAAAATGTTTCTCACATTCTGTAGAGTTTTATTTTATTAACCACACAAAGAGAAATAATGCTTCATTTAACTATGTCAAAACCAATCTAAACTCTCTGCTATTTACTTTCCTTTCTATAAATTTTAATGCATTTTTAATTCCACACCACTGGTTGGCAAACCAACCATTGAAGTTATTGCTGCCCTGTAATGTATTTCAGTCATTTCTAATAAACTTGGACCTTAAGATGATTTATTATTATCTCTGTACACTATGAAAATGGATTTGCTGCCTGTGCTGCGTTTCAGCCCTTTCATTACTATGGGTAGATATGTATAAGATTGAAGAAACAAACAAAAATAACTAATCGGAATAGAGACAATTTCTGGTTTTGTGTTCTTTTAGGAGGAAAAAACATGTTTGAGGGAGAAAATACAGAAAACCAATGAGTTTTTATGCATTTAAAAGAATTTTTCCTGAAGTTAGAGCGACAGAAAGATTAAAAGTTATTTTAACAGGATTTTTTGTTATAAAAGCTGCAAGTTTTTTCTCTTTGAAATTAACCCTGACATATTTTGTGGCTACTTTCTTAAGCTATTATGAAAACATATAAATTTATTTTGCAAAAGTTTGTTTGTTAAAAATTGATTTAAGATTTCAGCAAGAAGGTTGGAATATTGTACAAAAATAAAAAAACCTGATGTATGATTAAAATATCATAACAAAATATATCATAAAACATCCTTTGAATTTGTTTGTTCAAATACAACAAGAATTTGCAGTTCTCATTTTCTCAAAGTCACATCGAAAATGCCTTGTTCATCACACGTTTTACAGAAAAATAAATGCCATCAAATCAAAGCATTCTCTTTTATGTTAAGTTCTGTACATGAGTGCTAGACAATTGAGTTCATGTTATTCTCATCCTTGATTTCTGAAGAGTTTCTTTGTGTCCTTAACAGTTTTTCTGTTGTTTAGAATTGTTCTTTTCCTATGAGTGACTGTTCCTTGTAATCCAGTTTTTATATACTGAGTGTTTTTCATGGACAAGGAAAAAGAGTTTCAGCTGCTGTTATGACTGGCAGCTGAGTAGGTTTTTCAATCTCTTTCCTTCAAGCTGAGTTTATTTTACGCAGAAATTGCCCAAGGAATGTCAGGTGAAAGTGAATAAATCTTCATTTATTCCTGCTTGTGGCTAGAGGCCCTCAGCTTCTGGAGCAGATATTTTGTGAATTCCTGTAGTCTTTTATAATGATTAACCTTTCTTGAAAGAGCTAACAAAACCTTTAAAGTTGCTTTCAGCGTATTTTGAAGGGAGGAGCTATTTCAGAAAATGATATCTTTCAAAATTTCCTTGAAATACTTACTTTCTGTCTGTACTAGTCTAAATTAACCAAGTTTGTCTTTAATAACCACACTGTATGGCCCCTTTGCTGAAACTTGGCTACTGAAAGATGTCATTAAGCAAGCTTCATTGCCTCTTAATAGCTCACAGAAAATAGTATTCTGAAAAATAGTATTCAGAAAATAGTATTCTGAAAAATCTGCTATTTTAGCTTACAGTGTCGGTTTACCTTACAAGAAGTTGCAGCCTGCACCCAGCCAGCTGACACTGAGGCCAGTTTTTGTAGGGCCTATCATATCTTCATGCATCTTTATCTCTGTGGTAAATCTTGTTCCTGTAGGATCTGAGTGTAAAGTACCCACATGGTACATAGGAACCAATCTGTTCCTACAAATTACTTTGGTAATGTAAAAATACACTTGGCACTTTGTGACTCAGCTTATCTATTTTTAAGAAGGAGATAATGGCAAGGTATGCTAATCGTTATTTTTTGCTCCTAGTGTGTTACTAACAATAATTCTACTAGATATGTGTTTAAATGTATCAGCTGCTCTGAGAAGTTCATGATCTAATAGATGTAAATTTGCTAAGCAAATTTAAAGCATCTTGAAAGGTCATGTATTGAGATTAAATTAGTCCCCCCTCATGATACTCTGCAACTTGTAATCAATAGGAGGTACAAATACAAGCTAGATTGCAAATGGAATGCAGGTATAAAGTAGATTATAGAGGAAAGGGATCTCATTAAGATTTTATTGATATGTGTCAGGTGGCTTTTTCATAGCAGTTATAAAAATTAAATGCCAATCCATATTTTCTACTGAAAATTAAACAATTCAAACAGGGCTAATTGGTTTTATTTTGTTGTTTTATTTTGGTTTAGGTTTTTTGGTGGGGTTTTTTTTGTTGTTTTGGAGTGGGGTTTTTTTGTTTGTTTTGGTTTGGTTTTTTTGTTGGTTGGTTTTTTTGTTTTGCTTCATTTTGGTTTTGTTCCACCTTCTTATTATTCTAATTATTTCCTATGTCTTTATGATTAGATGTCATTCTCAAAGCAGATGGTAGCAGTAGTGAAAAGCAATCTCCACTTACATTTATACATTGTTTTAGTGTTCTTCTTCACACTAGTGACATACTTCCCCATGTGTTGGACTTTACTCTTTGATCCTACCACCTCTTCAATTTTAAGGTCAGATACTGATATGCAAATGATTACAGGGTCAGAGGATTTTAAAGTAAAGATTTTTTGAGCCTGATATGTAGTATATAGTTTAGTAGAATGAATTGAGTTTTGGAAAAAGGATCAAAGGGAGAGCTGTATAATCAACTCTAAAGGGTATAAACTGCAATGGCTGAAGTGTGCTAGTCAGTCACAGACTCAATGAGGACCATGCAGAGAATTATTTTCAGAGCTCAGGGTACAGGAAGAAAGGAGTTTTCCTATCTTTTAGGAAAAGAAGGCATCATTTGGTATCGAAAGATGATAAGGGGATCAACAAGTAATTTTGTGATTTATAGCAGACCTTTTGAACTGGTTAACTTGAATACAGGCAAGTCTTCTGCCATTCTCTTTTATGAGGCAGGCACAATCAGCCCCAAATACCAGCCCCAAATTTAACACTGAAAATTGTGGGTGAGTACCACTGCCAAAATAGCCTGACAGTGGAACATAATTGTGATGAACTGATTTATTGGATCCTTTGGAACTGGACATATCTGAGTCAAGGTTCAAATCTCAATTCAATATTCTAGATTTTTTGTGCAGAAGTTTTATGTCAACTTTCAGGTTCAAAGCCTTTTCCATACCTACTATAAAACTATTCAAACACCATTCCTCTAAATATCCCACCAAAATGTGAATTTTTCATCTGGAATTCGATTACTATTTGAGCTGAATATTTCATCTTTCTTCACATTTTCTAAAGCCCTTGAAAGCCATCAAGACCAATTTTCTTCCACTTTCTGCACTACAGCATTTTTTTACCTCTGCAAAATATCCTTTATACGTTGGAAAGAAAAAAAAACCACACTGTCAGGATGGTGATACAGTGAAAGGTTGCTCAGAGAAGTTGTGGAGTGTTATCCTGGGGAACCTGCTCTTCTTGACCCTACTTTGAGCAGAGAGCTTAAATGAGATGATCTCCAGAGTCCTCTTCCACCTTCAAATATTTTGTGATTGTTTGAACTTTGGCTCCTCTAACTGCATAATGATTAGGAACTTATGTCATGTTTTACAATACTTTTTTTTTTCTAAAGAACACTGCTTGCAAGAACATTGCTTCCTTTGGAACCTTGAAAATGACTTTTAAAAAAATTTTCTTTTCAATTCCAAGAGCTGAATAAACTTCAGCATATTTACTTTAAACTTTAATTCTACAGACCAATCTTTTAAAACCCTTTTGAATTGTAAGGAAACCATATTTTTTATTTTTTCTGGCTAATTAATTGAACTTTTTTATTACTGGATTCTCTGTAATAATTGGGTTTACACAATGGAATTTTTCTCATGTGTTAAAGTTATAAAAGTAGTGCTTATTAATACTTTTTAGTTTTAATCTTGAAATTAAAAATAATCTTGAATAATTTATGTAATTTTAGTTCCTAACAAGTGCAGAAATACATTTTGCAGTCAATCTCTAGTACTGGTATTTATTTTAGTAGAAAGACAAGAAGTCCAATAAAAATGAAATTTTACCAGTTTACCCTAAATTGGGGAGTTGTAGTGGCTTCCTTCAATCTAGCACACTAAAATGGTTCATTCCTGAAGAATTAGTTTAGCTGTTAAAAAGTCAAGAAATAAATACTGCACACCTCAGTCAATCAAAAGAATTTAAATGCCTCAAGGGAAAGTTGAAATGAAAATAGATAGACTGCTTTCAAATGCTGATAAACAGGAAAATGAATATGATAGGCCTGGGGTTTGCCTCCACTAAAATCCCCGAGTTTATCTTGGGTTGCAGCATTTTCAACAATCATTCTAATTATCTTATTGTGTGGATTGAGGATTACGAGGTGGTGACTGTGGTTTGGTTTTGTTGTTTTTTACTCTTGATTGAAGTACATGATTGGTCTCAGCATCTTCACGGCATCAGAAATCTATGTGACAATGTCTGTCTATCTAGAGCAGATGTTGCTGGTTTGAAAGTGGCTGTATCAAAGTTGTACACACATGAAGCCATAATCTAAAATGTCTGGTGGGATGAAAGACCTTTTGCTAAGAAGTGGCAAAAGTATAAATCTATCCAAAATCCATACTCTGAAGTGTGTCACAATTCCATGTGCATACCTTTCCAGAAATAAGGAGGAAACAACTAATATTGATCCCTTCATCTGTCTAGAGGCAAGAGACTGGAATTTGTAATTTCCAATACTTTATGTTGCAGGGTTGCCAGCATTAGGACAATATCTGGATTAACTAATACAGCATAGTTTTCATCTAGGTAATAATGATGGCTCTTACCCAGATGGAGGGAAAAATTAGATTTTATTAAGTCTTTTGCACTACTGTTCAGACAGAGATTTATTTTTTATCTAAGTTTTTATTTTCCATGTCCTTTGTGAAATATTTTGGCTTTGAAAAGTGTTACAGAACTTCCACAGTATCAGATAAACCATGTGAGTCTGCATATTGTAATCCTCCTGCAGCCTTGTCTTGTATGCATGTAAAAGGTGTTAAAAGAAGCCGTATTAAGACATCATTTGGAAGACCATGTCTCATCTTGCCTCATAATCTTCTTTTCTGTTGTCACTGGGAAAGTGAAGACATCCTTTCCAAAAGTCTGGAGTCTAGGGATGCTGATGATAAAACTTGCATCGTTCTACATTTACCGTGTGTATTCATTTCCCACAAAAGCAAGTACTCTAAGAACATAAGTAATTACTTTTTATTTACAAAGTAGTTGTTTATAGACTGCAAAACTTCTATGGAAAAGAAAAGCTCCCCTTCCCATATTCTTCTTTATTTGGGATTTTTAAAAAGGATCATTACTCAGCCTAATATGTTTGTGATATTTCTTTGGATGAATAGACTGAACTATATTTTTTTAAAATTATTGAATATTGTAATTGGGCTTGAAAGAACTGGTTGTGAATTGCAGGTGATTGCTTGTACATATGACTTGTAAAATGTCTTGAGTCTCTGCCCTTTCTAGTCTCAAGTATTAACAAGAATATTTGTGATATTGTCTTTAAAAATTATACTCATATCTTGACTCACAAGGTTTGAAAAAAAAATTCTGTCTGTTATTTTTGCTTCCTTTGAAAGGCAGTTAGTGACAGGGTATGAGACCCACATAGGAAAATAAAAGGTAGAAAAAGCTAATGGATTCATCTAGTTAAAAATATTATTTCTTCTAGTACTGTGTAAAACTGGATGAAGTTTCATTTTCAATTTTTACCAAAGTTTTGGAAGAAAAGGATTGAATTTTAAATTTATGGAAATTAAGAATTAGTCAGATAATATTTCACTGTGTAACTTAGATTCTCCTCCAAATTATTTCATGATTGGAAGACCTGGACTCACCTGCTGAGATAAACACTGATTTTTTTTTCATAAGCCACAATAATAAACCTCTTCATACAGATCTTATTTATGTTTTGCTTCTGTGATTTTCTCCGCACACTTACAATAGATGGATAAAATGTGATTACACTTAGTGGGCAAGTAATGCTGTATTTTCAACATATTTTAACTTGTCTGAAATCAGATTGGTATCTCCTTCAATGTATCAGTTATTTGGTGTTTAAATTAAAGTAATAATTCTTCTGTAGTTCAGTAAGAAGCAACTTAATATGTGCTTTTGAATTTTTAAATATGAAAGAAATTATTTTCTAAGTCTCTGACTTCAGCTTCTGTTCTGAATAAATACATAGAATGAATTGAAAATACTTTGCTGCAGATATTTACGGTCTACCAGTAATTTTTGAGAAAGATCTCTTCTAGTGAGCCTATTTACTAGATTATATCCAGAGGGAAAAAAAACCAAACAAAATAACAAAAAAGATCTGAGTTAAAAAACATAAACAAACCAGTTGGGGGAGTGAACACTGAAAATTCTTAAGGCACTAATATTTGCCTAACGTTAGTAATGATATCATGTTGTATTAACTGTCAAGTGAGTACACAGATATGATTTCTTTCCTCTGAAATACCTTTGTCTGCACTAAAGAAAAATATAAATCTACAGTTCATCTTGCTCACAGTGCCAAAAAGATGTTCAGAGTCTCCTATGAAGTGGATAAAATTATTTCAAAGACCAAGGTTCAAGTCCTCCCTTGTGTTTGGAGAGGTACCTTCATCTGTTCGTGTCTTAGGCAGAAGAAATGAGGAGAAAAGTCTTTCTCAAAAAACCTGCCCTTCTTTAAGGGAAGGAGCCATCTGTCAAAGAGCTGACACTGCTGAGTGTAGTTTCCATGAATGCCACCCTGCTGAGCAACAGGCTTGCATCTGAGAATGGTAATGACCGTGAGAATGGCCTTTGCCCTTCTTTACACCTCCTTTTCTAACATCCGGATCTCTGGGGATTGAGGTGGTCTTAGTGCTTTAAAGTACCATCCCTTCAACATGCTGAAAGATTTCATTCATTTCCGTTCAGACTGAGTTAAGCAAATGGGAAAGTGTACAAAACACTGGTCTTGT